>CM059220.1:27260497-27370497 GCA_030347435.1 Clarias fuscus
TACCAGAACTAATACTCTAGGACTAAATTAGAGAGATTTATTTATCCCTCTTTTTTTATTTAAAAAAAAAAAATTTGATATCGTTTTCTAGAACAATACATTCATTTGGCTCTTTTATGTGAACCTATGACGTCTTCTCAATTAAGCCTATGACAGGTCCCAGGTTGTAACACTAGTATAATTAATTAAGTAAGTAAATAAATATATATTATTATATTTATCTCTGCATTCTGAAAAATGTAATTGTAATTCTATAGAGCACTACAGAATGTAGAGAAATATATAGTTTAAAAGACTGTTATATATATATATATATATATATATATATATATATATATATATATATATATATATAGACCAGAAGAATGGAAGAGTGCATTGTTTATTCAAAATAACTTTACTGTGCTAATATTCCCAGCTTGACCAGCTCTAATGCCGAATTACTGCCCTCAGATATCCCCTGCATTCTGTCCTGTAAGGTTAAATATCTCATTAAACTTGTACCGGGTCAATAACTCACACAATCACCTTCAGATCAAAGCGTTGACGTTACCGCGTGCGCTGCTGTACGAAGTGTCGGCGCGACGCAGAGAGACGATGAACGAAGCCCGCGCGCGCTCGGCTCTCAGCTCTCACATTACAGCAGCGCGGTTGCGTCATGCACATAAGCCACTCCCCCCCTCCACGTGACCGCTGCAGTTACGTTCTACATGCTACACACGTGCCTACTCGTGTACTAGGTAGTGCACATCTACAGCGGGGAGCTGCGCCGTGTCTTTTATTGCGTTGTACAGGGTGGGCCATTTATATGGATACACCTTAATAAAATGGGAATGGTTGGTGATATTACCGTCCTGTTTGTGGCGCATTAGTATATGTGAGGGGGCAAACTTTTCAAGATGGGTGGTGACCATGGTGGCCATTTTGAAGTCGGCCATCTTGGATCCAACTTTTGTTTTTTCAATAGGAAGAGGGTCATGTGACACATCAAACTCATTGGGAATTTCACAAGAAACACAATGGTGTGCTTGGTTTTAACATAACTTTATTCTTTCATGAGTTATGTACAAGTTTCTGACCACTTATAAAATGTGTTCAATTTGCTGCCCATTGTGATGGATCACACACTGATAGCAACACCGCAGGAGAAATGCCAGCACAGGCTTCCAGTATCCGTAGTTTCAGGTGCTGCACATCTCGTATCTTCACACCATAGACAATTGCCTTCAGATGACCCCAAAGATAAAAGTCTAAGGGGGTCAGATCGGGAGACCTTGGGGGCCATTCAACTGGCCCACGACGACCAATCCACTTTTCAGGAAACTGTTCATCTAGGAATGCTGGTGGTGGTGCACCATCTTGCTGGAAAAACTCAGGGAACGTGCCAGCTTCAGTGCATAAAGAGGGAAACACATCATCATGTAGCAATTTCAAATATCCAGTGGCCTTGAGGTTTCCATTGATGAAGAATGGCCCCACTATCTTTGTACCCCATATACCACACCATACCATCACTTTTTTTGTTCCAACAGTCTTGGAGGGATCTATCCAATGTGGGTTAATGTCAGACCAATAGCGGTGGTTTTGTTTCTTAACCATTCACATAAAAGTTTGCCTCATCACTGAACAAAATCTTCTGCGTGAACTGAGGGTCCTGTTCCAATTTTTGTTTTGCCCATTCTGCAAATTGTGTGCGCCGATCTGGGTCATCCTCGTTGAGATGCTGCAGTAGCTGGAGTTTGTAAGGGTGCCATTTGTGAGTAGCTAATATCCGCCGAAGGGATGTTCGACTAATGCCACTCTCCAGTGACATGCGGCGAGTGCTACGCTGTGGGCTCTTGCTGAATGAAACTAGGACAGCCACTGATGTTTGTTCATTAGTGACAGTTTTCATGCGTCCACATTTTGGCAAATCCAACACTGAACCAGTTTCACGAAACTTAGCAAGCAGTTTGCTAACTGTAGCATGGGAGATGGGTGGTCTCGTAGGGTGTCTTGCCTTGAAATCTGCTGCAATGACCCGGTTACTGCGTTCACCAGATATCAACACAATTTCGATCCGCTCATCACGTGTTAATCTCTTCGACATGTCAATGGTTGTGAACAAAGAGAAACTTGTAAATAACTCACGAAAGAATAAAGTTATGTTAAAACCAAGCACACCATTGTTTTTCTTGTGAAATTCCCAATAAGTTTGATGTGTCACATGACCCTCTTCCTATTGAAAAAACAAAAGTTGGATCCAACCATGGCCACCATGGTCACCACCCATCTTGAAAAGTTTGCCCCCTCACATATACTAATGTGCCACAAACAGGACGTTAATATCACCAACCATTCAAATTTTATTAAGGTGTATCCATATAAATGGCCCACCCTGTATATTCACGTGCCACGTTCAACGTGTTCTCAAACAAAACACACTTCTGTGAGCGCTCGATTCTGCCTACACTACGGTCCTTCTGATTGGCTGTTTCCTCTCTAACCAGGTGGCATTATCGCCCGCATAATAGGATTTAAATAAAAAATTATTTGTATAGTGTTTTTAAGAAAAAAAAAGGTCATTGAATCAAAAGTAAATGATAGGAAATTAAAATTATATTAGCGGCACGATGGGGAAGTGGTTAGCACTTGCACCTCCACGGTCGGGGTTCGATTCCCGTCCCTGTGCGCATGGGAGTTTGCATGTTCTCCCCGTGCTTGGTGGGTTTCCTCCGGGTACTCCGGTTTCCTCCTACAGTCCAAAGACATGTAGGTTAGGTTAATTGGCCTTCCCAAATTGGCCATAGTGTGTGAATGAGTGTACTGTATGTGTGTGTGCCCTGCGATGGATTGGCACTCTGTCCAGGGTGTACCCCGCCTTGTGCCCTAAGTCTCCTGGGATCGGCTCCGCCCCTGTGACCCTGAATACAGGCTTAAGCGGTATAGAAGATAAGTGAGTAAAATTATATATATATATATATATATATATATATATATATATATATATATATATATAAATGAAAGGAAATTATATAAGGAAAGCATTGTCAAGTTTTATTTATTGATAATATCATAAAAAATATACACTCACCTAAAGGATTATTAGGAACACCTGTTCAATTTCTGATTAATGCAATTATCTAATCAACCAAGCACTTGGCAGTTGCTTCAGTGCATTTAGGGGTGTGGTCCTGGTCAAGACAATCTCCTGAACTCCAAACTGAACGTCAGAATGGGAAAGAAAGGTGATTTAAGCAATTTTGAGCGTGGCATGGTTGTTGGTGCCAGATGGGCCGGTCTGAGTATTTCACAATCTGCTCAGTTACTGGGATTTTCACGCACAAAGAATGATGTGAAAAGGGAAAAACATCCAGTATGCGGCAGTCCTGTGGGCGAAAATGCCTTGTTGATGTTAGAGGTCAGAGGAGAATGGGCCGACTGATTCAAGCTGATAGAAGAGCAACTTTGACTGAAATAACCACTCGTTACAACCGAGGTATGCAGCGAAGCATTTGTGAAGCCGCAACACGCACAACCTTGAGGCGGATGGGCTACAACAGAAGAAGACCCCACCGGGTACAACTCATCTACAATTTGCACGAGCTCACCAAAATTGGACAGTTGAAGACTGGAAAAATGTTGCCTGGTCTGATGAGTCTCGATTTCTTTTGAGACATTCAAATGGTAGAGACAGAATTTAGCATAAACAGAATGAGAACATGGATCCATCATGCCTTGTTACCACTGTGCAGGATGCTGGTGGTGGTGTAATGGTGTGGGGGATCTTTTCTTGGCACACTTTAGGCCCCTCAGTGCCAATTGGACATCGTTTAAATGCCACGGCCTACCTGAGCATTGTTTCTGACCATGTCCATCCCTTTGTGACCACCATGTACCCATCCTCTGATGGCTACTTCCAGCAGGATAATGCACCATGTCACAAAGCTCGAATCATTTCTAATTGGTTTCTTTAACATAATGAGTTCACTGTACTAAAATGACCCCCACAGTCACCAGATCTCAACCCAATAGAGCATCTATTAACCTCTAACCTTTAACGGGAGCTTTGTGCCCTGGATGTGCATCCCACAAATCTCCAACTGCAAGATGCTATCCTACCAATATGGGCCAACGTTTCTAAAGAATGCTTTCAGCACCTTGTTGAATCAATGCCACGTAGAATTAAGGGAGTTCTGAAGGCGAAAGGGGGTATTAGTATGGT
Organism: Clarias fuscus; assembly: GCA_030347435.1. NCBI lineage: Eukaryota > Metazoa > Chordata > Actinopteri > Siluriformes > Clariidae > Clarias > Clarias fuscus. The sequence continues at coordinate 27,264,702 of CM059220.1, forward strand.
GTTCCTAATAATCCTTTAGGTGAGTGTATAGTATTACATTTTTTAATTGAATTAAGTATTAGTATACATCAGTTTCGTTTGTCCATTGTGTTTTTATTTACTTGACTAATTTTCCATATAGCTCATCGTTAAACTACTTCGACTAAAATTCAAATCGACCACTCGCTCATTTTACTTATAAAACTTTATTAACAACGCTTATGTTATGCCGTCTCGATATTGCTAGCTGATTAGAGAAGAAAAAGCCAATCAGAAGTAGTGTGTGGAAGTCTGCGATTGGCTAGTTTTGTGGCAGTTTTGTAAAACTGGACAAAGTGGAGCAAAGTACAGGCAGAGTCGAGCATGCACAGAAAAAGGATATTGTGCGGAAAACACGTTGAGCGTGCAGAGGAGACACTGCACACACAGAACCAAGTGCTTTGTATGCTCTCAAAATGTCAAAACTGTGCGCTCAGGAATGTGGCATGAATATAACGCTATATGTTTCTGACACACTGTGTTGTTGAATAGCATGCACAGTTTTAATATAAATGCAGTGCTGAATGATAACTGTTAAATGATTTTGATTGATTATAAGGCAAACTTACTAATTAAAACATTTTTACAACAGTTATATGAGATAAATTATTATGTTATTTCATACACATTTAAATGTCTCTTATTAAAGAAAAAACACTATATTGCCAAATATATTTGCTCGTCTGCCTTCACATGCATATGAACTTGAGTATCATCCAATTCTTAGAAGAAATTCAACTCTTCTGGGAAGGCTTTCCAACAGGGTTTAGGAGTGTGTTTGTGGGAATTTTTAACCATTCTTCCAGAAGCTCATTTGTGAGGTCAAACACTGATGTTGGATGAGAAGGCCTGGCTCGCAGCCTCCGCTCTAATTCATCCCAAACGTGTTCTATCTGGTTGAGGTCAGGAATTTGTAAAGGTAACTCAGGTTCTTCCACACCAAACTCGCTCATCCATGTCTTTATGGACCTTGCTTTGTGCACTGATGTGCAGTCATCTTGGAACAGGAAGGCACCCAAACTGTTCCCACAAAGTTGGGAGCATGAAATTATCCAAAATATATTCGTACGCTGAAGCATTAAGAGTTTTTTTTTCACTGGGACGAAGGGGCCGAGCCCAACTCCTGAAACACAACCCCACATCATAATCCCCACCTCCACCAAACTTTACACTTGGCACAATCTGGTCAGACATGTACTGTTCTCCTGGAAACTGCTAAACTTGTCCATCGGATTGCCAGACAGAGAAGCGTGATTTGTCATGCCAGAGAACACGTTTCCACTGTTCTAGAGTCCAGTGGCGGCGTTCTTTACACCACTGCATTTTGCATGCTTTGCATTGCACTTGGTGATGTAAGGTTTGGATGCAGCTGCTCGGCCATGGAAACCCATTCTTGAGATAATGTTCTTGAGATAATCTGAAGGCCACATGCAGTATGGAGATCTGTAGCTAGTAGGAGCTAGCAGAAAGTTGGCGACCACTGTGCACTATGCATCTCAGCATTCGCTGACCCTGCTCTGTGATTTTACGTGGCCTACCACTTTGTGGCTAGGTGCTGTCATTCTCAATTGCTTCCACTTTGTTATAATACCACTAACAGTTGACTGTGGAATATTTAGTAATGAGGAAATTTCATGACTGGACTTATTGCACGGGTCACCTTGCACCTCCAGGGTCCAAGTTCGATTACCACCTTGGTGCCTGTGCGCCTGGAGTTTGAATTTTCTCCCCGTGCTTGGTAGATTTCCTCCGAGGATGAAACAGGAGTCATTTAGTACGCCTGTTTCATCCCAACTAAATATTCCTTTCCTTACTACTAAATATTCCATAGTCAACTGTTAGCAAATTACTCCTGTTTCATCCCAAAGTCCAAAGTCATTCAGGTTAGACTAATTGGAGTCTCCAAATTGCCTGTACTGTGAATAAATGTGTGTGTGTTCCCTGAGATGGATTGGCACTCTGCCAGTGTGTACTCCGCCTTGTGCCCTAATTCTCCTGGGATAGGCTGATGAGCTATTTCATCCAAACCTCATGAATGCCTATTTGACTGAATGAATAGCTGCTGGACCAGACAACATCCCAGGCAGAGTGCTCAGAGAATGTGCAGAACAGCTGGCAGAGGTTTTCACCGACTTCTTCAACATCTCTCTGAGCAGCGCCTTCGTTCCCACATGCTTCAAGTCTACCACCATTGTCCCCGTGCCGAAGAAGTCTTCTGTGTCCTGTCTCAATGACTACTGCCCTGTTGCACTCACACCCATCATCATGAAGTGCTTCGAGTGCCTCATCATGAAACACATCAAGACCCTGCTGCCCCTTCACTGGACCCCCTGCAGTTTGCGTATCGTTCAAACCATTCAACAGATGACACCATCTCCACCACACTCCACTTGGCACTGACACACCTTGACAAGAAGGACACTTACATTAGAATGCTGTACATAAATTTCAGTTCAGCATTCAATACAATCATCCCCCAGCACCTGATCGGGAAGCTGAGCCTGTTGGGCCTGAACACCTCTCTCTGTAACTGGATCCTGGACTTTCTTAACGAAAGACCTCAGGCATACTATACCTCCAGCACCACCACACTGAGCACTGGGCCCCCCCAGGGCTGCGTGCTCAGTCCCCTGCTGTCCACACTGCTGACTCATGATTGTGTAGCGACACACAGCTCCAATCATATCATCAAGTTCGCTGATGACACGACCGTGGTGGGTCTCATCAGCAAGAATGACGAGTCAGCGTACAGAGAGGAAGTGCAGAGGCTAACGGACTGGTGTAAAGACAACAACCTGTCTCTGAACATCGATAAGACAAAAGAGATGGTTGTTGACTTTAGGAGGACGCGAAGCGAACACAATCTCCGCTCAGTATCGACGGCTCTTCTGTAGAGATCGTCAAGAGCACAAAATTCCTGGGTGTCCACCTGGAGGAGAACCTCACCTGGTCCCTCAACACCAGCTCTCTGCATAAGAAAGCCCAATAACGTCTTTTCTCCCTGAGAAGGCTGAGAAAGGCACAGCTTCCACCACCAATCCTCACCACCTTCTATAGAGGAACTATCGAGAGCATCCTGAGCAGCTGCATCACTGTCTGGTTTGGGCATTGTGCCATATCAGACCGTAAGACCCTACAGCGGATAGTGAGCACAGCTGAGAAGATCATCGGGGTCACTCTTACCTCTATCGAAGACATCTACACCTCACGCTGCATCCGCAAAGCCACCAGCATTGTGGCTGACCTGACACAACCCTCACACTCACTCTTCACCCTCCTGCCATCTGGAAAAAGGTACCAAAGCATTCGGGCCTCACATCCAGACTGTGTAACAGTTTGCACTATGTAAGCCATCCGGCTCCTCAACACAAAGGGTCTGGACTGATAAACACACACACACACACACACACACACACACACACACACACACACACAAATCATACAGACAAGTAAATAACATCAGGACTGAGCTGATAAACACACACATGCACAATCACTCTGATCTACAACTATCTCACAATTGTTCATACCTACCTACCTGAACTGCTCTTTGCAATATTTGCACAATATTTATTTCACTTTCGCTATTTGCACACAATATTTTTTTAATCATTGCTGCTACGTCAGGAATGTCAAATGTTTACGGTTTCTCTTCCCACTACCTCAATAATTCATACCTCATCACTAAAAAAAAAAAACAAGCAAACAACAACAACAACAACAACAAAAAACAGGTACTGTAATGTGTTACGTTGTTGTGTCTGCCACTCTGTAGCTCTTTGTTTGCACATGCACTTTGTTGCCTGTTGTCTATTGTTGTCTCTTTTTTTGTATAGACATAGATAGTTTTAGGTTAACTTAAAAATGTAAATCTGTCATATCTGGGCTAGTCAGCAAATTAGATCTCTTAGTTAGTTAGAGGGTTCTGGTAAAGTGTGTTGTTAATTTATGTTGTTGCACGTCCTTGGTCCTGGAGGAACGTCGTAATAACACTAAAAGCCTACTTGACTTGACTTTGGACGAGAAGTCCTGGCTTGCAACCTCTGTTCCAGTTCGTCCCAAAGGTGCTCGATGGGGTTGAGGTCAGGGTTCTGTGCGGGCCAGTCAGGTTCTTCCACACCAAACTTATCGAACCATGTCCTTATAGTCCTTCTGATTGGCTGTTTCTTCTCTAACCAGGTGGCATTATCGACCGCATAATAGGATTTAAATAAAATTTATTTGTATAGTGTTTTTTTTTTAAAATGGTCGTTGACTCAAAGCAGCTTTACAGAATCAAAAGTAAATGATAGGAAATTAAAATTATATTAGCGGCACGGTGGTGTAGTGGTCAGCACTGTCGCCTTGCACCTCCACGGTCGGGGTTCGATTCCCGTCCCTGTGCGCATGGAGTTTGCATGTTCTCCCCGTGCGTGGTGGGTTTCCTCCGGGTACTCCGGTTTCCTCCTACAGTCCAAAGACATGTAGGTTAGGTTTGTGCACTGGGGCACATGTAGGTCCTTGCTTTGTGCACTGGGGCACAGTCATGTTCGAATAGAAAAGGCTCTTCCCCAAACTGTTGCCACAAAGTTGAAGCAGAGCATTATCCAAGATGTCTTGGTACGCAGAAGCATTAAGATTGCCTTTCAACGGGGGTAAGATGCCTGATTGGAACACCTGAATTCAATAATTAACAGTTTGGACAAATAGATTGGTCCAGACCGTAAACCTCACTGAGAATCTTTGTGATTTTACACGGCAGTCTGACTCTCCTATCATCAATACAAGTTCTTAGAGAATGAATGCGACTCTGGAAATAAATGTTGTAACATTGCATAAGCTTATTAAAACGGCACCGCGAATTGGTGTCTTAATGAAAGCAGAAGTGCATCTAATGAAATATTAATGTGTGACTGTGTTTCTGGCCTGGAAGTACGTTACATAATAATGACGTTCAAGAGGTCTCGTGATGTTTGATTTGTGGTGGTTTGGTGGCCTCTTCAGGCGAGCGGCGGTACTGCGGCACGACAGAGCGACATTCCGCCCACACAAACACGGCCATTCCGGAAACCTGCTAAACTTTAACTCCTGCTTTCATGGCACATTTTTTGCCTGAATGACAGCCTGATGCTCATTGATGGATTGACGGCGTGTTGACTGGAATCGAGACGCGGCTAATCAGTGAGTCCAAGCACGAATCCCCTGGTTTTCTGCTCTCCTGGTGGCTCTGGTTTTACAGAAAGCGCAACAGTTTGGCTCAGTTTATAGTTAGCACAGTATAGCATTCCTCTGACTGCTTAGCTTAGCTTAGCTTGCATAACTCAGCCAGGTGACGCCTCTCCACCGGCATTTAAACATCTCCTTCAGCGAACTGTGCTGTTTATCTATGGTAATGACGCTGGAGGAGGTAGAATCACGGGTTTCTAACAGTTAATAGGGTTTAGTCAATATCAGTATGTATTGTGCAGTGTTAGATAACATGCTATGCTAAGCTAAGCTAGTGGAATTGGAACTTCGACTCTTGCTAAGCTGCATTTGCTAATATCACTATTTGTTGGCGACTGGTGTTGCGTCACTTCCTGTAAAGTTTACAGCTGCCCTGGCACACATTAATTACAGCGAACTACTTTTACAGCAGGTAGAGTGTAGTGAACATCTGATAGTCTGGCATCTGGGCACATATGTCTAGTGCACTACTTAGTGTTTAGTCAGTATCTTATACTCTAGCTAGTGCACTACTTAGTGTTTAGTCAGGATCTTATACTCTAGCTAGTGCACTACTTAGGGTTTAGTCAGGATCTTATACTCTAGCTAGTGCACTACTTAGTGTTTAGTCAGTATCTTATACTCTAGCTAGTTCACTACTTAGTGTTTAGTCAGGATCTTATACTCTAGCTAGTGCACTACTTAGTGTTTAGTCAGTATCTTATACTCTAGCTAGTTCACTACTTAGTGTTTAGTCAGGATCTTATACTCTAGCTAGTGCACTACTTAGTGTTTAGTCAGTATCTTATACTCTAGCTAGTTCACAACTTAGTGTTTAGTCAGGATCTTATGACTAGAGCTAGTGCACTACTTAGTATTTAGTCAGGATCTTATACTCTAGCTAGTGCACTACTTGGTGTTTAGTCAGGATCTTATACTCTAGCTAGTGCACTACTTAGTGTTTGGTCAGGATCGTATTCTCTAGCTAGTGCACTACTTAGTGTTTTAGTCAGGATCTTATGACTAGAGCTAGTGCACTACTTAGTGGTTAGTCAGGATCTTATGACTAGAGCTAGTGCACTACTTAGTGGTTAGTCAGGATCTTATACTCTAGCTAGTGCACTACTTGGTGTTTAGTCAGGATCTTATACTCTAGCTAGTGCACTACTTAGTGTTTGGTCAGGATCGTATTCTCTAGCTAGTTCACTACTTAGTATTCTACTACTTAGTATTTAGTGTTTAGTCAGGATCTTATGACTAGAGCTAGTGCACTACTTAGCATTTAATCAGTATTTTTATATTCTAGCTAGTGCACTACTCAGTATTGTATACTCTATATAGTGTACTACCTAGTTTTAGTCAGGTTTTTACACTGAAGCTAGGTCACTAGAGTATTTAGTCAGTATTTTTATATTCAGTGTTTCACACTCTATCAAGTGCACTTGCTAGCGTTCAGTCAGTATTCCGTATTCTGTCTATTGCACTTAGTGTTTAGTAAGTATCTTATACTCTAGCTAGTGCACTACTTAGTGGTTAGTCAGTATCTTATACTCTAGCTAGTGCACTACTTAGTATTTAGTCAGGATCTTATACTCTAGCTAGTTAACTACTTGGTGTTTAGTCAGGATCTTATACTCTAGCTAGTGCACTACTTAGTATTTAGTCAGTATCTTATACTCCAGCTAGTTCACTACTTAGTGTTTAGTCAGGATCTTATGACTAGAGCTAGTGCACTACTTAGTGGTTAGTCAGGATCTTATACTCTAGCTAGTGCACTACTTGGTGTTTAGTCAGGATCTTATACTCTAGCTAGTGCACTACTTAGTGTTTAGTCAGGATCGTATTCTCTAGCTAGTTCACTACTTAGTATTCTACTACTTAGTATTTAGTGTTTAGTCAGGATCTTATGACTAGAGCTAGTGCACTACTTAGTATTGTATACTCTCTATAGTGCACTACTTGGTGTTTAGTCAGGATCTTATACTCTAGCTAGTGCACTACTTGGTGTTTAGTCAGGATCTTATACTCTAGCTAGTGCACTACTTAGTGTTTAGTCAGGATCTTATGACTAGAGCTAGTGCACTACTTAGTGGTTCGTCAGGATCTTATACTCTAGCTAGTGCACTACTTGGTGTTTAGTCAGGATCTTATACTCTAGCTAGTGCACTACTTAGTGTTTAGTCAGGATCGTATTCTCTAGCTAGTTCACTACTTAGTATTCTACTACTTAGTATTTAGTGTTTAGTCAGGATCTTATGACTAGAGCTAGTGCACTACTTAATATTTAATCAGTATTTTCATATTCTAGCTAGTGCACTACTCAGTATTGTATACTCTCTATAGTGCACTACTTGGTATTTAGTCAGTATCTTATGACTAGAGCTAGTGCACTACTTAGTATTTAATCAGTATTTTTATATTCTAGCTAGTGCACTACTCAGTATTGTATACTCTATATAGTGCACTACTTGGTATTTAGTCAGTATTTTCTACTCTAGCTAGTGTACTACCTAGTTTTAGTCAGTTTTTTACACTGAAGCTAGGTCACTAGAGTATTTAGTCAGTATTTTTATATTCAGTGTTTCACACTCTATCAAGTGCACTTGCTAGCGTTCAGTCAGTATTCCGTATTCTGTCTATTGCACTTGGTGTTTAGTCAGTATCTTATACTCTAGCTAGTGCACTACTTAGTGGTTAGTCAGTATCTTATACTCTAGCTAGTGCACTACTTAGTGTTTAGTCAGTATCTTATACTCTAGCTAGTGCACTACTTAGTGTTTAGTCAGGATCTTATACTCTAGCTAGTGCACTACTTAGTGTTTAGTCAGTATCTTATACTCTAGCTAGTGCACTACTTAGTGTTTAGTCAGGATCTTATACTCTAGCTAGTGCACTACTTAGTGTTTAGTCAGGATCTTATACTCTAGCTAGTGCACTACTTAGTGTTTAGTCAGGATCTTATACTCTAGCTAGTGCACTACTTAGTGTTTAGTCAGTATCTTATACTCTAGCTAGTGCACTACTTAGTGGTTAGTCAGGATCTTATACTCTAGCTAGTGCACTACTTAGGGTTTAGTCAGTATCTTAGACTCTAGCTAGTGCACTACTTAGTGTTTAGTCAGGATCTTATACTCTAGCTAGTGCACTACTTAGTGTTTAGTCAGGATCTTATACTCTAGCTAGTGCACTACTTAGTGTTTAGTCAGTATCTTATACTCTAGCTAGTTCACTACTTAGTGTTTAGTCAGGATCTTATACTCTAGCTAGTGCACTACTTAGTGTTTAGTCAGTATCTTATACTCTAGCTAGTTCACAACTTAGTGTTTAGTCAGGATCTTATGACTAGAGCTAGTGCACTACTTAGTATTTAGTCAGGATCTTATACTCTAGCTAGTGCACTACTTAGTATTTAGTCAGGATCTTATACTCTAGCTAGTGCACTACTTGGTGTTTAGTCAGGATCTTATACTCTAGCTAGTGCACTACTTAGTGTTTGGTCAGGATCGTATTCTCTAGCTAGTGCACTACTTAGTGTTTTAGTCAGGATCTTATGACTAGAGCTAGTGCACTACTTAGTGGTTAGTCAGGATCTTATGACTAGAGCTAGTGCACTACTTAGTGGTTAGTCAGGATCTTATACTCTAGCTAGTGCACTACTTGGTGTTTAGTCAGGATCTTATACTCTAGCTAGTGCACTACTTAGTGTTTGGTCAGGATCGTATTCTCTAGCTAGTTCACTACTTAGTATTCTACTACTTAGTATTTAGTGTTTAGTCAGGATCTTATGACTAGAGCTAGTGCACTACTTAGCATTTAATCAGTATTTTTATATTCTAGCTAGTGCACTACTCAGTATTGTATACTCTATATAGTGTACTACCTAGTTTTAGTCAGGTTTTTACACTGAAGCTAGGTCACTAGAGTATTTAGTCAGTATTTTTATATTCAGTGTTTCACACTCTATCAAGTGCACTTGCTAGCGTTCAGTCAGTATTCCGTATTCTGTCTATTGCACTTAGTGTTTAGTAAGTATCTTATACTCTAGCTAGTGCACTACTTAGTGGTTAGTCAGTATCTTATACTCTAGCTAGTGCACTACTTAGTATTTAGTCAGGATCTTATACTCTAGCTAGTTAACTACTTGGTGTTTAGTCAGGATCTTATACTCTAGCTAGTGCACTACTTAGTATTTAGTCAGTATCTTATACTCCAGCTAGTTCACTACTTAGTGTTTAGTCAGGATCTTATGACTAGAGCTAGTGCACTACTTAGTGGTTAGTCAGGATCTTATACTCTAGCTAGTGCACTACTTGGTGTTTAGTCAGAATCTTATACTCTAGCTAGTGCACTACTTAGTGTTTAGTCAGGATCGTATTCTCTAGCTAGTTCACTACTTAGTATTCTACTACTTAGTATTTAGTGTTTAGTCAGGATCTTATGACTAGAGCTAGTGCACTACTTAGTATTGTATACTCTCTATAGTGCACTACTTGGTGTTTAGTCAGGATCTTATACTCTAGCTAGTGCACTACTTGGTGTTTAGTCAGGATCTTATACTCTAGCTAGTGCACTACTTAGTGTTTAGTCAGGATCTTATGACTAGAGCTAGTGCACTACTTAGTGGTTCGTCAGGATCTTATACTCTAGCTAGTGCACTACTTGGTGTTTAGTCAGGATCTTATACTCTAGCTAGTGCACTACTTAGTGTTTAGTCAGGATCGTATTCTCTAGCTAGTTCACTACTTAGTATTCTACTACTTAGTATTTAGTGTTTAGTCAGGATCTTATGACTAGAGCTAGTGCACTACTTAATATTTAATCAGTATTTTCATATTCTAGCTAGTGCACTACTCAGTATTGTATACTCTCTATAGTGCACTACTTGGTATTTAGTCAGTATCTTATGACTAGAGCTAGTGCACTACTTAGTATTTAATCAGTATTTTTATATTCTAGCTAGTGCACTACTCAGTATTGTATACTCTATATAGTGCACTACTTGGTATTTAGTCAGTATTTTCTACTCTAGCTAGTGTACTACCTAGTTTTAGTCAGTTTTTTACACTGAAGCTAGGTCACTAGAGTATTTAGTCAGTATTTTTATATTCAGTGTTTCACACTCTATCAAGTGCACTTGCTAGCGTTCAGTCAGTATTCCGTATTCTGTCTATTGCACTTGGTGTTTAGTCAGTATCTTATACTCTAGCTAGTGCACTACTTAGTGTTTAGTCAGTATCTTATACTCTAGCTAGTGCACTACTTAGTGTTTAGTCAGGATCTTATACTCTAGCTAGTGCACTACTTAGTGTTTAGTCAGGATCTTATACTCTAGCTAGTGCACTACTTAGTGTTTAGTCAGGATCTTATACTCTAGCTAGTGCACTACTTAGTGTTTAGTCAGGATCTTATACTCTAGCTAGTGCACTACTTAGTGTTTAGTCAGGATCTTATACTCTAGCTAGTGCACTACTTAGTGTTTAGTCAGGATCTTATACTCTAGCTAGTGCACTACTTAGTGTTTAGTCAGGATCTTATACTCTAGCTAGTGCACTACTTAGTGTTTAGTCAGTATCTTATACTCTAGCTAGTGCACTACTTAGTGTTTAGTCAGTATCTTATACTCTAGCTAGTGCACTACTTAGTGTTTAGTCAGGATCTTATACTCTTGCTAGTGCACTACTTAGTATTTAGTCAGGATCTTATAGTCTAGCTAGTGCACTACTTAGTGTTTAGTCAGTATCTTATACTCTAGCTAGTGCACTACTTGGTATTTAGTCAGGATCTTATACTCTAGCTAGTTCACTACTTAGTGTTTAGTCAGGATCTTATACTCTAGCTAGTGCACTACTTAGTGTTTAGTCAGGATCTTATACTCTAGCTAGTGCACTACTTAGTGTTTAGTCAGGATCTTATACTCTAGCTAGTGCACTACTTAGTGTTTAGTCAGGATCTTATACTCTAGCTAGTGCACTACTTAGTGTTTAGTCAGGATCTTATACTCTAGCTAGTGCACTACTTAGTGTTTAGTCAGTATCTTATACTCTAGCTAGTGCACTACTTAGTGTTTAGTCAGTATCTTATACTCTAGCTAGTGCACTACTTAGTGTTTAGTCAGTATCTTATATTCTAGCTAGTGCACTACTTAGTGTTTAGTCAGTATCTTATACTCTAGCTAGTGCACTACTTGGTGTTTAGTCAGGATCTTATACTCTAGCTAGTGCACTACTTAGTGTTTAGTCAGGATCTTATACTCTAGCTAGTGCACTACTTAGTGTTTAGTCAGTATCTTATACTCTAGCTAGTGCACTACTTAGTGTTTAGTCAGTATCTTATACTCTAGCTAGTGCACTACTTGGTGTTTAGTCAGGATCTTATACTCTAGCTAGTGCACTACTTAGTGTTTAGTCAGGATCTTATACTCTAGCTAGTGCACTGCTTAGTATTTGTGATGTGCTGGAGAAGATTTTACACTGCAGTCTGACTCTCCTATCATCAATAAAAGTTCTTAGAGAATAAATGCGACTCTGGAAATAAATGTTAACATTAATGTGTAACATTGCATAAGCTCATTAAAACAGCACCGCAAATTGGTGTCTTAATTAAAGCAGAAGTGCATCTAATGAAATATTAATGTGTGACTGTGTTTCTGGCCGTTACATAATAATGATATTCAAGAGGTCTCGTGATGTTTAGTGTTAGTCAGTATTTTTATATTCTAGCTAGTGCACTACTTAATGATTTGTCAGTATTTTATACTCTGGTTAGTGCACTACCTAGATTTTAGTTATTTAAGTTTAGGTATTTCGTACTGTATCTAGTGTCTCATTTCTCTTTTGTACTCCACACAGTGTATTACCTGAGTATTGTTTGGTCTGTATTTCATGCACTAATTAGTAGTAAATCTATTCAGTTATGAATCACCGTTCTTTTGTGTTGGGATTCACATATCATCACACTGACTCAAAAATAGATTTTTTAAAACCATTTAAATTTTTTTACATTTATAATAGAGATGAACCGGTCGATCAGTCAGTGAGCAGAATCTATTGGTTTTCAGTGTGATTGGCCGTGACCGGTGATCAGCCAATCCTCAGATATAAACGATTCTGTACCGAGCGCTGAAGCTCACAGAGTGGCGCAGCACATTTTTATAGCGTTACATTATCAATCAGCATGTATGTTAAAAACTTCTCATCTGTCATTTTCTTCAAACTCTGCGAGCGAATTAGTCTCAAACCCAATCATTACACATGCTTACACCAAAAGTAGCTTTTTTTGCTACTTAATTTAATGTGAAGTTAAACGTTAAACTCTTGTATTTGAAGTTATTTTGTATCATAATTACTCGTTAAACTTTTTAACGGTTTAAAGTTGTAATAAAATCGGGGAAAACTGTAATATCGAATCCGGATATTTGTAAAGTCGTGATACTTATAGAATCGTAATATTAATTGAATCCTTAGCTCGGTATCAGAATAATATTGTATCGGGAGGTGACTGGTGATCACCATCGTTGCTACCTAGTGTTAGTAACCGTTTCATACTTTAACTAGTCAACTGTGGATTGGCACCCTGTCCAGGGTGTACCCCGCCTTGTGACCCAAGTCTCCTGGGATAGGCTCCAGGTCCTGTGACTCTGAATACAGGATTAAGCGGTATAAATGATGAGTGAGTGAGTGAGAACTAGTCAACTGTCAGGATTTGTGAAGTCAAGAAAAAAAATGTGTATTGCGATTCTTTTAATTAAGGTGTAGGAGTGTGTTAATGGGAATTTTTGACCATTCTTCTAGATGCGCATTTGTGAGGTCAAGCCCTGGCTCTCATTCTCCGCTCTAATTCATCCCAAAGGTGTTCAGTCGGGCTGAGGTCAGGACTCTGTCCAGGCCAGTCACTCGTTCATGTCTTTATGGACCTTGTTTGTGCACTGGTTGTTTTTCAGGAGTTTGGCTCGGCCCCTTACTTCCATTGAAAGTAATTTTCAAACCAAGACATTTTGGACAATGTGATTCTCCAAAAAGTGGGAACAGTTTGGGGACGGCCCCTTTGTCTTCCAACATGACTCAACTGGTCAAAACGTCCCATAAACGCACTCCTAGAACTTGTGGAAAGCCTTGCCAGAAGAGTTGAAGCTGTTATAGCTGCAAAGGGGGCGGGGCCAACATCATATTAAACCCCGTGGATTTAGAATTGGATGTTACTCAAGTTCATATGCATGTAGAGGCAGGCGAGCAAATACTTTTGGCACTATAGTGTATGTCTGCACTTGAGATTGTAATATACTGCAGTTCCTCTAAAATCCTACAGGTGGTGCTTTCGGAACTTATTTTCACAGTGGCTGGCAATTTTGTAATCAAATTTTGCTGTATTTTATACTGTACCTAATAGGTCGCTTCTACACACTAAGATCACCCCTGACAGATCACACCTACACACACATGGTTTAGGGCGCCACCAGTAGGATCCTAAAGAAACAGTTCTGTATCCGTTTGTCACCTTGTCTGTCTGTGTGTCAGGTAGCGATGGCGTTATGGATTCAGGCCCAGCAGTTACAGGGCGATGCCCTCCATCAGATGCAGGCGCTCTACGGTCAGCACTTCCCCATAGAAGTGCGCCATTACCTCGCCCAGTGGATTGAGACACAGCCTTGGTGAGTCTCACACACACACACACACACACACACACACAAACACAAAACACTAAATTATATATTTTATAGTTGTTATTTGGGAATAAATGCTGACATTTGACTGATGTGTGTGTGTGTGTGTGTGTGTGTGTGTGTGCGCGCGTGTGCACAGGGATGCCATCGATGTGGAGAAGCAGCAGGAGGACTTTAAGGCGAAGCGTCTATTAGAAAGTCTGATCCTGGAGCTGCAGAGGAGGGCGGAGCATCAGATGGGCGAGGACGGCTTCCTGCTCAAGATCAAACTGGGACATTACTCCACACAGCTGAAGGTAACACGCGCACACACGCGCGCACACACGCGCACACAAGCAGTTCACACCTGGTATGAGCCAGGTGACAGGCTCTAAGTGTATGTCTGTCTCAGTCTGTCTGTCTATCTGTTGCCACCCGTTTGTCTGTCTCTATTTTATAATACTTTCTGTATGTCTTTCTGTCTATTAGTCCATCAGTCTGTCTCTGTCTTTCTGACTATTTGACTATCTAGTTGTTTGCCTGTGTGTGCCTGTTTGTCTATCTGATCTCTGTCTTTGTTTGTGTATATGTCTGCCTCTCCTGCTGTCTGTCTGTCTGTCTTTCACTCTGCTGTTGTTAAACATCGTTTAATGCCGTCTGTTTTTGTTTAGAACACGTACGAGGCGTGTCCGATGGAGCTGGTGCGATGCATCAAACACATCCTCTACACGGAGCAGAGACTCGTACAGGAGGCTTCTAACGTGAGTCACACACCCACACACACACACCTGGTTTAACACTATCTAGCTTAACTCATCACAGTTTCACACCAGTTAGCTTTATTTATTAGCAACGTGTGACATTTTTTTAATTTAACAGGTGAGCTCTCCAGGGGGCGGAGCTACAGATGCCACGCCTCAGAAATACCAGCAGATCAACCAGATGTTTGAGGAGCTGCGCGCCTTGACGCAGGAGACAGAGAGCGACCTGCGCAAACTCCAGCACAGTCAGGAGTACTTTATCATCCAGTACCAGGAGAGCCTGAGGATCCAGGGTATATACACACACACGCACACACACACACACACACACTTCTCTTGTCTACACAGTGTTCATAGCATTTACTTGAGCAGCTAGCACAAGTTCTTATCATTTGTTTATTTTGATTTTTTATTATATATATATAGTTTGTTAATATTTTTATGATTTATGATTTTTTCTTTCCAGCTCAGTTGAGTAGTTTGTCGAGTTTGGCGCCGGCCGAGCGCGTGCAGAGAGAGACGAGTCTGCAGAGCAGGAAAGCTACATTAGAGACGTGGATAACTCGAGAGGCTAACACACTGCAGAAATACAGACAGGTAACCCACACACACAAACACACACACACACTCGGCAAAACCTTTTGCAGTAACTGAGAGAAATTGTTCCTAGATGGGTTAATCTGATAATCTGTGTGTGTGTGTAGGACCTAGCAGAGAAACACCAAAGGACTCTGGCGTTGTTGAGGAAACAGCAGACGGTGATCGTGGACGACGAACTGATCCAGTGGAAGAGACGACAACAGCTAGCTGGAAACGGTGGACCTTCAGAAGGAAGTCTGGATGTCCTGCAGTCCTGGTACACACACACACACACACACACACACACACACACACACACACACACACACACACACACATATATACACAGACCAGAGTGCTGTAGTGCTACAGATCTGATAATGTGCTGGTGTTTGTGGTGCTCAGGTGTGAGAAGTTGGCCGACATGGTGTGGCAGAACAGACAGCAGCTCCGGCGTGTCGATCACCTGACGCAGCAGCTCCCCATCCCCGGGCCCACAGAGGAGCTGCTCAAAGAGCTCAACGCTACCATCACCGACATCATCTCAGCGCTCGTCACCAGGTGAGTTCACCACTGCGCAAGATACACTGACCAGCATCACTCACACCGTCACCGACACCCTTTCAGCTCTGAACCTCCGGATGGGTTAGTGTCCGTTACGCTGCAGTTAACCCAATCCCTGTAATCCCAGTTCACACAACCAGTCTGGTTGGATTTAACACGGGAACACGGTTCAGTTACGTTAAAAGTTTGATGTTTTTTTATTTTAATTTTATGAATTTGTTTTTTTTTCTCCTCAGCACGTTCATCATAGAGAAACAGCCTCCGCAGGTGTTAAAGACACAGACCAAGTTTGCCACCACGGTCCGCCTGCTGGTCGGGGGGAAACTCAACGTCCACATGAACCCCCCGCAGGTTAAAGCCACCATCATCAACGAGCAGCAGGCCAAAGCTCTGCTGAAGAACGAGAGCACCAGGAAGTACGTCCTAAACGAGCTCTGACTCTCCTTATTTGGTCATGACTTCCTGAACAGCTTGATCCAATCAGAGTGAATGCGATAATGAGCAGGAAGCAACGACCAAATAAGGAAAGTTACGAGGGTGCCAAAAACACAATAAGCTATTATTAGAGGCTACTTATTTTATTATATTATGCTTCTTCTTTGAAAGTTTGATCACATTCACTGTTCTAAAATTGTTGTGGAAAGCCATAGGGCTCGGGAAAAAAAGGCATGCTGCTGCTAGATTGTTATATTAGGTTTGCATGTTGTAATCTGTGTGTGTTTGTTTGTTCCAGTGACAGTAGTGGAGAAATCCTGAACAACAACTGTGTGATGGAGTATCACCAAACCACAGGGACTCTGAGTGCACACTTCAGAAACATGGTGAGAGCAAACAGATGTTTCTAAAGCGCAGTTCCACAAGAGCGGCGGAGTTCACTAAAAACAGAGGCGTGCCTTAATTATAAGCCTGCAAATATTTCGGGAAACCTGAACTCACCTGGATAATGACTGGTCTGTCCCTTACAGAATCTGTGCCGCTAGCTAGGAATTCAGCTAGAATTAAGGCAAGCGGTGTCCATAACTGTGAGCTCGTTAAGCAACAGATCGCAAACTAGCCATGTAACCAGTACAACCAGGAGCACTATGATAGAAAAAGTCCGTCCTGTAAAGCTGTCCTGATGGTGAATAATCCTAATTTCGGAAAATCCTCAACAAAAGTTCACAGTCCAGTACAGTGGAAAACGGCTCCCGGACAAAATGGTGTCCGGGATTCCCCTCGCAATTTAAAGGCGCAGAGACAACACCATTATATTTGACTGACGTGTGAGATTCATTTCCTAAGGCGCAGTTACATTATTTGGCCACATTATTTGTACATTCGCGTCAATTGCGTGCAAGACTCGCTTTGTCAGACTTAAGAACAAATCAGACTTACGAACATGCTCCCGGAACTTCCACAGTCGTAAGTTGGGAACTACCTGTATACCTAGTGTGACATAGTGCTCGAGTAAAAATGCAAATGGTGGCCAGCGTGCAAATGCATGCTCATGCACATTCACTGTGAATTTGATGTAGTATGTGTGAAATAACCACGTGTTCACTTCTGTCCTTCTGCCGTCCAGTCTCTGAAGCGCATCAAACGCTCGGACAGACGCGGCGCCGAGTCGGTGACGGAGGAGAAGTTCACGGTCCTGTTCGAGTCTCAGTTCAGCGTAGGAGGAAACGAGCTCATGTTCCACGTCAAGGTCACATCTCGACGCAATTCTCAACAATTCCAGTATCTTATGCTGCTAAAATGTATAAGCAGGTATTAATCACACTTCCGTTATCATCGCAGACGTTATCGCTGCCCGTCGTGGTCATCGTGCATGGTAGTCAAGACAACAACGCCACGGCAACCGTGCTCTGGGACAACGCCTTCTCCGAGCCGGTAACGCTTCGCTCTGACTTGGCTTCTGAGCTTTGATTAGATATCAGACTGTGGGTTTTAAACGATGTGGTCGTGTCCTCCTGCAGGGCCGCGTTCCCTTCGTCGTCCCCGATAAGGTGTCATGGCCGCAGCTGTGCGAGGCTCTGAACATGAAATATAAATCGGAGGTGCAGAGCGAGCGGGGATTAACGGAGGAGAACCTGGTGTTCCTCGCTCAGAAAGCCTTCAGCAGCTCGAGCAACAACCCCGAGGATTACCGGAGCATGACCATGACCTGGTCTCAATTCAACCGGGTAGGAGAGCGCGCTAGGCTAGTAGCTAGTCAACGCAGCCTGTGAACCAAACCAGGTGTCATGTGAGTGATGGATCTGCTGTGTGTGTGTTGTGTAGGAGAGTTTACCAGGAAGGAACTTCACCTTCTGGCAGTGGTTCGATGGAGTCATAGAGCTGATGAAGAAACACCTGAAGGCTCACTGGAACGACGGGTAACGTCAACCGGAAAGTTCATTTAGCGCATGCACGAGAGTTAAGCACTCGGGAGAGACGAGCGTGTGTTTTTTTTTTTTTTGTTTTCCAGCGCGATCCTGGGTTTCCTGAATAAACAGCAGGCTCAGGACATGCTGCTGTCCAAACCGAACGGGACGTTCCTGCTGCGCTTCAGCGACTCGGAGATCGGAGGGATCACCATCGCCTGGGTGGCGGAGAACCCCAACAAAGCAGGTCGGTCTCTCAGTCGATACTCAACGTTTAGTTCCATAAAATAAAGCAACCAATGAACAAATGGATTCACTGAGTTGACCATATTAATCAGGAAATCTCTCAATTAATCAATGAGTGAGGCAGTGCAGCTTCAGTTCAATGAGTTTATTGACTCTTCTGCTTGTTTTGTACATCTGTGTGTGTTGTTTCAGGAGAGAGGATGGTCTGGAACCTGATGCCCTTCACCACAAAAGATTTCTCCATCCGCTCTCTAGCCGACCGAATCAGTGACCTGAACCACCTGCTGTTCCTTTACCCCAGCCAGCCCAAAGACGAGGTCTTCTCCCGCTACTGCACACCGCCCAACTGTACGCCAACAACACTCCTGCTCTTGCCGCGCACTCCTGCGTTAATACCGTAGCTAAGCTCAAACCTAAAAAAAAAAAAAAAAACAGCGTCTCTAAGCCTGTAATCTTGATCGTGGCCGTGTGTTTGTTGTTCTTGTCTCGCAGCTAAAGCGGTGGGAGACGGCTACGTCAAGCCAGAGATCAAGCAGGTGGTCAAAGTAGAGTGAGTAGTCTCGTTTCAAAGTCAACAACAAATCTGGTGCCAAATCTGCGCCTAGCTTGCAACCCCTTTTCTTGCAGCGCAACTTGATTAGCATAACTAATAACAATAACCTGACGAATATTAACCGTCATAGCTCGCTAGCTAGCAATTATTACGTTATTATCGGCATGATTAAGAAGTAGAAATATTTTTCCGCCGCCCGTTATAGGTTTGCATCATCCAATCCTGAGCAGTCTCCCGGAAACCCCACCTTCATGGACTCCTCCCCCACCATCACTCAGCCTGGCAGCTTCACCATCTACCCCACCATGTGAATACACCTGTTTATTCATTCTCACCGCTCACATGTTGCCATTAGACGTGCTCACTTCAAAAGGATATAGTAGCGTCAGTGTAATGAAATTCAAATGTATTTTTGACATTGTTAGCAACCATGTTTTTGTTGTGTGCGTGTGTGTTTAGTGGTGATCCAATGCTGGACGAGAGCGGAGATTTCGATCTAGATGAAACGATGGACATGGCCAGACAGGTGGAGGAATTCCTAAGTCAGCCTTCGGAGGCGCAGTGGAGCGGGCAGCAGTCGTGACCTTTGAACTACCCAGAGTGACCCCGCCCCCCCTCGGGTCGCATTCCATTTGCCTGGTTTATTTTATTTGTATTTTTTTGGTGGGATGAATTTGAAACAAATGTGAAAGTTTTTTTTTTTTTTTTTAAACGCTCACTAGCAACTTGTTTCTGTGACGCTGCTTCTGTGCGTGATGATGCTCGCGTAGCGTATCTGTTTTGCTAGCCGACTAACCGTGATTAAAATGGGAGAAAGGAATTAATATGAATAAAATACTCTACAGTACATATGAAATAGTGTAAAGGATGATGTACGTAGGTAACGAAGAATTAAGCAGCCTTTAAAGCTAATGCTACTGCTAAATTTTTTAGGCCCAATCTACAGCAGGTGTTTAGTTGTTGAACGCTAATAGACAGTTGTGCTTAGAAATGTTTATTAGATAAAAAAAAATAAAAAAAAGTTCAAAGATCAGGTGAGAAAAATATAAAAATGTTGGGATTGGTACGAACGCGCTAGTGTGATTTTTCTAATAAAAAACGCATTTGATCTTCAAAAGCTAAAATTAGCTAGTGAGCGAAAAACTGTGAGCATTGAGTGGAATTCCAGGAAATGTCGAGTCGAAAAAATCTGGTGTTTGTTTATTTAAAAACATCAAATATAAAAAAAACAGCTAGAAAAAGACCCGGCGCTTAGCTCCGCCTTCTCGTTAGATCTAACAATACAACAATGTCCTCAGAATTAATTTGGCTGGTCCTTTTTCTTTACTTTTTGCGTTTTGTTAATTAACTCAGTTACATCCTGAAGGAAATGTATTCCTAGGCATTATTTTGCTAAAGCATCTCTCTCGTAATAGGATTCAACTCATTTTGCATTTTGTTTTTTTGCAAATAGTTGTCACAAATGTCTAGATTTTTTCCACCTAATCTCATGTTCCAGCACTTATCGAGTGTTTGGTTTCTCCTAGGGAAAAAAAAACAGGTCAATTCTTTATGTAGGTTTTTTATTTATCAGGCAGGGAAAGTTCCTGGTGTTCGGAGTCGGGTTACGCTCGAACTCCTGAGCTCCACATTCGGATAATTCAAATCCTCTTGCTTTTAAACGCCTCAACAAATCAGGGATAAAAGACTGAAATAGTGTTTTTTTTTTTTTTTTTTTTTTTACCTTTGGTGTCAAATGTAATATAATTTTTCGTACAAAGTGAGAGAGAGAGAGAGAATATAAACACTGATATATGATGAGAAGATAGCCAGTAGTTGAAGAATAGAAGTCTATGATATTTCTAATATATTATTGCTTGAACAGTGCTAATTATGGTCACATTAATCACTGGGTTAATTAAACACAACGATGTAGACGCTCATCATCCAGCAGCACAGAGAAGAGCACCTGATCCAGCTCACACCGTTATTATATACTGTTCAGAAACAGTAAAGAAACTCAACTCTGAATCCGCTCCAAAGTAGTTCAAGCCAGATTATTGTTGTAATAATACAAATAAAAACATGGAAATGTACAAAGTTTGTTCAAGTCAATGCGGGACTTTTCGATTGTGCAGAATAACCGAACACAGTTACTGTATGAGAGTAAGAACTGTCCTTTTATTTCTCTCTATATATGTATCCCCTGCTACACTAATGCACTTCTCCCAGTGTTTCACTAGTGCTTGGACACCATCAAGGTAGAACGTTTTCTCAGGACACTGAAGCCATGATCGGACCTCCTGCTTCACATCTTAAACGCTGGCCTCACAGGAACTCCTTTAATGGCTTTTCCAAACATGTGTAAATGTCTCCGAGCGAGGTCAGGACTGTACGAGGCACGTGGCAATAACTCCCAGCCGTGTTCCTGTAATGTGCAAGTGCTGTTGGTGAACGATTGTGTGGACAGTTCGCACAGACGGATGTGTGTCTTTTGCAAGTCCCCGACAAGTCATCTGTCAATTTTCAACCGTCAATACGTTCCACTCGCTGACTGTTCACAGAAAACGTCTGCAGTGCGCTCTGAGCCACCTCGGCCGAGATCGGCATCCGGCAAATCTCGGTCACTTTTATGCCATCGTTCACCGGAAAAGTCCTGGTTTGACTTGAACGCACCTTGTAGAGTTAATCATAGTAAGGCTATCAGAGTTTTAATTATGATTAATCTTTTGATTTTGGACCAGTGATGAGCTCTGGTCTTCTCTAGGCTGCTTTGTTTGTCCCGTGCCTTAGTCGAGACGCGACATCCGTCGGATTAGATGCCTTTTATCCTTCCAACTGGAGAAGTGCCCAAAACAGGGAGTGGAAGGGTTACTTAAACCAGCTACTGTGTTTTAAAAAAAAATATAATAATAATAATAATAATAATAATAATAAAAAACACACTTTAGATTTGATAAATATTTCAATCTGAATTCTCACTACCTCTGATCATAAAGGACCTGAACCCAGTAGAAATGTCTATCCTTTATGTCACTTTCCCCAGAGATGCCTTCTTTGACATTTTAACTCGTACCCTATTAACAGCCCAAGAAAGAAAGAAAGAAAAAAATCTCGAGATTTCTTACCACCCAAGTGATATTCTTCAACTATTACATCTATTTGTTGATATTTTTTTGTTTGGTCATATATAAAATGCTAGAGTGGCTTGGTTCCCTTTTTTAAGTTCCGTGTTTTATTAATCGTTGTCCTTGAATTAATCGATCGTCGCCTCTTGACTAATCTGTTATTGTCATTTTAATGTGTGATAGTGTCCTAATAACGGCCATAACAAGCTCACCTTTATCTAGATGACGTCATTTACTTAAAAAAAAAAAAAACATGATTAATGATCACTTTATGTTAATGTCATGCATGATATAAAAAAAAATCTTTATCCATAATGTAGTTATTTATCAAATTAATTTTGTTACTCATGCCTTATTAAGCAGTCTAACCTTCGTGCAAACTAGCTTTAAATTTTTTATTTTTTTTTTGTATTCTGCCAGTGATCACGCTCCTCTGCATTAGAAAAGGAAGCAGTTTGACTTTGTCGCGCCACTAAAAAAAAAAAAAATCCCAGTTTCTTTTAACCCTTTTGCTTTGTTAACTTCAGATTAGGAACTCAGGAAAGCACGTCAATCATAGAGAGAATATTTACAAAAATTATTCTGCACTTATGTGAATGTTATCTATGAGGGAAAAGGTTACTCCCACATAAAAAAAAATATAAAAAAAATGCTGTTGACTTTTTAAAAAACTTTTCTTCTGTGAGCCGATAGCCGGAGGCATGCGCCGATATGAAGTTTCCGTGTCATGGTTTATGATGATGCGTTCACTTATGCTGCTCCTATTTCTCAGTGTTTGAAGTGTGCGTGAATGACTCAGGATTTGGCTTTGTCGTCCGGTTCATGTGACACTAGTTTAATGTGCGATCGCTCGCTGGTGTCACAGCTCAGACGAACGGAATGTGCGGCTTTTTTACATTTCCACGATAATAGTATTATATATACCGAATATTGCAATCTGACATTTAAGTTGTGGGCGTTGATTTAGCAGCGCAAGATTTGTTTGATCAGGTTTGAATCACTGAATCGGATTGTTCTGAATCCTGGATTTGTGAGGTTTAATTTGGTCGCCTGTGATTTACTGATTCTTCTTTATTAAATGAATCGGTCAGTTCTAGATCACTCAAACTTTCAGCTCTGGCTCATTGAATCAGTTTGCTCTTGATCATGTAATTAGTCTGTTTTGACTCATTCAATTAGTGATTTTCGATAAATTGAATCAGTCAGCTGTGACTTAGTGAATGTGTTAACTTTGACTCACTGAACCGGTCTAACTAACTGAGTATCGGCACATGCCTCTTGTCTAAGCTTAATATGTCTCTATTGCCTGTATGGATAATCTCTTAAGGCATGTCGTGATTTGTGTGTGTGTGTGTGTGTGTGTGTGTGTGGATGTTTGTGTGTGTGTGTGCGTGCGTGTACCCGCTGCAGTATTCCTATTCCAAACTGTGTCATACGCCTCCCGTGTGCCAATCTGTTTGTGGTTTCTGTTTTATGAATTAAAATCAGATCCTGACTTCTGATACTTCTTTCTTCTACTCCTCTCTTTTTGTTTGATCTTAAGTGTGTGGTTGATGTAACTTCAGAGACAAAAGATGACGATGATATTTTATAAATATTTTACCCATTAGTGTTGCTGAATGTGTCAGCAGGGTGGTGAAGTGATCGAGGGTTCGATTCGCACCTTCGGGTTGGTATTTGTGTGTGTGAACAGTACATGTTTTTCCAGGTACTCCTGTTTCCAAACACAAATTGCCTAATTGGCATTTCCAAATTCCCTGTAGTGTGTGTGTGTCTGATTAGCACCCTGTCCAAAGTGTGCCCCGCCCTGTGTCCTGACACCCCCAGGTTAGGCTCCATCCCTGTACAGGCTAAGCGCTATAGAGAATGAGTGAGTGTGTTACAGAATGTTTTTGTTATTATGTCAATGTCTAGATGATGTAAAGAAAACAGCTGATGTGCTTAAACAACTTTTTGACAGGAATACGTATGACTGTATACTCTGTTTACAAACACATATGCTAAAATTATTCCCAGTATTGCTATCATTTATGGTAGTAAATTGATTACTGTTATGTATGGCAGATGACACAATGGAAATTATACTTCTATTTTACAAAATTCTGTGAATTGTGTTATTGGATTTTTCTGATTAGAACATCTTACAGCTCAAACACTACAGCAGCTAAATCTCGGCTTGCAGGTTTCTTTATTAAGAAGCTTAACAATAAACATTTTGTAGCTATTTATATTTCTGCCTCAAAGTGTAATGAACATGACGCACAAAACGGGCATGGGAAGTCCATATTCGTGATCATTTGGGTTAGAGAGTGGACGGGAATCTGCAAAGAAGCTCTTACTGTCTTAAATCAGAGAATCTTCCCCTCTGCTGTAATAAATTTAATGAATTTATTATTAAATTTTGAAATTCCGGCGGCACAGACTTCGACGCTTTGTTTCCGTCAGCTCCTGGGTCCGAACTTTGCAGCAACACGGCGTGAGGATCGCCTGTTCCATCTCATAATTTTGCAGTGAGGGTGTGCAAACTTTTGCACTCCACTTTACCTATATAAATTGTTATAACAACAAACGTACAGTATCTATAGCCCATAGAGTGAAGTTTAAACGGCCCGCCGTGCGTGCGTCAGTTGACGTTGCTGACGCATTGCGCATGCGCGCTGCAAATCATGCTTTCACTTTGTAATTCTACTCAACCGATCTGTAGTGAAAATCCTAATAAATGTCCAATATAATAGATAGGACTCACCAAGGAACAAAAAAATGCAAAGTTTTTTAATAGGAAAAAGTTGCTGTGAATATAAACAAAGAACTGACGCAGAGGCGGTGACGTCATCACGTCAACCCGGAAGTGTACGTAAATAAGGAAGAGCGGATCTTTACTGGTTACTTTTTTCCGTGACTAAACTGTTTATAAGAAATTAAAAGAAGATATTAGATAATTGCGGTCAAAGTCACTTTACAGACATGGTGCGTGTGTCGCACGCTGTCTGGGGCGCTGTTCTCGGCTGTGGCCTCATGGCGGCGCTAGCAGTAGGTAAGTGGAAATAACAGTATGAAGTTTTTATTTTAATTTTTTTTTTAATCTATCTAAAAGTATTTTTTATCTGGCCTCCGAGTGGCGCGGTTAAAGCGCTCGCCCTATCATCCGGAGATCTCTAGTTCGAATCCCGGGTGGTGCTGTAACCTCTTGCAGCCGGAGGTCTAGAGAGAGCTGATTGGCTGAGCTCTCTCAGAGGGGAGGGACGAGAGGTACTTAGTGCTCCCACATTAATCACGGCTCTACAGCCAGTCAGGGGCGTCTGTGAGCTCGCGCAACGGAGGGAGCGGATAGCGCTGTCCTCCGAGTGTGTTACGCCGCCCCCAACGGTGCGCGAGCGAGCAGTTCGAAAAGATGCGGTCGGCTGGCGTCACGTGGTTCGGAGGAAACACGTGATAGTCTTCGGCCCTCCCGGCTGAGTGGTAGTAGTAGCCTTAATGTGGGAGCCCCCTAGTGACGGGGAGGAATTGGACACGACTAAATTAGGGAGAAAATCGGGGGGAAATCCCAAAAAAAAAAAAAAAAAGTATTTTTAATCTATATTTTGACTGGATTACATCACTCAAACCGACAAATAACACTCAGCTAAACGTTGGTAAGCATTAGGTCATCACGTCTAGCCACGCCCACAGGTTTCTGGATTCTGATTGGTCAGCTGGTGGTAATTAATCAGATAGAACATCAGATCTGACATCTACTTCAGGTTTATAATAAGGTTGCTTGGTTCACCTACATTATCGTTTCTATAGTCACGGCTCATTCATACAGTGCCGTGCAAAAGTTTTCATACCGCTTGACCTTTTCCACATTTTGTCACGTTACAACCACAAACATAAATGTATTTCATTCATATTTGATGTGATATAGACCAAAACAAAGTGGCACATAATTCTGGAGTGGAAGGAAAACAATAAATCTTTTTCAAAAATTTTACCAATAAAAATCTGAAGGATGGATGGTGTATGCAGACCCCTTTACTCTGATACCTGGATGATTCACCAACATGGTGAAAAAGGACATTTTCAGATAGGATGATATAACGGCGTCTCTCATAGTACTCGGTGCTTCTTATCTCCTGATCCATGCTTCATTTCTTTTTTGTAAATACGCGTACACGTTCATATTTATATCAGATAAAAAGAAACACATTTGCTAAAAACATTTTCATGCCCTTTTATGGGCATGTCTGTAACTTTTTTGTATTTAAAACTTTTGATGATCCCAGTTGTCATTCATATGAAAGTTGGCCGATTTAGGTTTCACATGAAAGGACATAAACTTGAAAACGTGTATTATGAAAAGAAGAATTGTTAAGCTGCTTCTAACCCTTTTTACCAAAAACCAATTAAAGCAAGGATTTTTACAGCTAACAGTATAACGCTGAAAAATGGCCATTTTTGGGGGCTCATATAAAATCATCTCTCCAAAACAGCTAAAGTTAGCAACTTGAAATTGTTAGGGAAGCAAGGCTGGTTACTTCCATGTTGCATAAACTTCAGAAGTAGCCACATTTTTGTATTATACAGGATGTATAACATAAAAATAAAAAAAAATCAGCACCAATACTGTGGTTTGGCTGCTTCAGAAGTCTCCTAATCGGGAAGACTCCACCAGTGTGTAATCTAATCTCAGTATAACTACCGCTGTTCTGTGAAGCCCTCAGAGGTTAGTTAGAGAACATTAGCGATCAAACGGCATCATAGCCCCGTTTACACTGCAGGTCTCGATGCCCAAATCTGATTTGTTGCTTATATCTGATTTTTCTGACCGTCTGTTTACACGTTCTTTCAACTACGACCCATACCCGATTCAAGTGTTTACACTTGCCATACCGTCTGAAACATCACGCATACTGAAAGGGAGGTTCTTGCACTACACACTAGCCAAGATGGACGAAGGCGAAATATGCTTGATGCTAGCTCGGCGATATATGCAAAGTTCGCGAAACGGAGAAGGAGGAAAAGGGCCATCATTGCAGCCTGCGCATATGCTTCATTTATTGTGTCCTCAACCATTCAGAGGGATGTCTGGGTGCGAGACGAGACGGGGCCGCTCTCTGGTTGGCTTGCAACAGGTGCAGACTGGCGCATCTGTTTGGGGTGAGCAGCGCCTCGGTGTGCCTGATTGCGTCATTAAACCGCGAAGAAGTCGCAGTGTAAACGTAGCTCATGAAGCTCAAGGAACAGACAGGTCAGGGATAGCGTGGTGGAGAAGTTTAAAGCAGAGTTAGGTAATAACAAAATATCCCAAGCTTTAAACATCTTACAGAGTGCTATTTAATCTGAAAATGGAAAGAGTACAGCAAGACATGGACGTCCACCTGAAGGGTTAGGGTTAGGGTTAGGAGAGCATTACTCAGAGAGACAGCCAAGAGGCCCAGGGTAACTCTGGAGGAGCTGCAGAGATCCACAGCTCAGGTGGGAGTATCTGTCCACTATAACAACTATTAGTCGTGACTTCCACAAATCTGGCCTTTATGGAAGAGTGGCGAGAAGAAAGCCGTAAGAAGTCCTGTTTGCATTTTGTGACAAGCCATGTGGAACCATTTATAATTTTCCTTCAACTGCCAATCCCAATAAAATACTTTTACTTTTGTGGCTGTAACGTGGAAAAAATATGGAAACGTTTATGGGGTACGAGTACATTTGAAGGCACTGTTACGGCTTTACCCCATGACCTTTTTCAACATTTATGGAAGGAGTCTCCAGTGTCAGTGCTTTGTAACAATACTTTTGTTTGTTGGCACAGGAACGGTGCACGGCGTGCTCCCGGCCCTCTGCGCTGTAGCTGTGAGCGTAGCTGCTGCTCTCTGTGGCGAGTGGGCGAGGGGATACAGGCGCAGTGTGTTCAGCATGACCCGTCACTACCTGTCCATTAGACGTGTGATTCGAGCGGGGAGACGGCAGAGAGACATGCTGGAGAGAGACACACTGGGCGTACGGAGAGTGCAAGAGGAGACGCTGCTCAGACGGCTGAGGGAGACAAAACATACACGCTACGGACTCGAGCATCAATTCAGTTCTGTCACAGGTCTCGCTCTCTCTCTCTCTCTCTCTCACAAACACACAGATACACACACACAAGATACACTAATAATTTTGCTCCTTTAGTTATAAAGTTAGACGGCAGAACAGTGTGTGTAGTTGATACTGCAAAATTCTATGTGCAGTTTTTTTTTTTTTTTTTTACTTCCAGACATTTTCAGCCTCATTACACCAGCACTAGATTGTCATGAATTGTGATTGGTTCACACATCATTTCATTTGAATACCGTTTAATAGAATCCGCTAGATTTAAACATCCGCCACTTTTCTTCTACTTGCAGGAATCTGAAAACTTATATAGTGTATCAGTAAACAGTCTGATACAGACTAACCTTGTATAATGTTTATTTTAGTGTATTTAGCACCCCCTAGTGGCTGTTCTAGTTATTTTTCTTTGCAGTGATGTCACAGATAGTAGGCTTGTACAGACTGGTAAAACACCTTACCTGTACTGTGGCATCGTCCGTATGTATTGCATTTCTTATTGGTTAATTCATTTATATGTACGCATATGGAGCCTAAGAATTGTTTTTTTTTTATAACATTTATAAGAATTTCATGTTAACTGTCTTTGATCACACGGCATAGTTACATAAGCTTCAAATCTAAGCACAGCATGCATTGTTGTTGATGGAAGATTGTTTTTATTCCAGTTTCACCCTTACTAAAGCCAATAAACCTGTGGAATAGCATCAGAGTCGTGGTTTAAGGAAAGATGTTTATCTGGCTGTCTTAGTGCACTATTTACAGTGTGAACAGGCCACAGTACAACATCAGTTATTAACATATCCCATTAGTTATATATTTTGTATAACACTTCAAATTGTTCACCCCTCTTGAAATTTTAATATTTCATAGTATCACAAACTCATACTCAGATACATTCAATGAATGGAATCACCACGAACTAGTCCATAGTCATGGGGGGCAAGGGTAGCTCAGTGGTTGAGGCATTGGATTCAGGTTCAAATACCACGCTCACATTCTGTCATGATGCTAAAACTAATCGTAGGAAATATGATACTTGGTACGGGTAAATACTCAACTTTTAGAACTATATGTTTCCTGCATGTTTCACTGAGAGTCTTTAATCTTCCTTCCAGACGTCACTGATTTCCGAAAGCGCCACCCCGTCACCACATACGATCATTACAAGGAGCTCATACGCCATGTCGCCTCTGGAGAGGAAAAGGTTGTTGTCATGGAGACACCCAAACTAACGATGACCTCGGGGTCCTCGGGATGCAGCAAGATGCTCCTAAACACCAAAGAGACCAACGGTGACTATGTCCGGGGCATGTCAGTGTGTGTAGATGCCATGGAGAAATCCTTCCCTGGTACAACGAGTGTTCTCCAGACGACTTTAAGACTAGTTTACCCGTCGCCTGATCGTAACTCTGAGGCTGGACTTCGAATCGTGGAGACTCCATTTTCCTGTGAACATCAGCTCTGCATGAGTCCCGCAGCCGTCTTACAGGTACAGTAAATTGGTTAACTATGTACTGTATATGTAGATCTATTTTATATATACAATATAATATGCACTTACATGTTGATTCAGGTGCAGAATGAGCGCGATGCTCTGTACCTTCACCTGCTCTTCGCCCTCAGGGAACGTCATGTCGGCATCTTGGAGTCCAGGTTCTCCTGCACTGTCTACGACGCCTTCAGACTCCTGGAGGTTAATATGCATCCTTTATTGTTTAGCTAACACACAACGTAAAAACCTCATTCACACGCTCACACACCAGAAATATAATAAGCACTAAATCAGACAACCTAGTGAACACATTGTTAAATTCATTGACATATCATTATTTACATTCAGGGATTATTAGCATACTTGGCATCCCACCACCATAACCCATTTATCAATTGACGTAACTGATGATATGCTAAATTTACAGTAGCTAAAACATGTTACAATTTTAACCTTATCTAAGAAATCAATGGCGATATTAATATAATATTCTATTTTGTTGCGCTGCAGGAGCATTGGCAGGAGCTGGTTGCTGACGTGGAATCAGGTCGGATCAGCTCCAGGCTTCTTCTGGATGCTCGGCTGAGGTCGGATCTGGAAAGGAAAATGAAGCCGGATCCTGT
The DNA here is from genome assembly GCA_030347435.1 of Clarias fuscus. Classification (NCBI taxonomy): domain Eukaryota; kingdom Metazoa; phylum Chordata; class Actinopteri; order Siluriformes; family Clariidae; genus Clarias; species Clarias fuscus. The sequence continues at coordinate 27,294,878 of CM059220.1, forward strand.
TAGGGCAGCAGAGCTCAGAACGGCCATCACAACGGGCTTTGAAGGCATTGCTACAAGACTGTGGTCTCGTTTACATCTCATTCACACCATCGACTCGGGGCCACATCAGATTTATGGAGAGAATCTTAGGCAGCACTACTGCAAGAGCGTGCCCTTCTATTCTTCCCTCTACTCTGCTTCTGAAGGTAGAATAGTGTATTTCAATGTGACATAGAACATGGAATATGGTGGCGTATGGAGTGATGCAGAGGAGTATGGTTTTATGCAGTATTTTCACAGTGGAGAATGGTGTAGAATGGCATGATTCAGTTGAGAATAGTATAGTATGGTGCATGAAGTATGGTAATGCAGTGGAGTATGGTGTAGTATGCAGAAATACAGTGAAGTATGGTATGATATAGTATCGTATAGTGTAAAAAAGTGGAGTGTGGTGTATGGAGTGATTTAGTGGATTGTTTTGTAGTACAGAGTGATACAGTGGAGTGTGGTGTAGTATGTAGTGATACAGTGAAGTGTGGTGTAGTGATGCAGTGGAGTGTGGTGTGGTGTAGTGATGCAGTGGAGTGTGGTGTAGTATGTAGTGATGCAGTGGAGTGTGGTGTATGTAGTGACACAGTGGAGTGTGGTGTAGTACGGAGTGACACAGTGGAGTGTGGTGTAGTACGGAGTGAAGTGTGGTGTCGTATGTAGTGATACAGTGGAGTGTGGTGTAGTGATGCAGTGGAGTGTGGTGTAGTATGTAGTGACACAGTGGAGTGTGGTGTAGTACGGAGTGAAGTGTGGTGTCGTATGTAGTGATACAGTGAAGTGTGGTGTAGTGATGCAGTGGAGTGTGGTGTAGTATGTAGTGATGCAGTGGAGTGTGGTGTAGTATGTAGTGATACAGTGGAGTGTGGTGTAGTATGTAGTGATACAGTGGAGTGTGGTGTAGTACGGAGTGACACAGTGGAGTGTGGTGTAGTACGGAGTGAAGTGTGGTGTCGTATGTAGTGACACAGTGGAGTGTGGTGTAGTACGGAGTGACACAGTGGAGTGTGGTGTAGTACGGAGTGAAGTGTGGTGTCGTATGTAGTGATACAGTGGAATGTGGTGTAGTATATAGTGATACAGTGGAGTGTGGTTTAGTATGTAGTGATACAGTGGAGTGTGGTGTAGTATGTAGTGATACAGTGAAGTGTGGTGTAGTACGGAGTGATACAGTGGAGTGTGGTGTAGTACGGAGTGATACAGTGGAGTGTGGTGTCGTATGTAGTGATGCAGTGGAGTGTGGTGTCGTATGTAGTGATACAGTGGAGTGTGGTGTAGTATGTAGTGATGCAGTGGAGTGTGGTGTAGTATGTAGTGATGCAGTGGAGTGTGGTGTCGTATGTAGTGATGCAGTGGAGTGTGGTGTCGTATGTAGTGATGCAGTGGAGTGTGGTGTAGCATGTAGTGATGCAGTGGAGTGTGGTGTAGTACGGAGTGATGCAGTGGAGTGTGGTGTAGTACGGAGTGATACAGTGGAGTGTGGTGTCGTACGGAGTGATACAGTGGAGTGTGGTGTCGTACGGAGTGATACAGTGGAGTGTGGTGTCGTACGGAGTGATACAGTGGAGTGTGGTGTAGTACGGAGTGACGCAGTGCAGTGTGGTGTAGTACGGAGTGACACAGTGGAGTGTGGTGTAGTACGGAGTGAAGTGTGGTGTCGTATGTAGTGATACAGTGGAGTGTGGTGTCGTATGTAGTGATACAGTGGAGTGTGGTGTCGTATGTAGTGATACAGTGGAGTGTGGTGTAGTACAGAGTGATACAGTGGAGTATGGAGTGATACAGTGGGTATTGTAGTATGGAGTGATACAGTGGGGTGCGGGGTAGTGTGGGGTGATACAATGGAGTGTTTTGTAGTATGGAGTGATACAATGGAGTGTTTTGTAATATGGAGTGATACAGTGGAGTGCAGTGTAGTATGGAGTGATACAGTGGAGTGTATTGTAGTAAGGAATGATACAGTGGAATGTATTGTAGTAAGGAGTGATGCAGTGGAGTGTGGTGTCGTATGTAGTGTACGGAGTGATGCAGTGGAGTGTGGTGTCGTACGGAGTGATACAGTGGAGTGTGGTGTCGTACGGAGTGATACAGTGGAGTGTGGTGTCGTACGGAGTGATGCAGTGGAGTGTGGTGTAGTACGGAGTGACGCAGTGCAGTGTGGTGTAGTACGGAGTGACGCAGTGGAGTGTGGTGTAGTACGGAGTGAAGTGTGGTGTCGTATGTAGTGATACAGTGGAGTGTGGTGTCGTATGTAGTGATACAGTGGAGTGTGGTGTCGTATGTAGTGATACAGTGGAGTGTGGTGTAGTACAGAGTGATACAGTGGAGTATGGAGTGATACAGTGGGTATTGTAGTATGGAGTGATACAGTGGGGTGCGGGGTAGTGTGGGGTGATACAATGGAGTGTTTTGTAGTATGGAGTGATACAATGGAGTGTTTTGTAATATGGAGTGATACAGTGGAGTGCAGTGTAGTATGGAGTGATACAGTGGAGTGTATTGTAGTAAGGAATGATACAGTGGAATGTATTGTAGTAAGGAGTGATGCAGTGGAGTGTGGTGTCGTATGTAGTGATGCAGTGGAGTGTGGTGTAGTATGTAGTGATACAGTGGAGTGTGGTGTAGTACGGAGTGATACAGTGAAGTGTGGTGTAGTACGGAGTGATACAGTGAAGTGTGGTGTAGTACGGAGTGATACAGTGGAGTGTGGTGTCGTATGTAGTGATGCAGTGGAGTGTGGTGTCGTATGTAGTGATACAGTGGAGTGTGGTGTAGTATGTAGTGATGCAGTGGAGTGTGGTGTCGTATGTAGTGATGCAGTGGAGTGTGGTGTAGCATGTAGTGATGCAGTGGAGTGTGGTGTAGTACGGAGTGATGCAGTGGAGTGTGGTGTAGTACGGAGTGATACAGTGGAGTGTGGTGTCGTACGGAGTGATACAGTGGAGTGTGGTGTAGTACAGAGTGATACAGTGGAGTATGGAGTGATACAGTGGGTATTGTAGTATGGAGTGATACAGTGGGGTGCGGGGTAGTGTGGGGTGATACAATGGAGTGTTTTGTAGTATGGAGTGATACAATGGAGTGTTTTGTAATATGGAGTGATACAGTGGAGTGCAGTGTAGTATGGAGTGATACAGTGGAGTGTATTGTAGTAAGGAATGATACAGTGGAATGTATTGTAGTAAGGAGTGATGCAGTGGAGTGTGGTGTCGTATGTAGTGATGCAGTGGAGTGTGGTGTAGTATGTAGTGATACAGTGGAGTGTGGTGTAGTACGGAGTGATACAGTGAAGTGTGGTGTAGTACGGAGTGATACAGTGGAGTGTGGTGTAGTACGGAGTGATACAGTGGAGTGTGGTGTCGTATGTAGTGATGCAGTGGAGTGTGGTGTCGTATGTAGTGATACAGTGGAGTGTGGTGTAGTATGTAGTGATGCAGTGGAGTGTGGTGTCGTATGTAGTGATGCAGTGGAGTGTGGTGTAGCATGTAGTGATGCAGTGGAGTGTGGTGTAGTACGGAGTGATGCAGTGGAGTGTGGTGTAGTACGGAGTGATACAGTGGAGTGTGGTGTCGTACGGAGTGATACAGTGGAGTGTGGTGTCGTATGTAGTGTACGGAGTGATGCAGTGGAGTGTGGTGTAGTACGGAGTGATACAGTGGAGTGTGGTGTCGTACGGAGTGATACAGTGGAGTGTCGTGTCGTGCGGAGTGATACAGTGGAGTGTGGTGTCGTACGGAGTGATACAGTGCAGTGTGGTGTAGTACGGAGTGACGCAGTGCAGTGTGGTGTAGTACGGAGTGACGCAGTGGAGTGTGGTGTAGTACGGAGTGAAGTGTGGTGTCGTATGTAGTGATACAGTGGAGTGTGGTGTCGTATGTAGTGATACAGTGGAGTGTGGTGTCGTATGTAGTGATACAGTGGAGTGTGGTGTAGTACAGAGTGATACAGTGGAGTATGGAGTGATACAGTGGGTATTGTAGTATGGAGTGATACAGTGGGGTGCGGGGTAGTGTGGGGTGATACAATGGAGTGTTTTGTAGTATGGAGTGATACAATGGAGTGTTTTGTAATATGGAGTGATACAGTGGAGTGCAGTGTAGTATGGAGTGATACAGTGGAGTGTATTGTAGTAAGGAATGATACAGTGGAATGTATTGTAGTAAGGAGTGACACAGTGGCGTGCGGTGTAGTATGGAGTGATACAGTGGAGTGTATTGTAGTAAGGGGTGATACAGTGGAGTGTGGTGTAGTACGTGATGAAGCACTTTCCATGATGCTCACACTTTGGTCTGTGTCTCAGGTCTGATCGGAGTGAACCTGTGGCCGCTCCAGGACAGCAGACATTACCTGCTCTGTCCTCGCTCCATGTTCTTCGAGTTCCTCCCCGAGCAGCATTTAGACACACAACACACACTCGACACACTCAGCACACTGCTCATGGACGAGGTGGAGGAGGGGAATAACTACGAGCTGATCATCACCAATGCTTCTGGTCTCTTCAGGTACTACAGCTGTCAGATAATATATCTGGATCTGCAGTCAGCTTTAAAGTGTGTGTGTGAAAAACGTGATAAAAGGATGAAAAGGTGAGAAATAAAAAAAAAAAAAAGGAACTGGTAAAATAGGAAATTTGACAAATAATAAAAGAATAAAAACAAAAAGGGGGTATAAAAGCCAACAAAGAAAAAGATAAAAGCTAGATTTAAAACAAAGGAATTGAAATAATAACATCACAGCCTCTTCCCCACCCTGAGGTTGATTAGTTTCCTCTAACAGTGTGACTCACAGAGTGTTTAATCGCCCTGTAGATATCGCCTGGGAGACGTGGTGAAAGTGGTCGGGTTTCACAACCAGTGTCCAGTGGTGGAGTTTCTCTACAGGTGTGTGTAAAGCTGCTTTGCAACAATGACAATTGGTAGAATGTATAAAAGATGTTCTCTTATCTGATTTATCATTAAGTTGGTCATGATGTGATGAGGCTGATGCGAAGGTGAAGACATGTTCACTAACCTAGAGGAACTATTAATGAAGCATTTTTGCTTGTGTGTGTGCGTGTGTGTGGGTGTGTGTGTGTGGGCGTGTGTTGCAGACCCAGCCAGACACTAAACGTTCGAGGTGAAAAAGTAAGCGAGGCCTTGTTTTTAGCCGCGCTGAAGAAAGCGGTGACTCAATGGCCCGGTGCTAAACTGGTGGATTACTGCTGTGCTGAGAGTGGAATTCTGGGTAATGATTTCTTTTCAAATATCATTTTGCATGATGCTAACATGGTAGCTATACATTCAGTTGCGTCGTTACCCACATACTGTAGGTAAAAAATGTCTGATTCAAGGCAAAGCCTCCGTTTCTAAAAAAAACCCAGGAGTACCAAAACCTACACAGTTCCTCGAATGTCCACTTACTGGCTTCAAAAGCGAGTCAATCCCCATAAACCCCCATGTTAAAATGTCCAACTTGGACATTAAAAAGGTTTTACATTCTTGTTTTTCAGTTCCTTGTCATGTTTACACACTTAAAGTCGTTTCATATCATATTAGAATATTAGTGATGATATAAATCTAATGAATGTAGCATTGGCGGCTCACATCCCCATCACTGTTTGCCGAAAAATGAGCTTGTGTGATGAACTGTTTTAGCTGTTTTAGTTCGTTTATGCACAAGACAATCTGTTAATATTAATAAATAAAAATGTGTAAAAGCATAATTGAATTTGGAGCCTTTATAATACCAGATTCTGCTGTAGCTCCTGTGATTCTAATTAAGTACAGTTCAGCGTTTGATTTCTCTCGCTCTCTCTGGCCACAAGCTAACGCTACACTCACACAGTATCTAGAGTTACAGTACATGAGGGTCCCTGCTTACGTCACAGTAATGTTACAGTTAGTGAATGACTGTGTACAAGTTTTCAAAGGTATGTTTGCTAAACGTTACCTGCTGGAATCCCAGTCATGGCGCCGCTCTTATTAATATGGGAGGAGAGGAACCTGCTGGTGGAGGAATCGAAGAAGTTTTAAAAACGTCATACAAACTTGAATGACAAGACGAAGATGGCTATATGGGTTATATTGTTTTGTTTTTTTGTTAATGCAATTGAACATGAAGTAACTTCCAGATTTGGAATTAGTGTCGATGTGATATCTTTCACTTTTTCCATCTCATGAAATAACTTTTGTCGAGAGCATGAACAAGTGACTTCATCAGCAGAGAGGATGACGATGACGGTGACACAATTGTACCTGTTGGCCTTCACGCGTTGTGGTTTTGTGTTTATGATGTTGTAGGAGACTCGTCAGGAGGAGCTCAGCCTCATTACCAAGTGTTCCTGGAGCTGCGAGGTGTCAGGAACCTGACGGAGGAGCAGCGATATAAGGTCAGATTAAACATAATGCTATCCATATCTGGTCACTAGGAAGAGAGAGAGAGAGAGAGAGAGAGAGAGTTAGGAAGCTTTGATTTTATAAAGGCTTGTGGATGACGAAGAAGGTCAGACAATGTGCAGTAGTGTGTGCACAATTAAATTATGGGATATTAATCAAGTACTAAGATTAATTAAGATTCTGCTTCATCACACCACCGCTGCTGTTGATTATTTTCCCACTCCATGTGTTTCATTCCTTTTTATTGGACACTTGATGCTTTAAAAATTTAAAGTTATAGTTTTAAAGAAAGGTTTATCTAGTTTTCTCTCTTTCCCTCATTCTCTCTCTCTCTCCCTCGCTCTCTCTCTCTCTCTCTCTCTCACACACACACACACACACACACACACACATGCACGCACACAGTTGGACACGTGTCTGCAGGCTGACTGCGCCCTCTACAGGTCATTCCGGATCAAAGGCAGCATTGGACCAATGAGAGTGCAGCTGGTTAGTGAAGGGGCGTTCCATGAGCTGAGGAGTCACATGATCTCCCTCTGCCGCGCCTCCACCAACACGTTTCAGATGCAGCGCGTCATCCGCAGGAAAGAGTATGCCGACTTCCTGCTGAGGAAAACGGTTTCCTGATGTCGAGTACACACTCGGAAACAGTCACATGGTTTCTTCAGACACACAACTTTTTCCATTGTAAAAGCAAAATAAAACAGCTCCGCAATGTAAATTGTGCTCGTGACGCTTACAGTGATGTCGAATGATGAATCAGGGTAAGCGAGCAAGAGGAAGTTTATATGGAGAATATAGATTAAATAAACAGTCTACATCAATGCTCGGACAGACGCTGTAAGGTTATTTGTAAGCTGAAGAACGTTATCTAGCTAATCGCGTCTGTTACAGGAAACTCCTCAACAAGAATGCGACCAAGATATCTTGAGATTTGACCTGGACTTTGGATGAGTGCTGAAACAGTGTTTACTCAAACAGTGTAAATTAGGGCGTGTCATCTACTGTAGCTAGCAAACTCACTCACTCACTCTCACTCATCATCTATACCGCTTAATCCTGTATTAAGGGACCTGGAGCCTATCCCAGGAGACTTAGGGCACATGGCAGGGTACACCCTGGACAGGGTGCCAATCCATCGCAGGGCACAGACACACACACACTCATTCACACGCCAATTAGCCTAACCCACATGTCTTTGGACTGTGGGAGGAAACCGGAATACCCTGAGGAAACCCACCAAGCACATGCAAACTCCATGCGCACGGAGACGGGAATCGAGCCTGGCCGAGGATCGAACCTGGACCCTGGCGGTGCAAGGCGACAGTGCTAACCACTACGCCACCGTGCCGCTTGCTAGCAAACTAAGTCTGATAAATTACTGAAAACTTACTTCACTGGTGTGATCGTTAGCTACGATGAAATGAGCGCTGTAAATCTCAAATTCATCAATATGAGACAAACGTGACCGCGCTTTTTCTGATTCTGATTCCCAGCAACATTAAAAAAAAAAAAAAGTCATTTTAGCCCTGCTCTTAAAATGTATATATACTGTAGTCTCTCTCTCTCCCTGTCTCTCTATCTCTCTCTTTATCACAGCAGACATCGCTGACACGTCTCCCCCAGGTGCCTATAAAATATTCAGGAAATGCACACATTTGGCTAAAGGTGTATTTGTGTCATTTGTGTCTGTGTATTTTGACTTGTTCCTCCTACAGATGGTGCTGCAACATCTCTCTCTAACGCAATTCACAAGTACAACAGATCATGTGTGTGTTTTGTGTTACACAGAAAAATAACTAGCAGGATTTGTTCCTTTGCAAAGTGCTGACAATAATGAAGGGAGAATGAGACAAGAATGTAAGACTGACAAAGGATCCGAGGAAACCGGAGAATGGATGGAAGAAAGAGATAAATAAAAAAAAGGTAAAAGGAGTGATGTAATGATAGAATAGAAGTGAAAATGGTTAATTAATAATCAAATAAAAAATCTTAAAAGGAAATATGAACACATATTTCCTTTTAGGATTTTTTTCATTATTAATTTATCTGTTTTAAAGGAGAAAGTGGAATGAAAACAAAGGGATTAAAATAAATTAATTAAAAAATAAAAAGTGAAAGGAAAATTTTATATTATAATTATAATTATATAAAAGGAAATATAACCAGATAAAGAGAGAAATAATGAATGGATGAATTAAAGGAAAATAAAACAATAAATAAACAACAAATGAAGTAAATAAGGAAAGAGAAACAAAGAATTAATGGATCATCAAATGTGAGCAAGAGGAATACAACACTTCAGGGCATGGAGTTATAGGGAAATAATCAACATCAGTGAGATAACAGTAACTCCATTTCATTACATCACATCATCACAGATTATTTTACTGTAATGCACACACACACACACACACACACTTTCATTCTTTACTTCATGTACTGTACAATACTGCACATACAACATAATGGAAATTTCAAGAGATATCCATTACATGGTATGCACACACACACACACACACACACACACAGGCTCTTATTTGATCTCTCTGTTGAGGCCCAACTTGGATTCATTACATTTCCCTCCATTACTTTATTAAGTGCTTTATTATTAAACTTTTGATGATACACGCTGAAACTGACCCGACAGCAGACGGCTGCTGATCCCAGTGTTGAATAACACACACACACACACACACACACACACACACACACACACACACACACACACACACACACACACACACACACACACCATATGGCAGGTTGGTATCCCGCTGAAGCCAGTAAACCATCAACTCACCCGGTTATTATATTTGAGTTCTTAGTTATTAAGACATTTGACTGGCCACTCAATAGTTCAAAAAGTCACAGATAAATAATGCAGACTCGAGTCCAACACTTTCATATCTATGACTATGACTAATTATACCATATATTATGGAACACATTTACATATTGGGACGAATGTTTGAATTGTAGAATTAAGTTTATAAAATTAAAAACTGTACAGAGGAGACTGAAGGCACAGCTGTAGATTTCTCTAACCGAAGAACGTCTGGGACGCATCCCAAGTCAGCGTTCAATGTTAAGTGAAAGAAACTAAAATAATGTCCCTAGTTGAGTCCTGAGGTGAGACAACTCCCTAGTCAAGTTAATAGTTAATAGGAAAAAAAAAAAAGGTAACAGATAAAATAGAAAGAAAACTCCCTGATGAAGATGCGTATACTGAACCAAGGAAAATCAGGTTCTCATTATCACTCTTTAGTGGCTCAATTCAGATATTTTTACCCTAATGTGACAGACCTTCCTGATGGACCTTGATCCCTTGAGTTCTCTTCACATTGTGTGTGTGGAAATGCTGTTACGATCACTGTTATACATAGCCGTGACTTCTACGGTTGCATTATTATTATTTTTTTTTTCCCAATTTGATCGAAGTGTTTAGTAGTTTTCCAATTTTAGTAGTTTTAGTAATCTCCGTAGTTGTTGTCTTTGCTCAATGCAGGACAATAATTTGACTCTTCTGAAACACAGCAACATTTTTGCCACGACCACAGGAAATGTCTTCTGATGTGGTTGTTTAAAAAAAACGAGAAGGTCCAATCAGTTATGGTTAAATAACTCAACATGAAACATTTTAATCAGTGCAGTTTTAGCGCACAGACACGTCCGCATTAGAGTCCGATAAAAGTCACTTGTAATCATAAATGTGAACTGCAAAGATATGCAAATTCGATGTGACCAAAAATCGAAAAATGTTGTGTGTAACAAGAATGTAGTCAAAGACAAGTTCCTATTTTAGTTATGAGTCGAGGACGAGGCCAGAAATACAAATCACCAGTGGAGTTACGAGTCAACAAAGACAAATACCTAAAGGATTTACTCCCTAATGGAGTTTTAAGATCAGAAAGAGAAGTCAAAAAAGTAAGTAAAGCACAAATGCCTTCAAGTCTTACATGAAGTTCAAAATTCAAAAGAAAGTAAACCTACATTGAAGGGTTTTTGTGAATTATTTCAAGAGCTAAAATGATTTCTCAGCTGCAGAAACCTAATGAACTCCTATTTTACACAGAGCAGAAGACCTAATGTCTGATGTCCTCATGATATTTCTTCCTGCTCATATAGAACTTCAATGGCTTAGAGTAAAACACGGCTAAACACGGCCATTTTAAAATCTGAAAATCGTAACGTAATGTACAGGGTGGGATTGTAACGCTCATGACGCAGCGTTCAGCGTGACGAACCCTAGCAGATCGACGGCCACATCTGCAGTGTGACTACACTACCACTTAAACACACATTTAAAATGTTAAAATTACACACGTGGACAAAATTGTTGGTACCCTTCGGTCAATGAAAGAAAAACTCACAATGGTCACAGAAATAACTTTAATCTGACAAAAGTAATAATAAATATTATTATCTATGAATGTTAACCAATGAAAGTCAGACATTGCTTTTCAACCATGCTTCAATGGAATTATTAAAAAAAATAAACTCATGGAACAGGCCTGGACAAAAATGATGGTACCCCTAGAAAATACTGAAAATAATGTGACCAAAGGGACATGTTAATTCAAGGTGTGTCCACTAATTAGCATCACAGGTGTCTACAATCTTGTTATCAGTCAGTGGGCCTATATATAGGGCTCCAGGTAGTCACTGTGTTGTTTGGTGACATGGTATGTACTACACTCAACATGGACCAGAGGAAGTGAAGGAAAGAGTTGTCTCAGGAGATTCGAAAGAAAATTATAGACAAGCATGTTAAAGGTAAAGGCTATAAGACCATTTCCAAGCAGCTAGATGTTCCTGTGACTACAGTTGCACATATTATTCAGAAATTTAAGATCCATGGGACTGTAGCCGACCTCCCTGGACGTGGCCGCAGGAGGAAAATTGATGACAAATCAAAGAGATGGATAATCCGAATGGTAACAAAAGAGCCCAGAAAGACTTCTAAAGAGATCCAAGGTGAACTTCATGCTCAAGGAACATCAGTGTCAGATCGCACCATCCATCGTTGTTTGAGCCAAAGTGGACTACATGGTAGACGACCAAGGAGGACACCATTGTTGAAAACAAATCATAAAAAAGCCTAGACTGGAATATGCCAAACTACATGTTGACAAGCCTACAAAGCTTCTGGGAGAATGTCCTATGGACAGATGAGACAAAAATGGAACTTTTTGCCAAGGCACATCAGCTCTATGTTCACAGACGGAAAAATGAAGCATATCAAGAAAAGAACACTGTCCCTACTGTGAAACATGGAGGAGGCTCTGTATGTTCTGGGGCTGCTTTGCTGCATCTGGCACAGGGTGTCTTGAATCTGTGCAGGGTACAATGAAATCTATCAAGGGATTCTAGAGAGAAATGTGAAGGCCAGTGTCAGAAAGCTGGGTCTCAGTCGCAGGTCATGGGTCTTGCAACAGGACAATGACCCAAAACACACAGCTAAAAACACCCAAGAATGGCTAAGAGGAAAACATTGGACTATTCTAAAGTGGCCTTCTATGAGCCCTGACCTCAATCCTATTGAGCATCTTTGGAAGGAGCTGAAACATGCTGTCTGGAAAAGGCACCCTTCAAACCGGAAACAACTGGAGCAGCTTGCTCATGAGGAGTGGGCCAAAATACCTGCAGAGAGGTGCAGAAGTCTCACTGACAGTTACAGGAATCGTTTGATTGCAGTGATTGCCTCAAAAGGTTGTGCAACAAACTATTAAGTTAGGGGTACCATCATTTTTGTCCAGGCCTGTTCCATGAGTTCATTTTTTTTTATAATTCTGTTGAAGCATGGTTGAAAAGCAATGTCTGACTTTCATTGGTTAACATTCATAGAATTCTTATTTATTATTACTTTTGTCAGATTAAAGTTATTTCTGTGACCATTGTGAGTTTTTCTTTCATTGACCGAAGGGTACCAACAATTTTGTCCACGTGTGTAAACTTTTGCACACTGACAGACTTCTGTTTCTAATCACTTTGTGCATGAAGAGAGTCGTGGAGGGTAACAAGCACACGCAAACAAAAGAACGTGTCTGTGTCCGTGTGTGTGTGTGTGTGTGTGTGTGTGGGTGTGTGTGTGTGTGTGTGTGTGTGTGTGTTATACCTCGTGTGACTCTTCATGCACAAAGTGACAGATGGTAAAGGTGAGATTAAGATGGAAACTCGACACACATGGCATGATACTGTATCCAAAACAAAACAAAAAAAATTATTCTGTTGACATAAAGTCAAGTGTGTGTGTGTGTGTGTTTGTGTGTGTGAGAGCCAGAGTGTAGTGTATGACCTCTCACTAAACACAATATGAAACCACACGCGGACACACACTTTCTCACACACTGTCAGACCGTGTGGATTGATATTAAACTCCAAACGATGTAACTGAAGCCGACGCAGCGCTCTGGGACGAGCAAGGTGTGTTAACAAATAACGAGCTATGACTCAATTATTAACACTTCAGTCCTCAGTCCCAGGTCAAAGAAGGCCAGATGGAGTCGATGAAGGACATTTTCCAGCTCAGGGTCCAGATCAGGAAAGAAAGGGCTCAGGTCTTCCACTCGATGACCATGAAGATGGGTTTGGACTCGGCTGATGCTGGAAAATTTCCTTTGAAAAGCACCTTTCCTGCTATATTGAACTTTCAGACTCATATTCTTTACAGATGTAGGAGAGACTGGCTTATCATACTGTCTGCTTTCACCCAAATGAGGATGGGTTTCCTGTTGAGTCTGGTTCCTCTCAAGGTTTCTTCCCTTTGACATTTCAGGGAGTTCTTCCTTGCCACCATCACCCTCAGCTTGCTCATCAGGGACAACTACAAATATAAATAAAGATAAATATAGTCTATTATTTTTTCTTTAAATCTTCTAATTTATTTACGTTCATGCAGGGGTTGGACAGTGTAACTGACTGAAACGCCTGGTTTTAGACCACAATAATTCATTAGTATGGTGTAGGGCCTTGTTTTGCGGCCAATACAGCATCACTTCGTCTTGGGAATGACAGATACAAGTCCTGCACGGTGGCCGGAGGGATTTTGAGCCATTCTTCTAGAATAGTGGCCAGGTCACTACGTGATGCTTGTGGAGGAAAACGTTTCCTGACTCGCTCTTCCAAAACACCCCAAAGTGGCTCAATAATATTTAGATCTGGTGACTGTGCAGGCCATGGGAGATGTTCAACTTCACTTTCATGTTCATCAGACCACTCTGTCACCAGTCTTGCTGTGTGTATTGGTGCATCATCATCCTGTTACACGGCACCGCCTTCAGGATCCAATGTTTGAACCACTGGGTGCACATGGTCCTCCAGAATGGTTCGGTAGTCCTTGGCAGTGACGCGCCCATCTAGCACGATGATAATAATAATTATACATTTTATTTATAATGTACTTTATATTTGAAGCAAATCTCAAAGTACTACAAATTACTTTGAAACACAAAAGCTCTGATAAAAAGGTAAGTTTTAAGACCAGATTTAAAATCATCAACAGTCTGTGGCATCCTCAGATACTCTGGAAGACCATTCCACAGTCTAGGTGCCGCTGAGCAAAAAGCCCGATCTCCCATAATATGAAGCTTGGTCTTCGGGGGTTTCAGAAGATGACCTGAGAGAGCGGTGGTTGCGTGTAGATGGATGTGAAGTGATAATTTCTTTGAGATAGGGAGGGGCATCCCCATAGATGCAGTGGTGGATAAGAAGGACAACCTTGTATTCAATTCTGAATGAAACAGGGAGCCAATGAAGAGATTTAAGGATCAGCGTAATATGATCATATTTACATGCTCGCATCAGGATCCTAGCAGCGCAATTTTGAATATACTGCAACTTTTGACGGCTTTTTCCAGAAGTACCAAAGGGGAGGGCATTACAGAAGTCCAGCCTGGAGGAGACAAACATGGACTAACTTTTCATGACAGAGAGACAGGTAGAGAGAAAGAGAGAGGAGAAGAGAAGGAGAGACGCAGTTAGGTATGGTCACAGTCAAACAATGTATAATGTGAATGTATCTTTAGTGCAGAGTGCAAGCAGGGACTCTGGCAGGACTAACTATGACAGCATAACTAAAAGGGAGGAGCCAGAAGGAAACACAGACATGAGGGCTCCCTGAGATGTAAAGCAACCAATCACTTCACCGTCAACAAACCTGAGTGATCAAAGAGAGTGGGGAAGACAGCATCTAAACATACCCGTTCACCATCATACTCTATGTCCATGAGTCCCCCAGATAGGCAAATTTATTTACAACAATGCTTGGCTAAATAAATAGGTTTTTAGCCTAGACTTAAACACTGAGACTAAGTCCCCAACATTAATTGGAAGACTATTCCATAACATTGGGGCTTTATAAGAAAAAGCTCTGCCCCCTGCTGTAGTGTTCATAATACGCTGTACTGACAAGCAGCCTGCATCCTTTGATCGAAGTAGGCATGGCGGATCATTAGACACTAACAGTTCGCTCTGATACTGCAGCGCGAGACCATTTAAACTAAAATACTAAAATAGCTTTACCGACTTTACCGACTCCAAACCGATGTTCAAAGTGGATAATGGCGGAGTAGATGAGGAGGTTAACTTTATCCTGAGGTAAAGCTGAGTATCATCAGCATAGCAATGAAATAAAATTTTGTGCCAGCTGATGACACAGCCCAGAGGAAGCATATACAATATAAACAACGTGGGGCCGAGCACTGAGCCATGAGGAACACCACAGGTAACACTGTGTGTAGTGGATTTAGCATCTTCCAGGGCAACATGCTCTGTTCTTCCAGCAAAATAAGATGAGAGCCAGTTGTAAACAGAGTCAGAGAGACTTACAGTATGACGTAATCTGTGAAGAAGAATGTTGTGATCAACAATATCAAAGGCTGAGGTTAAGTCCAACAGAGTGAGGAGTGATGGAGAGGCTGCATCAGCCTCATCAGCAGATCATTCATGACTCTAACCAGAGCTGTTTCCACACTGTAGCAGGGAGGGAAACCAGACTGGAATTTCTCAAACAAATCATTTTGTTTTAGATGATACTGAAGTTGTGCAGCAACGACTTTTTCCAGAATCTTTGAAAAGAAAGGGAGGTTAGAAATACGCCTGTAGTTTGCAAGCACTTCTGGATCTAAGGTGGATTTCTTAAGAAGTGACCTGATGACAGCAGTTTACAGTGAAGGGGGAACATAGCCAGACTGGAGGGAATGATTTATGATCCTGGTAATCAGGGGACTTATACCACAGAGGTTGGATTTAACCAGAACTGCCGGAAAACAGCTGAAATGTTGCTGTCCCTGGCCGTGGGTCATCCATCAAGTCACACAGTGCAGGGGAACTGGATATTGACGAGCGGATAGTATCCACTTTTGTCCTGAAGAAAATAATGATATTATTGCATCTCTCCTCTGTATCTTCCAGATGAGATTGAAATTGTGCTTTCAGGAGGCAATTAATAGAAGAAAACAGTTGCTTTGAATTTCCAGAGTTATTGTTAATGATATTTCAGTAAAACTGCGGCGTTGCAGAATGCCTTCTGATGTTCTCTGTAAACTTACTTGTGAACAGTGAGTCCTGAGGCCTGTAGACGTCGCTCAACAACACGCCCAGCTGGCTTCATCTTCCGCAATTCACACGTATACCAGGGGGCTGAATGTGAGAAGCAGACCATTCTATGTATGACAGGGGCATGGAGATCGAGGAGACTGCTGAGGGGTTTGTTGTAAACGTCAACTGACTCGGTGACTGAGGAACATTCAACAGAGGAGAGATACTGAAGATCTTTGCTCAGAGTGTCTGGGTTGATCTTTTTCTAATTTCTGTAACATATTTGCCGTTTTTGTGGGGGAACAAGGGAGTGACAGCTCCAATGAAACGACACTGTGGTCAGACACCCCCAGATCATACACAAAAAGGTTGCTAATAGGGACAGAATTTGTAATAACCAGATCCAGGATATGCCCTCTGGAATGTGTAGGAACATGAATATGTTGTTGAAGTTTGAGGAAGTCCAGTAGATGCAAAAACTCAAAAACTCAGCTGCCAAATGGCAGAAGGGCGTGTCTACACAAAGATGTAAGAAAATCAAGGATCTCTGAGATAAACACTGGGTTTGGTTTAGGGGGTCGATAAATAAGCAGTATTGTCATGGGGAGAGAGACTTTACATTTAAATGCAAGGCATTCAAATGAAGACAGCATAGACACAGGAAGGGGACACAGATCCAGTTGCTGTCGGTATAGTACAGCTAAGCCACCACCACGTCCAGTATTGCAGGCTTTCTCCAGGTAGCTATAACTGGGAGAACACACCTCATTTAATGCTAAAAAGACCTCAGGCTGATGCCATGTTTCTGTTATGCACATAAAATCCAAGCCCTTGTCCATAATATGATCTTGTATAAAAACTGATTCATTTGAGAGAGATTGTGAATTAAAAAGTTCAATTTTGAGCATTTTTGGCAAAGTATATTTCTGTAATGGGCGTAATAAACTGAGATTCATTTCGCGTTTTCTATCCAGCTTCGTGAGTGGTGATCTCGGAAATTTTTCCGAACTATTCGACAGAAATCTCGCTGTGCTTCTTGTGGTGTATCCCGAGCTACAAACACCTGGAGCGTCACTGCTCTGATGACATGTTTGATGAGTGACATCGGTCCATACAGATGGAATAGATGAAGCAGAACAGCCAGGCTGATGGTCAACAAACTTTGACCGAGAAGTTCTATGGACATATTGTGTTTGGCGCAGAAGCCCGAGTTTTTTTATGGCAGCAATGCACGTTGGAATGGAATAAGTGTTATGACTTAACAACTCCGGGATAGTGTACTTGAGCTCCATGCTCCATGGTCAGCGAAGGACTTTCAGAGCTAGCTATCCACCAAACACAGAGATAGCCAAACAACTGCAGAGGCAGAGAACCAGGCTTCCAGACGTCTTTGCAGGACTTAAAATGCCCAAAAACTCAAGGTAAAAACTAGATAAAGAAAAAAAACAGTAGCTGAAAACAGCCTTAAGGGTTACCAATAGTCCATATAAAAAGGCAAAAGGCAAAAAGACATACAAATGGCAAACTTTCCAAACGAAATGAACATAAAAAAAAATAGCAGTATAAGTAGCAAAAAAAAAAGCACAGCAGCAGGAGAAGCGGCGAACAGCCAGCACCAGCATCCTCTCCTCCTGCACTAGGAGAGCATCAAGTACAAGCACAAGTATAAGCACAAGTATTGGGCCTAGTGAATGCCATGATATTGCAGCCCAAACCATCACTGATCCACCCCCATCCTTCACTCTGGGCATGCAACAGTCTGGTATGCTTCTTTGGGGCTTCTCCACACCATAACGCTCCCAGATGTGGGAAAGACAGTGAAGGTGGACTCATCAGAGAACAATACATCATGTATTACATTCTCCACAGCTGGCATCATTTAAACTGACGTTTGGCATTGGCACGAGTGACCAAAGGTTTAGCTATAGCAGCCTGGCCATGTACACTGAATACACTGAACTATATATAATTAATTTTGTAAAGCTGCTTTGCGACAATGACCACTGGTAAAAGAGCTATATAAATAAAGCTGAATTTAATTAAAATCTAGAAAGACGTTTCCCAAGAAAGGTCAAACAAGTCCGAATACAAATCCCCACTCAAGTCTTAAACAAAGAAAAACAAGTCTAAAGTAAAAAAAGACTGGTCCCAAGTAAAGAAAGACAAGTCTAAAGTAAAGTCTAAATACGGAAAGACAAGTCTCAAGTCAAAAGGTAAAGAAAAACAAATCCTAGGTCGACTCAGAGAAGTACCAAGACTAGAAAGACATGTTCAGACTGAGAAGCAGGGGAGCGTCTAGTCCTGAGGAAAGGACAGTTATACCTGCTGTAACATAACAGAAACTACATGTTTCTGTAAACAGATAAAGTATAAAAGAAAAAATATGAAATAATAATAAACATTTTATTCTTTACTTCATAATAATAATAATAACAAATAATAATAAAAGATGCAGTTATTCAGTGGCAAACTTTAATTTTTTATTATAACAAATTATTTGATTTTTACATTCCATGCTCAAACCAAAGATAATGCATAAAGGAGGGAAATGCTCGTCATGCAGAACTGATATCGAGTACATACGCTTCCTCTGAGAATCAATATGCAAAAGATGCAAATACCGTCTGGGTTATTGTACAGTCATCAGAAGTGAAGTTCATCATCAGGCAAAAATATTACTACTACTACTACTACTAATAATAATAATAAAAGTATTCAGCGTTGTGTTGTGTCACATGGACATACACTGATCAGCCATAACATTACAGCACAAAACATTCATTGTTCAGGTTCCACACTTAGCAGCGGATCCTTTGGGTGCTGTGGGTTGCGGGGCGGGGCCGCCACGGATCAAAACTGTTTGTCTGGTGCACCACATGGACGCTAGTGGGATTAAGATCTTGGCGTTTGGAGGTCAGATCAACAAGCTGCCCGTATGCGGCAGGCTGTGGTGCACTGGGCGTGCTGGTGCCTTTCTATCCCGACCAGCATTGACATTTTTCAGTAATTTGTTCTGCATTGGCGTTACTGTCGGATCCGAGCCGACGGGGCGGCGTTTGGTCCCCGCGTGCATGGTTGAGCCCTGGGTGCCCATGATCCTGTCACCGGTTTACTGTAATTGATAATAATCAGTGTCATTCAATTCACCTGGTGGTCGTAGTAATGTTGCAGCTGATCAGTTTATTTTTTATTAAGTATTATGTAATCTTTATAGTAATTCAGTTTTGTGTCAAATTTTTATTCAATGGCGAAAAATCCAAAATCTATTTCAAATATTTAACAGGGAGCCAAACATATAAATAAATAAATACATACATACATAAATAAATAAATAGATAGATAGATAGCATGGCATATTATTCTGATAATTGAAATTAAATTTCACATTTTAAAGGGAATAAATCAGATTAGCTGCATTGCAGTCACATTTAGGAATTACAGAAATAATACAAATTTGCTAAAAAGAGATTTTTAAAAATGTGTTTATAGAAATAAGTGTCGAAGGGATTTTTAACATCTATTATGAAAAATTGTGATAAATTGAAAATTGAATTGAAAACCATGCAAAGCTAAAAAAGAAATGTGCATATGTGCATGCGTTTGTGCGTTGAGCGTCTGCACATGGATGCATGTGTGTGTGTGTGTGTGTGTGTGTGTGTTGCATAATGTCTGGTGTTCCTGTCATTCTCTCACTGAGTTCTCGCTCACCACTAACTACTCCTCATTTATCATTAATGAGTGTAAAATACACACTTAGGCAAATGTGAAACAGTATAAGCTGCAGGATCACACACACACACAAACACACAGACAGGCATCTCTATAAGTGCATCCCTCTGCCCTAATGACTCATGAGAAATGTTATGATCTTGATCTGTGTGTAGACTTTCATCTGGGATTAAGGAGTTTGGGATTTAAAAAAAACAAAGATTTTTCTGAAATCCTCAGAAATCAAAGAAAAGCATTCACGTGCTAAAAGTCTTTCCCTTCAGACATTCATAATGTGAACACATTTCATTTGATACCTTTTCCTTAGGAAAAAAGAACAGTAAACTTTACCATGCACGAAGGTAAGAAGAAATACAGAACGTTGATTCTACTGGAAAGAAAAAAAAATATGTATATACAGTATAGAAGTTTATTGTGCATCTAGTAAGGTGTGTCTAGTCTGGAACAGCTCGAGCGAATGCTACCATCATAATGCTACACGGCCGACTGTTTACAACAGCAATCCACTTCGCTCATTAAAATGCCCCGAAAAAAGGTTTCATAAACACCCTGATAGTTCAGCATGATCTCAGACGCGGTCGAGTCCAAAAGTCTGGCTGCAGGTTTCTCAGATATCAAACACTCCTCTTTAACAACTGGAGCCGTCTGGGAAAACTCCTGAAGGATTAAAGTACTAGGACTTAAAACTCTGCAAAAAAGTCCAAAAAGACATTTGCATTTAAGGACTTGCATTAAAGGCTAAATTGCTCTTATGAAGGGAAATGAGTTTTAAAGACGAGCCTCGTCATCGTCTCCTCGCTGCACTGAGCTCTGCTCATGCTAACGTCAGTGGGGAAACGGTAGTTACTGTAGCTCAATTTCTTATCTTTATTGCATGTTTACAGATAGTATAAGGGATCTTCTTTTTTTTTTTTGATGACGACATGAACGGACATCTGATCCATCTAGCCAGATTTTAGACGTCTTTAAACAAACTGATTATTTTTCTTCTTCACAAGAAAATGCCAGGTTAGGAAATGGTATTAAAATTAAGACATTGTACAGAGATTGTTAAGAAACAGAATATATCCTACTGATTAAGGATTTTGACAATTTATGCTTAAGAAATAAATTACCATAAGTTTGTTTTGCATAGGGCCTCCGAGTGGCGCAGTGGTTAAAGCGCTCGCCCTATCATCCGGAGATCGCTAGTTCGAATCCCGGGTGGTGCTGTAACCTCTCGCAGCCGGAGGTCTAGAGAGAGCTGATTGGCCGAGCTCTCTCAGAGGGGAGGGATGAGAGGTACTTAGTTCTCCCACATTAATCACGGCTCTACAGCCAGTCAGGGGCGTCTGTGAGCTCGCGCAACGGAGGGAGCGGATAGCGCTGTCCTCCGAGTGTGTTACGCCGCCCCTAACGGTGCGCGAGTGAGCAATTCGAAAAGATGCGGTCGGCTGGCGTCACGTGGTTCGGAGGAAACACGTGATAATCTTCGGCCCTCCCGGCTGAATGGTAGTAGTAGCCTTAATGTGGGAGCCCCCTAGTGGCGGGGAGGAATTGGACACGACTAAATTAGGGAAAAAATCGGGGAAAAATCCAAAAAAAAAAAAAAAAGTTTGTTTTGCATAATATTTCTCTGTGAATGAGAAATGCTGTATTGTTATCGGGACAAGAGCAGTAGTTTTAATAACCTTTTTAAATTTGGTTGTCATTATTATGTCTCAGATCATTAATCCTTTAGGATAGTCCTGCAAGAACATGTTACCATTAATAATTAAAGAAAACTTTTTTTAATTTCTACTGCTGAATAGCAGTGAGATCTGATTGGTTTTCCCAGCCTGCCACCAGACACAGACGTGTAGTGCTAGAAGCGAGAGTACTAATAATTCTTCTCTGATTTGAATTTGCAGACTCAGACTTTCAGGTCCTCCTGCGCATAATTTCAAGGCAAGCTATTCGCGTGGTATACTGAGTACTGAGTATCAATTGAGTAAATAAGGAGTAATTCACAATCAACATGCGTCTTGCATAGTTATTAAGTTATTTCCGTGGGTGAGACAGAAAAGACAATCCCTCGTCACACAAAAAATGACCACTGCAAACAGTTTTGGATGTGCTCTCTCTTTAGTCTGGGATGAATCAGTCCATCAGGTCGAGGCACCAGGAAGTTTCAGAGCCGCTGCTTTCGTGTTGAGTCGCAACTTCAGGCTTTGTCGATTCTGATTCAGAAGTCTCGACGTCTTGGTTCTCCACAGAACCGTCATCCGCAAGCAGGCACTCGCGACTCGTGTGTCCTTGGCTCAAATCTGACAACAATGCAGCGTCTTGCCGCTCCTCCCTGACTTCATCTAGGACTGTATCCGGAATGTCATTGTCCAGTTCCAGATTTGGTTCGCTAGTGATTGGGGGATTGTAGTGGATTGGATTTGTGTGATTAGTGATTAACAGGGAGTGAGTGGACGTCGGTGCGCTGGAAAGTAAATGAAGATCTAAAGAGACTTGTTTTGGTTTGTCTCGGTTAAACAGAACGGGCTGAGACCGACTGATGCTGGCAAGGGTGCCGTGATCCTGACCTGCTGCTTCCTGGTTCTTGTATCCTTTTGATTGATGGAAGGAGGAGGTCGAGGTGTTAATGTTAATCAAGCTTGATTTACAGGACGGAGGATCGCAGGTGCTGGTAGGATTAAAATGAAGAAGGTGTCTGAAAACTTCAGGTTGTGCCGGTGCATCTGTCCGATCTCCACCTGCAACAACAACGCGTCACAGTTTTGTTAGGGTCTGGTGTTATGAGATGTAACTATAAATGCCTAGCTGTAGTGCTACAGTAACTCGTAATGGCTGACATGCTCTTTAAGCTGTTGGTTTATTGTACTGCTTTGGTCAGAAATACACATTTGATGAAACAACAAACGCTCACTTAAGGTGTTTTTAAGGTTGGAAGGAAACCAGAGAACCCTGAGGGAAGCTTAACATAGATGATAAAAACAGCTCAGGATGGAACCCAAACATGTGAGGCAATAACCGTACCATTTTTATTCACCTCAGCTAGTTTAAAGTAACCTCCCTGAACAACAAATGTGCGATTCTTTTCTTTTTTGATTTTTCCTGGATTTTCATCCTAATTTTTTGTTGTATCCAGTTTCCACCCATTACTAGGGGGCTCCCATATTAAGGCTAATATCACCAGTCAGGGACTATAGCATGTTTCCTCCAAACCACATGACGCCAACCAACCTTTTCGAACTGCTCGCTCACGCACCATTGGGGGGCAGTGTAACTCACTAGGAGGACAACGCTATGCAGTCCTTCCGCTTGCGTGAGCTCACAGACGCCCCCGGCTGCGAGAGGTTACAGCATCACCCAGGAATCAAACTAGCGATCTCTGAATGATAGGGCGAGCGCTTTACCACTGCACCACTCGGGGGCAACAAATGTGCAGTTTAATTGGACGTACTTGTTTCTGCTGCGTGACTCCACGTGCTTGTCCCGACGTGGAGGACGTTCTCAGACACAGTGTGATCTGCTGCGTGATGACGGGGATGATAAAGGCTTTGGGCTTCCTGATGCACGTGCACACCAGTGGTGTATGCCGATGTGTTTGTGTGCGCTGTGTGGACTCCGTAGGGGTAGGAGGACATGGGGGTGCTGTAGTGGTGAGCAGCTGCTTGTGCTTGTAGGAGGTGCATCATGTGATGCAGGTCCGTGGTGAGCTGAGACACTTCTTGGTTTAGGCTGAGCATCTAGAGATGGGAGAGGAAAGGAAGGAGACTTTATTATCACGTCCATTGTGATGTTGATGCATGAAATTCGCACGAGGCTGGATTGTTTTATTAAAGCTGAGAAGAGACGTGAGGATGAATGGAGGGCAAAAGAAAAAGATGGTGAGGGATGAGGCAGGACATGTTTTAATTTTTTGCAGCAGCAGCACACCTCATGGAATTATCTGCAGTGCAGAAACCCTGCTGTGTCTTAATGCATGCTATTCCTCACTGTACCTGCATCCCATCTGTGTATACTGTATGTGTGTGTGTGTGTGTGCGTGTGTGTGTGTTATTCTGGGTGCTTGTTATTTCCCAAAATACAGTCAAGAGTATACAGTAGACATGAAATCCCTGTACAGGTGGATTGGGATGGGTCCACACCGCAGTGAGGATGTCAGTGACCTGGGATTGTACTGTATGCTGTAGGTATGAAGCAGTAGTGTGCTATTTGGTGCCACTGTATACTGTACGTGTGTGTGTTTATATGGTTAGACCTTTTTGTTGAGTTGAGTGATGCTCTCTCGCACCTCCTCCGTCTCATGGAGCAGCGTGCTGTTCACCCGAGAGTCTAGAAACAACATGAAAAACAGATGACAAATGAGATTGTCCTGTTGCATTAGTGGATTTTTAGTGTATCTGAATGTGAGTTGCTACTTGGTACAGCATATTAGTGTGTATGTGGGTGTTACACACTTCTCTTAGTGTACCTTTTGTCATACTAGTGCTGGTCCCGCTGTGCTCGGTGCTGAAGTGAAACACGCGTCCATTATCTTCGATCCCATCAACTACCCTGTCTCACACAAATACATAAATAGCCCAATTTCAATTTACCATCCATTTCAAATGACCCATGATAGTGACGGATAAACGGACATAGATGAATTCAGCCAATTTTCCACAGTGATACGAACCTCGGGCTGAGGTCGGGCGGTGCGAAGCAGCTGAGGGCAGGAATGAGGAGTTTGGTGGGCTTCCGTGCGGCGAATCCCTCCTGAGCCGTGGGAGGTGCATCATGTGAGGGATGCTCGGATTTCGGGTGAGGTTTCGGAGACACGCTTCGACAGGGTCCTCTCACCGGGGAACGGCAGTGCCGTAGAGCGTTAAACTGTCGCAGCTCGTCGCCCAGCAGGTTCCCCAGGCTTGGGAGGAGAAGGTTTCGGCGGGATCTGGATGCTGGAGAAAGGTGACATTGATCGTCCGGATCTCCGCCTGTTTCGATCATGCAGGAATGCTTTCCGTCTGTCGCGTCCACTCGACTGTGCTGGATTTATTTAAAATAATAATAATAATAATAATTAAAATTAAACAATGTTTTAAGTTGTCTTGTTCTTGTTAATTACAGTGCCTTGAAAAAGTATTCGTACCCCTTGAACTTTTCCACATTTTGTCAGGTTACAAGCACAAACATGAATGTATTGTACTGGGATTTTATGTGACAGACCAACACAAAGTGGAACATAATTGTGAAGTGGAAGGAAAATGATGAATGGTTTTCTTACTTTTTTCAAATAAATATGTGTATTCAGATTTGTATTCAGTTCACTCATTGTATCCCCCCCCCCCCCCGAGTCAATACTTTGTAGAACCACTTTTCAATGCAATTATAGCTGCTAGTCTTTTGGCGTGTCTTTGGTTTAAACTTGGGTTTAAGTCTAGACATTATCTTAAACCATTCCATTGTAGCTCTCGCTGTACGTTCAGGGTCGTTGTCCTGCTGGAAGGTGAGCCTTCATCCAGACTCAAGTCTTTTGCAGAGTCTACACATTTTCTTCTAAGATTGCCCTGTATTTGGTTCCATGCTGAAGAAAAGCCTCCACAATATGATGCTGCCACCACAATGCACGGTGTTAGTTTTCCATAACACATAGCGTTTTGCATTTAGGCCAGAAAGTTCCGAACAGAGACTTCTTATGTCTTTTTTTTTTTCCAACAATGGCTTTCTTCTCTTTTTTACTCTTCCATAAAGGCCAGATTTGTGGAGTGCACGACTAATAGTTGTTCTGTGGACAGATTCTCCCACCTGAGCTGTGGATCTCTGCAGCTCCTCCAGAGTTACCCTGGGCCTGGGCCTAGATTGGCTGCTTCTCTGATTAATGCTCTCCTCACCCAGCCTGTCAGTTAGGTGGACGGCCATGTCTAGATAGGTTTGCAGTGCCATACTCTTTCCATTTTTGGATGATGGATTGGACAGTGCTCCATGAGATTTTCAAAGCTTTTGGATATTTTTTATGACCTAACCCCGCTTTAAACTTCTCCATACTTTTCCCTGACCTGTCTGTTCCTTGGGCTTCATGATGCTGCTAGTTCACTGATGTTCTTTAACAAACCTCTGAGGGCTTCACAGAACATCTGTATTTATACTGAGATTAGATTACACACAGGTTAGGGGTATCAGAGTAAAGGGGGCTTAATACTAATGCATGTCACACTTTTCACATATTTATGTGTAAAAAATGTTTTAAAAACATTAATCATTTTCCTTCCACTTCACAATTATGTTCCACTTTGTGTCGGTCTATCACATAAAATCCCAATAAAAATGCTTTTACATTTACTCAATTTGTTGTTGTAAATGTCCAAGTGGTATTAATACTTTTGCAGTGCAAGGCAGATCTTAATAAAAATTCAAATGAAATGCATGTATTATGTTACGTATTCGATAAAATCACATGGTTAAACTCACTAAATTATGTTATTGATTTGATAAAATACCGCCTACATTTTAGTGTTTCAGACTATAATCCATAGATTATAATACATTTGTCATTTCAATTCAAGTCAACTTACGTGAGGGAATCTTGGAGAACGTGAGAACCTCGCAATCCCCTAAAGGCAAAAAGTTCAACACTGTAAACACACACTAGCCCACTAGCTAACACGTATATAAAATAATAGATAGATAAAAAAAAAAACTTTTACATTCATAAAATCTGCTTTGAGACTGTAAGAGTGCTGATGAAAGTTTAGAGACCGCGGGCTCTCTGTGATTTCGTTTCCGTCCCTACGGTGTTTACTTTAATCACGGTGATCTGATTAGGAGTGTTTACACTGTTACACAACACAACTCATTACAAACGCACAATATTAAACAGAACAAATAGAACATATTAGCCTGAGAACACACTCTTCATGTGCATGATTTACAAGTAACACGCTCATTTTCACACTTCTCTCTGGTGCCCAATTAACCGCCTCGTCTGGATTTAATAAGAAACTAACGAGGGCTTTAGCGAGTAATCAGGACATCGAACGTTTCGAACCCACGGATGATTTAAACCTTCCGAACCCACTGTGCTTTAATCAGACGCCAGCTCCCTAGGTAGGCAGCAGGGTAAAAGAGTGCACTTCAGAGATGTAGATAAAGCCCATAATTCTGTTCATCTTGGCCAAACCTGTCTTCTAGCTAATGGACTAATGTAGAAATAAATAGGCTATAAACAGAAATCATCTGAACGTATGCTTTTTGTTATTGCATTTAAACTTGTATTTGTTTGTAATCATGGGATTAAGGATTTTATTTAAATTAGCAAGAACTTTTGATTTCATGTTCATATATAGTATTTGTTAATATTCAATCTGATCCTGAATGAAACAAAAAATGTGTTATAAATGCTACAGAATGGCTTGGGTGTGTGTGCATGTGTGTGTTCACCTCAGCCTCACTGCCCTCTCTCAGGTTGTAGGTGAGGTTGTGGTGGATGTCGGCGGTGAACACGCTGGCGTATTCGGGGTAAAGCTCCAGCACCTCCCTCAACCCTTTAACGCTAATGTACTGCAGATCGCAATAAGTCAGCGCCTTCACATCCGCGTTCGTCTTAATCACGTGATCCTGTCCCGGCAAGTCCGAGCCGATCAGGTCGCCCTTCCCTGCGGAGGCATCAACGTTAGTTAGTCACTTCTGCAAAATGTGATTTTTTCTGGTACAGCCTAAGAGTGAGCATTACAGTAAAAAGGAACTTGTAAACACACTAAGACACGAGCTAGCATAACAGAAAACATGCTAAGCCAGGAGCTAGCACTGAAGTAACAGGAACTAGCATTACAGCAAATGCTCTAAACTAGAAAATAGCATTACCTGAAACAGGCTAAAGGAGGAACTAGCATTACAGTAAACACGCTAAGACAGGAGCTAGCATTACATTAAACAGGCTAACAGGAGCTAGCATTACAGTAAATGAGCTAAACCAGAAGCTATCATTACAGTAAACACCCTCATTGTTTATTAAACCATTATAAGGCATGCTAAGATTGTAAATTCCCACACTGATGTTTATCTTTTTGTCGAGACACACAGAGAGAATCATAGGCCTGAACTAAACTCCACTAATCTGTACTGTATACAATGACGATAGGCTAAGACCGTAGGTTACTGTTTATTACACTGTTGTAACACAGTTATAAAACAGGTTTAAGGTTAAGACTGATCTGGCTGATCTGAACATGGCTGAGTGTAGAATATTACACTCTTAGATATATAACAATGCTCAAACAAACAGGAAATACTGCTGATAGAATGCTAATCTATATGTTACCAGTGTTGGGGGGTGTTACTTTTTTTAAAGTAACTAATTACATTACAAAATTACTGCATTACTTTCTTAAAAAAAAAAAAAAAAAACTAGTTTGAGTACTTTTCCATTGCAGAAAATGAAAATTCATTTGTGCTTCCTCATGCATGTTGTTTTAGTGAAGACCTTTATAATTATTCTACCATCATCACTCAGTGAAGTTTGGCCCATAATCTGTTAACTACTAAATACCCCTATCTCACCTACGCGGTTTCACACGGTGGCCGTAAGTACGGTTCATCACGATTCACCGCGAGTTCCGGCGCTGTGATTAGGTTTGATAAACTGTGCTAAGATGCAAACTACGCTATATAATAACAATGCTATATATTTATTTTGAATGGTCTTATAAATGTACTAAAAGTAAACATCCTGGCAAAGTGAACAGGAAGTACAAACCCAGTATAGCAAGCACCATGCTGTCCTTGAGCACCTCCAGGGAGCCTGAGCAGACGAAGTAGTTAGCATGAAGCGCGTCTCCCTGCCGGATTAGATACTCGCCCGGTGCGCAGAACGTGGTTTTAATGTGCAGGGATAACGAACGCAGGCATCCACGACTCGCGCCTTCAAACACAGGAAGCTGCAGGATGTCCTTGTTCAGGTGCATCGCGATGTCAGCCCGAAGCTCATCCGGAAAGTCGTGAAGGAGCTACAGAGGAAGAGGAATATGAAGTACGAAATGGATCAAACTTCACCAAGTCCCGACTGACTGAAAAATCTGTCAGTTTGCTAATAACAGTGACTGTTGTGATTGATTCAAAGATTCAAAGAACTTTATTAATCCCCAAGGGGAAATTGCTGCTTTGCGACAATGTCAGTTGTTAAAAGCGCTATACAAATAAAATTGAATTGAATTGAACTACAAGATCTAATGGTGCTAGCCAGATAATTCAACCCCACTGGTATGCTATTAGATTTATTTTAGCTGAAATAAACAAGTAAAAGGTTCCTGGCTTAGATTGATGGGGCAGTGGTAGCTCAGAGGGCTAAGGTACTAAGTTACAGAGCGGAAGGATAATGGTACGAGCCCCCAGCTCCACCAGGTTGCCACGGGGCGCTGTATCATGGTTGACCCTACGCTCTGACCCCAGTTTCATTGTGCAGTATTGTATATGTGACAAATATAGTGGAGATATGAGTGGAGAGACATTGCTAAAATGTAATTAGCTAGTGGGCCATAGTGCTCAGCAAATGTGGGCAAAGTACACCAAGTCCCATCCTTGAGTAAATTCTCATGGAAGCAAATACTCCTGGTGCATCATTAGGCATGTCACAAGGGAAACACAATTATGCATAATGGCCAAAATTCCCACTTCAATTTCTACACACCAATGTGGTTACGTAATGCAATTTCATGCAGAAATGTACTTAAGTAAGAGTACAGATATTTTCTGTACTATGTACAAAAGTAAAAAGTATTCTCTAAAAAAAACAGAGTGGCCAGATTGCTATTTACTAAACAGTGTGAACTCTTTTCTTATGACATATCAACACCACCATGTTTGACGCTATAACTGATTATCATCGGCTATTAGGTTTACCCTCTAGTTCTGAATTTGCTTGGCATAATGTAATACTGTACTAAAATATTAACAAATTGACTTCTAAAGCCCGTAAATATACATTACTGTTTTTCCGAGTTGTTAGACCTCACCGCTTACCTCATTAGCATCGATGCCATTGTTGACGGACCACGTGGTCTGGAAATACTCAAGCATACGCTGCTTCAGCTGCTGCGGCAGTCGATGGACGCGTATGAAGTCCTTCAGATCCTTCATCCGTGTGTGATAAAGCGAGCGGCGTGAATACATGCGCTGGATGATGGCCGTCACATTCCCGAACACCACCGCATGCATGAGAGCTGAACCAGACGATCACAAGAGAAAAAGGACACAGACGTACCTACAGGAGTTAGCATGGCTCATTTCTAGCATTGTGTCTAGGAAGTGTCAAGTGCAACAGCATATAGCTTCTTAAGTTAGCTAGTTCAACAAAAATTGAACAACGCGGTAACGAGCGCGACATTCCACCGTTTGATATGCATTACTCTACACACTCACTTGAGACACCAGTGTCTTCTGTTAGTTTCTTTACAAAGCTTTTTTTCATCACAATAAGACTGTATACAGTACGTTTAATAAGAGATTGAATATGTTTGCGTTTACCAGAGCTTTATATTAGCTGATGTTTCATGGAGAAGTTTTAGATTCAGTGATTAGAATAAATCAAATAATTAAGAAACCTGACATACTAATGGTGTCTAGAACCATTTCCTGTTTCTTAGATATAGACGTCTGGAGCTTAGCGCTTTCCTGGATCAAATCTGTCACTACTGCTGGAGCTCGAAGGGTTCCCCAGGGCTCAATTTACTGCCCGAGTCGGCCCAATTTGTCTTGCTCCATCAATTCTCACCATTTAGATGTTACCCTTGAGTCGTGTTGTAGGAACTGGATTGATGATTGGGGGGACGGAACTTGGTGGTTGAGGGGAATCAGTGTGCAGTATGGATCATTACCTGCGTGTAGCTGTAGGCCTAATTAAGATAATAATTCGAGCAACAATGTAACGTTTACGTATGACGTAAATGTTTGCCTAGATTTTGCATGGGTCCTTTAATCTCATAGATCCATGTTTGATTTGTATTCAACGTTGTCATCTTTATGTAAAAGAATTGTCCCATGAGATAATACAACTTGGCCAGTTTGCTGTGAAAACCTACAGCAAAACTCTTCTTACATAGCTTGCTAATGTTAATGGTGGACTTGTCTTTCATAAAAGACAAGGAACATGAAAGTTTGTTCCTGTTGGTAAGCGTGTACCTCCAATCAGCATGGTGCAGATGGAGAAGATTTTCTCAGCGTCCGTGTTAGCGCACACGTTTCCGAAACCGACGCTAGTGAGGCTGCTGAGGGTGAAGTACAGTGATGCGATGTAGGCGCTACGGACAGTCGGACCTCCTGTTGTGCTGTTGACATATGGGCTCTCCAAACGCTTTCCGAGCTCGTGTAACCAACCTGGGATCAAACAGTGCATATCATGAAGCATTGAACCATTCATTAGTGTATGTGTGTATGTGTGTGTGTTTGTGCGCGTGCTTGTGTTACCGATGTCCCAATCTTGCTGGTTTGCGTTGCGCTCCATCTCCTTCCGTCCAATGACGTACCAGATGCAGGCCATCCAGTGAGCGAGCAGTGCGAACATGGACATGAGGAGAGTGAGCACCATGGCGCTGTACTGGGAGTAACGATCCAGCTTCTGGAGCAAACGCAGCAGTCGCAGCAGACGTACCGTCTTCAGCAGGTGAACCAGAGACGTCTAACACACAGACAATGTGGCAGTGTGAGGCTCTTCCACTGACTAGCTAATTAAACAAAGCGCTAACACTATAGACTCCTTCCATACACGTTAAATATATACGTCTCCTTCTTCGTGCTCGCATTTCAACTTCTTGTTTACTTACTACAGTGACGTTGAAGGCATAAAGGAGGTCGAAGGGCAGCGCAGCCACTAGATCCACAAAGAACCAGGTAGCAGCGTAATGGATGCAGATAGAGCGTGAATCATAAACCACCTGACCAGACTGGCTCACATAGGTGGTACGGAAATTCAGGATGATATCTGTAAGGAAAGCAATAGAGATATTCATTGGAGAGGTGCTCCGGTTACGTCATCAGATTCACAGCAGTTTTTCACTACAAAGACGCAACTTACCGAGAATGAAGAGCATCTCCACAGCGATATCTGAGACGATGGTGCTCCTGGCCTCCATATCCGATTCGACATATGGCGTGAAGCACACGTTATACGGCACCGTCACAGCCACATAGAATGTTGCAAGGAGGATCATCCAATCCCACAATGCCTTGCTGACGCTGTAGTGGAGAAGGATGAAGCGGGATTTCTGAACCGCCGCAACCTTGTACTCAGGCAATGATGGCTTTTCGAACATGTTCTAGTTGGAAAAACACATTTGTGTCAGTGACCTTTCTGAATTACACACTAGGGGGCAGTGTTGCACATTCACAATTAAAATGATTACAATGATTTAAAAAATGATTACAAGTCAGTTCCATAGAGATTCAAGTCTGTGGTTCAAAAACGTTATTTTTGCTTTAAGATCTTTCAAATTTTTTTTTTTTTTTTGCTCAGAGATTAATCTGCATACATACTGTATGGAGATATATACCAAGAAAACCGTGGTGTCCTACAGAGAACCTTTAAAATGTTCCACAGGGAATGATGAAAGCACTCTGGTTGTTTTTTAAATGGAATCTTTAAAAAGTTCTCTGGAGAACCCTAGTCGTATATTTTTTTCACCAATAAATCTCCCGGGAAGGAGTGATTCCAGAAACGAAACAGAAGATCCATTTTTGTTTGGAATCCAAAGAACATTAAAAAAAACTTCATGCAGCAATCATCATACGGTAAATGAGGGATTTTACAATTGGGGCAACAAACAAAATTGTGCAAAAAATCATAGACTACAATAAACTATTTACTTATATAGTTATGCATTTATTTCAAAATGGTTTACTTAAGTTCTTCTGTTGCATCTGGAATAACATTAAAGAACCTGACATGGTGCCTTTTAACCAGAAACCTAACATCTGGATTTATTGTTCCTAAAATGAATTAATTGTTTAAGTCTTTGGTGACATTCATGAACCCTGTAAACCCCCTTATTGCTTCCTATAGACTAAGAAACCACATTAGATGTAGGTGGACGTTGCAACATCTCGTGTCCTTCTGTCCACCATCTCGCACGGACTTTAATCATCTCCTCTAATCACCTTCCTCTTCCATTACAGCCTCATTAACCTCGGCGCTACAGTGACAAGCCTCCAGAGAGTCAGCGAAAAACTTCTTTTTAATCATCTGCTGGACGTAAATTCTGATTTCAGCCTGCTTTTTCAGCCGGGTGTTATTGTGTCGAGATGAGCGGAAAGCTCTATTCTCATCCGTTTGGTAATTGCGGCGGTGTAACAGGAAACAGAGTGAAATTCAAACGTTTCAGGCTTTCAGGATCGGCCGTGTACAGAATGCATTTCCATCTAATTAAGAAGGGCCGGTTTGAACGCGTGCTAATGAAAGATCAAAAAAAAAAGAAAGATTTTTTTCTCCTGCATTCTGATTGGCCGGAAGGTTGTGGTAACATGGATTATAATTTTTTTGACATTACATTTTTTACATCAGATGTCAGCTTCACTGCCTACAAAACTGCCTACAAAACACACTCCTTTGTTTTACTTATCTTATATATATATATTTAAGATTAGCATGTCACCTGAAAACTTTATTATTAAAAACTTAAATACAAAGCACAGTATGTATGTGTCTATGTATGTGTGTGTGTGTGTGTGTGTGTGTGTGTGTTCAATTTGGCAGATAAAATCAGGAAGTAAGGGGGAAAAAACATGCTGTACTGAACACAACTGCAGTTTCTGATGCTGGTAACCATGGCAACCACACACTAACGAGAGCAAAAGGTGGCAAACGAGGTGCGACGTTAGCTACTTTATAATGACCCTGGTCCTTTTCATTTACCAAAAGCACTTCTGCTTGTACACTTTAATCTTGCAACACATTTTAGAAAGGAGATTACAGGAGAGAGAGAGAGAGAGAGAGAAATTTGTATTATTCGTAGAACCTCACAAGGTCACTAGCTCTGTCTCTGGCTTCATTTTAAGCTGAGAATGAACAAGGGATGAAAAAAATGAAATTAGAGATTGACAATTTTTCAACTGCACAATCGAACTGAAACAAATGGTGTGTGAGACCTTCAAGGTGTAAAAT
Source organism: Clarias fuscus (assembly GCA_030347435.1). Taxonomy (NCBI): domain Eukaryota; kingdom Metazoa; phylum Chordata; class Actinopteri; order Siluriformes; family Clariidae; genus Clarias; species Clarias fuscus. Next base: position 27,328,649 of record CM059220.1, read on the forward strand.
CAGTGTTTTTGCCTCCGGTGTGTGTGAGAGAGACGGGTCAGTCCGCCCTGAAGAGATCGCAAGAAAATGGGTTACTGCTGAGTGTAGAAGAATGAGTAAGCGTATGAATGTGTGTGTGTGTGTGTGTGTGTGTGTGTGTCAGGGTGGGTGGCATTTGTAGCCTCCCTTTATTCTAAGCATCATTCAGGAAATGCATGACACTAGTACATGCTACAACAGCGGCTACGTAAGATCTCCTATTTCTATTCATGTCTATAATGCTATAAACACTTTGAAATCGCACATAGCTCTTTATTTCTGTCCACCTTTGAGATAAACATCTTCCTTAAACTTTATTCTTCAACACTTTCTCGGTTCATAAAGAAGCTGTTTGAGGGTGACCTGAAAAGAGGAAAAAATGAAAAAGAAATGCCTCTAAACACCTGCTGCAGCTTCTTAATCCTGGACCAGTCATTAATCAACAGTGCACACACACGCATACACACGCACAGAAGAGGCAGATGATGGTGGAAACACAGAGGGTAGCGCAAGAAAGATTGATGAGTGCCGCATAACTTTTAGATGTGACTTCGAGCTCCTATGGCATGCGAGTTAGAGATCGATAACCATCACGATCTAATCTGAGAGCCACGCTTAGGCGGCGTAGGATAAAAGACATACAAGGAAATGAGAAATAAAAGAAAGATAGAAGGACTGACTGAGTTATTTATTTTTTTAACCCAATAGAAAGAATAAATATGTAATAAAATGTTGTGGAATGTGTGTTTAAGCTTGTCAGAAAGGTTCAGGAAGACTGCGATCCTGAGGGACACAACAAATGCAAGTTTGTTACTTCCTCCTGCATGAATGAATGAACATGAAGCAGACACGAAAGAGACAAGCCTAGACCACGATAACATTCATCCTTAGTTCCTATCTGATCAGGTTCACACTGGTTTAGACTCATAGTTTCTGTCCCTTTGTTGATTTCCTCAACGGTTACTTGAGTAATGTAGTTGAGGTCGAAGAACTTTCAGAGGGTTGGTTCTGAATGCTTTTGCTCCAGTTTTCATGCCGCCTCGAAGAATGAATGGTCATCGTCAACTAGAATGAATTCTGCTCATTATCTAGTCAGGAACTAACCGCTACCTACCTCAGACCAGACTTTGCGGTATGGTCCAGCAGTGCAAACACTGTAACGACAGAGCAGCCTGGGAAGATGATTTCTGCAAGGAAAATAAGACGAACCATCTCAGACGATGGAGGATGAACGTTCTCCTAGTGCTGGATGGCTGTAGAGGACTTCTAGCTACATCTGTTACATACAGTTAGACTATTATGGGCACTGGGAGCTCTCAGAGTAAAAGAGCTCTCAGGGAGAGAGATGACAAATGAGTAAAAAGGAAGAATATCGGACTGTCGACTGGAGAAAGGGTTTCCCCGCAGGAGACCATCCAGACAGCACAGGCATGTCCTGCTGACGTCAGCCTCAGGTCGACCTCCTAGTTATAATATCTGACAAGCATCAGCAGATATCTTGGGATGTGTAGAGCACAATTTTCCCAGTTCTTCAAACATCTCAGCGAGGTCGGCTTTGGGTCGCCCATGACAGTGTGGACAGAAGACGCTACTCACAGGTGGCATACAAGTACATGATCTTGTAATCTTCTCAATCAAAGCAAGGGGACATTTATTAAACAGCTGGGGTAGTGGTTGCCCATGCAGTTAAGGCTAAGGGGTTGCTGATAGGAGGATTGGGGGTTTGTGCCCTCCCATCGCTGTTTGGCAATACCTAGACACTGGAGTGCCAGTCCCAAGCCCTGGAGGGATGGGTGGGTTGTGACAGGAAGGACATCCAGCGTAAAACCTGTGCCATTAACTTGCGGATCGAAAAAGACGACGTGGTGACCCCATGGAAAGGGTAAAGCCAGAGGAAAAACAGCTTTTACACAGCCACCACCATCTACTCAGGATGGCATTGGTGTCAAATGAATTAGTCTTTGGATGCCTGGATCTCTGAAAAAAGACCTTAATCTGGCTGAAAGGAACCTAAATAAAAAAACGGTCGTAGTTAACAAAGCCTACTGCAGAGTGGCTGGAAGCAAAAGCTTTGATTCATCGTCCAAACACCAGCATAGTTGCCAACGTCTCTGTGACATTCTCGCACAGGTAACTTTAAATCGGTCAACATCTGCCAGACAAACGTATGTGTGTTGTTAAGGCAGAAGGCAAGATTGAACTCTGAAGATGTAAGAAACGGAGTGCCCACATTTATCAACATCTAAGAAGGGTGTGCTCATCTGACAACCACCCCTGGGGAACCTTCTGCTACTCACTTCTTATCAGACACGTGATTGATAGATGTAAACCGCATACGTCTGGTTGACCGATGTGCTTAAACATCACACTTTTTAATAAAGAATAGAGAACAGTCCGTCTAGTTTCTATTAGCGAAGAACCACTTAGCAAATATACTAAAAAAGCTAGCATGGTTTAAACTGTTGAGCTGCATGATTTTCGGTGAATTTGATGTTCACCTTTGTGATTGGCTAATCAGATGTAATTCAAGCTCCGCCCATGCTGACCTGTCACTAAATGTTACTGGGGAAATGTGTTTTTTATTCATCATGAGTATAATGAGCGTGTGTGTGGGTGTGTTTAGTCTACAGCAGGCGAGTTATTTTCTGTTCTGCTTCTCATCTCAGCGTAATAATTTCATATTTAACAGATGATTGGTTTTCCTGCCGCTGTTGCTGTCGTCTCCAGGGCGGTGTAAGGCTCAGAACGCTGTGTTACACGGGTAAAGCGACGCTCTCACACAAAGCCTCATTATTTTCACCCAGGAAAATCTTATGGTTGTGCTTTGTTTATTTTTTTTAATATAAGGTATAATTAGTTTAGCAAGATGTGTGTGTGTGTGTGTGTGTGTGTGTGTGTGTGTGTGGTATTTACACATTTTCATATCATTTTTTACTGCAAGTATCACTCTGATGTGTTATTAATCACACACAAAAAGATTTCTGCTATTCTACTTACACACCTACACACACACACACACAAGTAGGCAAACAGACTGACAGAAATATACACAGTAGCAGACAGGCTAGAGCATGCACACACATCTACACACACATATACACACATGCACACAGAAGAGAGACAAACATTCAGGCACAAGCAAAGTCAGACAGAAACACAGGAACAAACACATACACATAGAGAACGAGGTAATGCACTGGACTATTGATTGGAAGGTTCCAGGTTCAAACACCATCATCACCAAGTTTCCACTGTAGGGCCCTTGAGCAAGGCCCTTAACCCACAACTACCCAGGTGTACAATGAGAGAAAAATGTTAGTCGCTCTGGATGAAGGTGTCCGTCAAGTACATCATGTAAAAAAACGGAGGAGAAAAGAGGACATTCAGTCAGCACATGGGAGTCCGGTTCTCCATACGACTTAAAGATTCAGCGGTTGTACACAGTACTTTCAGCAAGAAAACCCATCTGCAATTGTTGTCATCTTAAACACCATTTTGTCTCCTTAATTGCTTCTAACTGGTCAGAGTTGCGTCTAACCCATCCTTCACGTCTTCGTAAGCATGCAACAATAACTGCAGGCATTAGCAACTGCAAGCATATACACAGTGAAAAGAGGAAGAAGGCCAACCAACTATTTAAAGTTGTTTAATGTCTCATCCTAAAATGAATCTCCTTGAACTCCGCTTACATGGGTACCGATCTCAAACCCCCAGTGCTAAAACTACCGTTATGCCCTTGAATTCAACCGTGGAACAATTAATTAACTGAGGCTATTCTACAGCAGAATAAGTGGAGACATAAACTTACGAGATTTACAGGACTGTCCATCAGGGTCACCGTCACTGGGGAACACTGAGTCGCTGGTCATAGGAGGGCTCAAAAGGGAATTCTAACCTTTAATAAATTGTCTCCTGGACTACTTTGTTAAAATGCATATTTGCAAAACTTTTATATAGTATTTGCAAGTCACAGAAAAGTGGATCCACTTGACCATAGAGATGGTCCTGGCCTCGGCTGATGCAGACAGCGGTTCTTTAAGGATTTGTGGCTTCAGTCACTCAATAGTTCAGAACTGGAATTTCCTACACTTTTGTACAGTACCTGAGCCTCCAATAATGAATTGGACTCCATATCAACTTCTGATATATTGAACTTCCAGCTGCCCAACACACAGTATGACTGCAAATCGATTCCTGCTATTCACTATCACCCAAATGAGGATGGGTTCCTTGTTGAGTCTGGTTCCTCTAAAGGTTTCATTGTAATGCTATCTCAGGGAGTTTTTCCTTGCCACCCATGCCCTCGGCCTGCTCATTACTGACTTTATTAAATGTGAATCATATATTTTTTCTCACACATTTCATACACATTTTCATAATTGTCTTGATTCTGTAAAGCAACTGTAAAACAATTACTAATGTTTAAAGCTCTATACAAACAAAATGCCTTTGAAATTTGAACATAGAAGCAGGAGAGACGAGCCCTTCAGCATTGTGCAAATGAAGTATGCGGTGAGTGTGTGTGAGCCATGGCCAATAGGCCTCCTGTGTGAGGTCTGGCGTGGGGTGGTGTGGGGTAGAGGGGATCTTTGGGGATCATCTTGTCCCAGGCAAGACACATGACCGGCCTGCTGTCGATCACCTCCATTGGCTATTCCTCTCGCCTTTTTGCTCCATGCTACCATTTATGATTGAAAACTACATTCACCCCTGTTGTTTACCCTAACATTACCTTGTGTTTGATCCTGTTTTTGCTGCTATCTGACTTTCTCAGAGTGCTGTAGTGTTTTCTGTTATGTACTAGTGTGAATGTTTGTTTTTTGTGAGGTGAGAAACAGAAACATGTGACATTGTACACAAGACCCGGTGAGAGAGAGAGAGAGAGAGAGAGAAACAGCTTTTCTGAGCAGAGTGTTGCACAGAGAAAAAAGGACCATCTGTCCGTAGGTGGGACGGGAAGTGTGTGAAACAGGCAGATGGAGAGATGGAGCAGGTTGGAGGCCTGGAGATGATCCAGGATACAGAAATAAATCACACCAGTTAAACACTTCATGGGTCAAAAGGTCACTGGCATGGTTTCATTAACCTGGTAAATGTGAACTTTACACTTGTGTGTTACAGAGGCTTGTCTTAAAACCAATTTGAAAAACCGGATGAAAAAGGGGACAAATCTCAAAGGTCTCTTCTTTTATCCAACCTTTAACTGTACTCTCAATCAATTAAACAGGCTCAGTTTAGCATCCACTGAAGTTCATCAATGTAGAAAAACCCATTAAGAATTATGCCAGTTCATCATCTGCTCTGACCTTTCAATGCTACTCAGTGTAACTGAGTGCAGTGGCTATCTTTGTGTGTCTGTGTGTGGATAATTCACAGAGTTTTGCAGTGTGGTGTGAAATGTAAGGATGAGTGCTCATGGGCTAATTCAGTAAAACATTCCAACAAGCTTTAATAAGCAATGACTCATGAAATGATGAGTCTCTTTTACATAAGGTAAGATTTTCTAATATGCTAACACTATACAGTACATGCATACAATGATCAACCATAGCATTAAAACAACCACCAGGTGAAGTGAACAATATCGATGATCAGTTACATAAAGGTGACAAGGTCATTGGCACCCAAGGCTCACCCATGCCTGCAGGGACCAAAGGCCAACCAATCCAGTCTGATTCCACAAAAACGCTAATGCAGCACAAACCAAAAAAAGTCAATGCTGGCTACAATATAAAGGCACCTGAACACCCAGTGCACTATAGCCTATTGCCTCCAGGCAAAGAGTTCAGGGTTGTTACACCAGCCTCTAAATTTATCGAGCACCCATGGCCCCATGGGACGCTCCAGACAAACAAGCCTGATGCACGGAGGCCCCATTCTGCAAGCCACAGAACCCAAAGGAACCCCTGCCAGCTTCCTGCTACTAGACACCACAGCACACCTCCAGCGGTCCCGTGGATCCATGCCCCAAGGGGCCAGAGCTGCTCTGGTGGCACACGTTACAGTACATGTACACACTGTGTACATAATATTTTCTCAGTTCTTTTATCACTCTTTTACAGCTATTTATCAACATATCTATGATAAATATTTACATGTATTTTTGTCTTAGTTAAGTCACTAACAGATAAGGTAATAGTTCACAAATATTTTCTTAGCTATTTACCAAATGTTGATATTTGCTGTCCTTGCTATCTACCAACATATCTGAGGTAAATATTCATGTATGGAAGTACTGACATATAAATTAATTCTTTAGACGCATCTGAGGGTAACTGTTGATAAACTGACTTATGTGCTACCTCCCAACATGGTAAACGGAATAAATTAATGAGTAAACTCCATATGCATCTGTGGTAAATGTTGACAGTATCTTGTTAGTTATTTACAATGCCAATATGTCTGAGGTAAATGTTAAAAAAAAATCAGATTTTTTAAAAGCTATTTATCAGTATATCTAAAGTAAATGTTTACAAATGTACTTTTTCCTATCTATTTATCAACACATCTGAGGTAAATGTTGACAAACTGATTATTGTCTTATAACATTTACCTCAGAAGTGGTAATAAATAGCAAAGACAATAATCAGGTTGTCAACATTTACCTCAGATGTGTATAGCTATTTATCGGCAAATCTAAAGTAAATGTTTACAAATGCAGTCTTTCTATTTATCAACACATCTGAGGTAAATGTTGACACACTGATTTTTTTTTTTTTTTGCTATTAGCACATATGAGGTAAATGTTGTTTTGGAGTCTTTTCTTAGTAAATCTGTTAGTGAATCTGTTGTTGATTTCTAAGGAAATCTTTTCTTAGTTAATTAGCAACAAATGTCAAATGTGTTGACATGTGGACTCTTTTATTAGTAAATCATATGTACATCTTCGGTAATTGTTGATAGACTGATTTTTATTCATTTTTTTGCTATTTACCAACACATCTGTAAATGTTAACAAATTAAGTATTATTTTTTCCCCCAATTAACCAACACTTCTAAAGTAAATGGTGACATTTTCAAACTTTGATAACAATTTATCAACACACCTGAGATAAATCTGACATATCAAATCTCTTTGTTTACACACGAAAAAATGCTGGGTTGTTTTTACTACCCAAACGCTGGGTTGCATCTGTTGGGTAATATTTCTAGGTTATTTACAGGGAGTTGGAGTTGGGTTAGCTAGCGACAGCTAATATCACAGGTCAGACCGGCCCTCCCCCGAAGTTCACCGGTGTATTCAGTGGCTGTGTCAGCTTCGTGTCTTTTTTTTCTTCCTCCTCACGCATTTAAGAGGAAATGTAAACGTTCAATATAAGGTCTGTATACACACTTTCACTCACCTATGACTGAATTTGTTCACTGTATGTAACATTTATTACTGTTACCGTGTTACACTCAAACTTTCAGCCTGGTCTGTGCTATAGCGTGCTAGTTTATCTGACAATGGCTGCTAACTAGCCAAACCAAAGAACCCCACCTGTGTATGAAAGAAACAGCAACAATGTCTGAGCTTTTTAGCTTTCTTTGTAGAATGCTTGCAGGGTGTGTGAAGGTGGTGAAGTGATGAACGAAAGCTAAACTGTTAACTGTAGTGCCAGCATGACGCTAGCATTTAGCTAGGTTGCTAGCGTTAGCAAACACATATAAAATAGCTGAGGTGTTACAAAACACTAATTATCTTACAAATAACCCTCTCGAATTTTTCCATAAACTTTTACTTTCTTTCTTTGTAAGGTTGGAACCAACACCATGGAATATCTGTCAGTCGAGGCCGAACACCTACATCCTGATGTTGGGAGATAATGACCAGCACTGCTCTCAGGCATTAGTGCTTCTCAGTAATGATGTCACTGTTGAACTTGTTTTGTATTATCTGATCTTGTGCTTTTGAAAAATAAATATTTTTCTATGTTTTGTACAATTAATTGGGTGTTGTTTATTGCATATATGTATGGTTTGCAAAACTTAGTGTTTTCTTTTGTAATAGACCAGTATATCAAAGTAATGAAACTGTTTAAACTGTTTTACCCATAGACATGTAAAACATAAAAATAATAATAGCCTATTTGTGAGGTAGAATTAACTCAGCATTATAGTTAAATATGACCTAGCATTTGGATTGAATATTTTACCCATCTTGCTGGGTTAAATAAATAACCCATTTTGTTGGGTTAAATTAACCCAGCATGTAGTTGGTCCAATATTTATCCAGCAGCTGGGTTAAAAACAACCCAGTTTGGGTTGTTTTTAACCCAGCATTTTTTAGAGTGTAGCTATGGCTATATATTTATCAATTAACTTGAGGTGAATGTTGGCATGTGGACCTGTACCAACATATCTAAGGTAAATATCGACATAGAATCTAGTAGCAGCACATCTAAAGTAAAAGTAATAAATGGAATCTCTCCTAGCTGTTTACTAGCACTGAGGTAAATGTTGACACACTGATTATTGTTTTTGCAATTTACCAGCACATCTGAGGTAAATGTTGATGTGTAGTCTTTTCTTAGAAAATTAACGGACACATCTGGGGTAACAGCGTTGACATACAGTACAACGTTTTTTCTTAGTTAATTACCATCACGTCTGATGTAATTGTTGACAAACTGAGTGCTTTCTTCACTATTTACCAACACATCTAAATGTTGACACATGGAGTCATTAATAAGTCTTTTCTCAGGTATTTACAGTGTAAACAGTTCAGAAGTGAATACTGACTTTTATTTTTTTAACCTACATTTCTAAAGCAAATATAGACGTACGCAGTACTTGCTAGTTATATACCAACCCATCTGTGAGAACTGTTAATATAGTCTTTCTTAGCAATTTATTGACATATTTGAGCTTAATGTTGACATACAGAATCTTTTCTCAGCTATTTACCACTAAACTTAAGGTTTCTTTCACAACTATTTAATAACATATCTAAAGTAAATATTATCTGAGAATTTTTTCTTAATAAATGTACTAGCACACATTATAGCAACCTTATTCTTTGCTAGCTACCTGAGGTAAATGTTGACACATGCAGTCTTTGCCTTTTATATATCAAGACATCTGCGGTACATATTGATGTAGGTATTCGTTCTTAGCATTCTATTAACACGTCTCAGATAAATATTGACATTCCTGACAGTTCTGCCACATTTCTCTGACTTCTCTGTTGGTACTGTCCCTGTTTTATGAATGCCTCCGTGTCTCAGCTTCAGCTGATTTGTGTGGTGGATTAGCAGCGGTACAGTTTATCACGCAGCTGTTCTGCTCTTGCGACCACTTCCAATTACCACAGCTGCTGATGAGACGCACAAATAGTGCATAATCTGCGTCCAACGAGGACATCTGTTAAATGACTGGATGCAGAGCGAGGATGAATGAGCTCCTGCTGAGGAGGTCATGCTAAAAACAATCCAAATGTATTCCTACACCAGGAAGTGTAGGATGCTTGATCGTCTTGTGGGTTAAAAAGCGTGTTGGTTTGAACATAGCATGCGGTGCTGCCTTCAAATTTGTCCGAACTTGCTGCCTATCTGGGGCGCTGGTGAGCCGACTCTAACTACAACACAATGATATTGTCAATTGATGATCAACAGCACATCAAAACATTAGACACGATAATGGAGTAAAAACCCTTGGATTATCCAAAATCTAAGAGCCCACTTTTTGCTTGTCTATTTTCTTCACAGAATGACTAAAAAGGACAGGCTGAAAAATTTGCTATTCGTAACATCTATGCAAAATAAAACCATAAATAAGCTAGGCAATTTTCCATCCTCTTATAAATGTTTAGCCAGTCAGACGTATGATATTGATTAATTTATGCATAACGTTATAAAGAAAGGAACTTGTACTCACGCCACTGAGGTTGACGTCATTCTTTCCTCCACGTTTGAACTGGCTGGTGATTTGGCAGAGGACAGAATGGCCACGCCTTCGAGCGGCAATAAACCGTGAGCTGCTGCTCTTCCTGCTCTGATGCTTATCATCTGCGTACATACAAAATACAGTGAACAACTGCTACATTGCCATCCTCTCTCTTTTCTCCCTCTTAAAGTCAATATTAAATAAAAAACATAGCTTGTAATATTACTGAGAAACCGAAAAGTGCGAAGATGTGAAGACACTGAGTGCATTTCATGTACAGTAGTATATAGTGATCTGCAGCTGTGCTAGCCTCACACCTGCTGTTCTAGACAACTGATCAACACAGTCTGACTAATCACAGCCAGGGAGTCAGCAGTGATGTGGTATAATATTCAGTTTATCGATTGCTTTGATTCAGGTCGTACCATCTCTCCGGCTGCCGTGCTGGTGGCTCTTTCCATGCGAGTCCGTCACATCTTTAAAGGAGAAAAGAAAAAGCACCATCTCTCCTTTCTCGTTCTTTATGGGAACAATATCCAACAGACACCAGAACGACGTTCCTGTAGCACATAAATCAGGAAAAAACAACACAGGAACATATTACACCTTACACAATGAGTGACTTTCAACGGTGAGTCTTTAACATATTAAACTCTGCCATCTTATTCTTCCCTTTACTTTCTTTCTTTCTTTCCTTCTTTTTTTTCTCTTTTTTTCAGGGATTTCAAGTGCAGATTCTTATTTACATCCTTAACTCTCAAGTATAGGAAATATGAAAATTAACTAGAAACATGAACTATGAAGACACCCAATGACAAGACAAGGGAGGAGCCTGGACATGACTTAAAACAAGAGCACATGGAATGGTGAAGGCACACTAGACAATAAGGAAGTGAGCACTGTAGCGCTGCACATTCCTGCGTATGCTGAGCGCGGGGCACGTCTGTGAGATGGGATACTAATTAAACTAAACACCTTCCTCTGAGTGCAAGAAGAAGGAAGTCATGTCTGGATTCAGAAAGAAAATGAAGTGTGAGATTTCTGAAGATTTCCATGATAGACAGTAGGATCTGAGAAGGAAGGCTCGTGACAGATGTTTGGATTGAGGAAGGGAAACGGTGGAGGGGAGAAGAGAGGAACAAACAGAGGATTAAGGGCTTTATGAGGTTCCTGGTACATGATGCTTACGGCGGAGGAAGCAGAGTACAGAGATTTCACCATGTGGTGGGAAGAGATATAGATTTAATAAAAGAAGCAGAGGAAGGGAATACAGATGCAGAATCCTGCATAAGCCGCAATAAAAACAAATCTCACTCTATACACATACCATATGTATTTTTATATTATAAGCATTGTTTTCTTATTGGATTTAGTCGGGTTTGTTTATGTCTGTGGTATTGTAGTTGATATAGCAGCACTTTGTAGATAAAACAATAAAGTATAGCACAAAATTAACTTCAACGGCATCATAAAAGGCAAAAAAAAAGAGAGAATAAGTTAAACTGAGATGTAATATTATACTAAACAAAGTATGATTATAACAATATGAGCACTAATAAACTATAGACATCTAATGTAACATTATGCATACATAGCCATGGTATAATGAGCTGTAATAATACACAATTATCTGTTTGCACTGTCAGATCTGACATTTATTACAACTTAAAGCTATTATGAGTTATAGCTGTCTCAGGTAAAATAAAGTGTAATTATAATAGTAAACAAAATGATTATTAAGTTGTCCAATATAGCATGTAGTAGTAGTGATAATAAGAATAAGAAGAAATATAGTTGCAAGCAATGATGAGCAGGCCCAAGCACCTGCGCCATCACCACCCGGGCGCACCACATAACCTGTATGCTTTTTGAGCATGTTAATGGCAGCAGATTCCAAGCCGTGTGCCAATTTTGATCAGTTTTTTAGGCATGGTAAGACTCTGTATGGAAAAAAAAAAATGGATGGATGGATGGATGGATGCCCCAAAAGCATCAAGCTATGATGTCACTCAATGTGATGTCATTCAATATAATACCACACAGAACGTTTTTAACCATTTTTCAGCATAGGTTTGAGGCTTTGTCACGACTGACCCGTATGAGAAATCAAAAATCCCTCAACAACTTTGCATCCTCAATGTCTTAAGATCACATAGGCCTGGTTTTGTGGGGAGCACAAACATTCCCTAGGAAGAGTGTATCAAATTCCAATGCTTGTGTTTTGTTAACCCAAAATAACTGATTTGCTGTTGAGTTTAGCCCATGACTTGCAATACAAAAGTTGTTTGGCTCAATGAGCTCTAAATGTGTATTGGGGTTCGAGTGCATATGTGCAAGTGTGTATGAGCTATGCAGCAAAATCTCATGTGAGGGCCCCGAGCCATGCCAATTTTCATGTGTTTTTGAGCATGTTAAGACCCACAAAAAGGGAAAAAAATTATATATATACAGTACAGACCAAAAGTTTGGACACACCTTCTCATTCAAAGTGTTTGAATTAGTATTATGGCAAGAAAAAAGCAGCTAAGTAAAGAAAAACGAGCGGCCATCATTACTTTAAGAAATGAAGGTCAGTCAGTCCGAAAAATAGGGAAAACTTTGAAAGTGTCCAAGTGTAGTCACAAAAACCATCAAGCGTTACTAAGAAACTGGCTCACATGTGGACCGGCCCAGGAAAGGAAGACCAAGAGTCACCTCTGCTGCGGAGGATAAGTTCATCCGAGTCACCAGCCTCAGAAATCGCAGGTTAACAGCAGCTCAGATCAGAGACCAGATCAATGCCACACAGAGTTCTAGCAGCAGACACATCTCTAGAACAACTGTTAAGAGGAGACTGTGTGAACCAGGCCTTCATGGTAGAATATCTGCCATAACCACTGCTAAGGACAGGCAACAAACAGAAGAGACTAGTTTGGGCTAAAGAACACAATAAAGAACACAATAAAGAAAAGACTTTGAATGAGGTGTGTCCAAACTTTTGGTCTTTACTGTATATACGTATATATACACACGTGGACAAAATTGTTGGTACACTTCGGTCAATAAAAGAAAAACTCACAATGGTCACAGAAACAACTTTAATCTGACAAAAGTAATAATAAAGAGAATTCTATGAATGTTAACCAATGAAAGTCAGACATTGCTTTTCAACCATGCTTCAACGGAATTATTTAAAAAAATTAACTCATGGAACAGGCCTGGACAAAAATTATTGTACCCCTAACTAACCTCCCTGGACGTGGCCGCAGGAGGAAAATTGATGACAAATCAAAGAGACGGATAATCCGAATGGTAACAAAAGAGCCCAGAAAGACTTCTAAAGAGATCCAAGGTGAACTTCATGCTCAAGGAACATCAGTGTCAGATCGCACCATCCGTCGTTGTTTGAGCCAAAGTGGACCACATGGGAGATGACCAAGGAGGACACCATTGTTGAAAACAAATCATAAAAAAGCCAGACTGGAATATGCCAAACTACATGTTGACAAGCCACAAAGCTTCTGGGAGAATGTCCTATGGACAGATGAGACAAAAATGGAACTTTTTGCCAAGGCACATCAGCTCTATGTTCACAGACAGAAAAATGAAGCATATCAAGAAAAGAACACTGTCCCTACTGTGAAACATGGAGGAGGCTCTGTTATGTTCTGGGGCTGCTTTGCTGCATCTGGCACAGGGTGTCTTGAATCTGTGCAGGGTACAATGAAATCTCAAGACTATCAAGGGATTCTAGAGAGAAATGTGCTGGCCAGTGTCAGAAAGCTGAGTCTCAGTCACAGGTCATGGGTCTTGCAACAGGACAATGACCCAAAACACACAGCTAAAAACACCCAAGAATGGCTAAGAGGAAAACATTGGACTATTCTAAAGTGGCCTTCTATCAGCCCTGACCTCAATACTATTGAGCATCTTTGGAAGGAGCTGAAACATGGGCCCCTGGAAAAGGCACCCTTCAAACCGGAAACAACTGGAGCAGCTTGCTCATGAGGAGTGGGCCAAAATACCTGCAGAGAGGTGCAGAAGTCTCATTGACAGTTACAGGAATCATTTGATTGCAGTGATTGCCTCAAAAGGTTGTCCAACAAACTATTAAGTTAGGGGTCCCATCAATTTTGTCCAGGCCTGTTCCATGAGTTTTAATTAGGTTGAAGCATGGTTGAATAGCAATGTCTGACTTTCATTGGTTAACATTCATATAATTCTTATTTATTATTACTTTTGTCAGATTAAAGTTATTTCTGTGACCATTGTGAGTTTTTCTTTCATTGACCGAATTGTACCAACAATTTTGTCCACGTGTGTTTGTGCAACTGTAGTCACAGGAACATCTAGCTGCTTGGAAATGGTCTTACCTTTAACATGCTTGTCTATAATTTTCTTTCGAATCTCCTAAGACAACTCTTTCCTTCGCTTCCACTGGTCCATGTTGAGTGTGGTACATACCATGTCACCAAACAACACAGTGACTACCTGGAGCCCTATATATAGGCCCACTGACTGATTACTAGACACCTGTGATGCTAATTAGTGGACACACCTTGAATTAACATGTCCCTTTGGTCACATTATTTTCAGTATTTTCTAGGGGTACCATAATTTTTGTCCAGGCCTGTTCCATGAGTTTATTTTTTTTATAATTCCGTTGAAGCATGGTTGAAAAGTGATGTCTGACTTTCATTGGTTAACATTCATAGAATTCTTATTTATTATTACTTTTGTCAGATTAAAGTTATTTCTGTGACCATTGTGAGTTTTTCTTTCATTGACTGAAGGGTACCAACAATTTTGTCCTCTATAGAGAGAGAGAGAGAGAGAGAGAGAGAGAGAGAGAGAGAACAAAGCAAGCAATGATGAGCAGGCCCAAGCACCCTGCGCTATTGCCTCCTGGGTGCACCACATAATCTGTGTGTTTTTAAGACCCCCAACAGCCCAGAATGGCCAAGGCGAAGTGTGAGAGGAAGAAGATACAGGTGCAACGCACAAATCTAGTATCTGGTGAGACCCAAGCTCCAGCCAGGAAGCACCCCACAGCGCTGGAGATTTCTCAGCGCCTCAGTTGCCAGCACTACGACGGTGCATTTCCACAGCCAGAGAGGAGAGTATCAGATGGCCAAAGATGTCTGACATCAAGGAGTGGGCTAGCTTTGATGAGGACCTGAACAGAATCCTTGAAGTTACATCAGCAGGCACAGCTGAGGAAAGTGAACACTCTCACAGAGATTATGTACAACCTAGCAAAGGAACAGTTTGGCATAGCAGAGAGAAAGGGCAGCATCAAGGCAGAGAAGCAACCAAACAGAAGAGAGAGAGAAATTTGCAACTTGAGGAAAGAAATGAGATGCCTTAATAAGAGGTACAAAGCAAGTAGCAATGAGGAGAAAGAAGGAGTAAAAGATCTCACAAGTAGGCTTCGGGAATGTCTCAGGAGACTAAGAAGGGAGGAAAGAAAAAGGATACTAAGCAAGGAAAAGGAGAAGCATAGGGCCCAGTTTATAAAGGATCCCTACAATTTCACTAGGTCACTACTGGGAGAAGGTAAATCTCGGAGTCTAAACCGCTCTAAAGAGGACGTGGAGGGATTTCTAAAGGAGAGACATAGAGACCCAAATAGCCGTCTTTTGGAAAACCCAGAAATTGGCATGGTAGCCTCCCATCATCAAGCTCAACAACAATGAACCAACCTGGAAGGAAATTCGGGAAGTGGTTAAAAAGGCAAGAGTGGCTTCAGACCCAGGTCTCAGTGGTATATCCTACAGGGTGTATAAGAAGTGCCTACAGCTTCT
Source organism: Clarias fuscus (assembly GCA_030347435.1). Classification (NCBI taxonomy): domain Eukaryota; kingdom Metazoa; phylum Chordata; class Actinopteri; order Siluriformes; family Clariidae; genus Clarias; species Clarias fuscus. The sequence goes on from CM059220.1 coordinate 27,344,314, forward strand.
CCGGCTCCTGTGGAAGCCGCTCCAGAGAATCTGGAAGAAAGGTACCATTCCATCGAGCTGGCAAAAGGCAGAAGGAGGCTTTGTCCCCAAAGAGGAAGCCTCAGTGAGCATAAATAAATTTAGGACCATTTCCCCACTCAGAGCTGAATGCAAGATCTTTTTCTCAGTGTTAGCAAAAAGCATGCCCACCTATATGATTGAGAATGGATATGTCAACACTTCAATCCAAAAGGGTGGAATCCCAGGATTTGCGGGATGCCTGGAACACACAGGAGTCCTGAGCCAGATGATATACGAGGCAAGGGCAAAGAAAGGCAACCTGACAGTTGTTTGGTTGGACTTGGCTAACGCATATGGGTTCATTCCCCATGATTTAATCAAAATAGCACTGAAGTACTACCATATCCCAGACCACATCAAGGTAATGATCAGCAGCTACATGAATGGAATCAAGCTCTGTTTCAAAGCGAAGGATTACATCACACAGGGGCAGGACCTTGAGAGAGGAATCATCACAGGATGTACAGTCTCGTCCATCTTGTTTGTCATAGGCCCCTCATGGGTGAGGTGATCTCATGGGTCACCTCATTATCAAAGCTGGAGAGATGGAAACCAGAGGCCCAATGATGGACTCAGGGACCCGGCAACCAGCTATCAGGGGTTACATGGATGATCCTACAATCACAACAATCCCATGTACAGGCAAGGTGAGTTTTAACAAAGCTGGATGAGGCAGCAAAGTGAGCTAGAATGACTTTTAAGCCAAGAAAATACAGAAGCCTGATCATTAGGAAGGGTAACATCTCCTTTAAGTATAAACTGGTTATACAAGGCGAGATCATCCCTTCTATCAAGGATAATCCCATCAAGTATCTGGGAAAGTGGTATGATTACTCACTAAAGGACCATAACAACATTCAGAGTCCTGAGAAGCAAGCAGAGAGCTGGCTAAGGAAGATCAACAAATCAGGACTTCCAGGGAAGTTTAAAGCATGGCTTTATCAACATGGCCTGCTTCCCAGACTGATGTGGCTTATGACTGTGTACGAGATTCCACTTACAGTAGTGGAAAGAGTGGAACGTAAGATCAACTCACACCACAGAAGGTGGTTGGGAATCCTTCCAGGCTTCATGTCAGTCGGGCTATACATCAGATCAGGGCAATTACAACTACCCCTCTCTTCCCTGGTTGAGGAGTTCCAAGTAGCCAAGTGCAGGGTGGTGATAACCCTCAGGGACTCAAGGTCAGAGAAGCTGGAATAAAAACCAGGTCAGGATGGAAGTGGCAGGCCTCAGCAACTCTGGCCATAGCAGAAGGGATCCTGGAGCTCAAAGACATCATTGGAGCATCATGCACAGGAAGGCAAGGGCTTGGAACGACCCACTTCCAAGATTAGTATAGGAAGGACCTAAAAGTAAAACCTTTATTTTTGTCACATATACATTACAGCACAGTGAAATTCCTTCTTCGCATATCCCAGCATAACTGGGGTCAGAGCGCAGGGTCAGCTATGGTACAGCGCCCCTGGAGCAGTTAGGGTTAAGGGCCTTGCTCAAGGGCCCAACAATGGCAACCTGGCTGAGCTGGGAATCGAACCGCCGATCTTCCGATCAGTAACTCAGTGCCTTAGCCCACTGAGCCACCACTGCCCTACAGAAACCGGAGTACCCGGAGGAAACCCACCAAGCACGGGGAGAACATGCAAGAACCGGAGTGCCGTCGGCCCAACGGTTGGTCCGTAGGTGTCGGCGGCTGTGGGACCAAGCAAGAGCAGCCATCCATCGTGCCAACACTCGCTACACCACTCAATGGGTGGTTGTACAATGTAGGTGACAAGGTATGGCTATCAACAAAGAATCTGCATCTCCACACAGAATCCCGTAAACTTTCACCCAGGTTTATCGGCCCTTACCGTGTCACCCTCCAGATCAACCCTGTCACCTACCGGCTCCAGCTGCCTGCGGCGCTCCGAACCCACCCAGTATTCCACACCTCTCAACTCAAACCCTTCATCACTTCACCTATGTTCAGATCAATGAGCTCTAATGTGTACTGGGTTTCGCATGCATACGTTCCAGTGTGAATGAGCTATGTAGCAAAATCTCGTGTGAGGGCCCAATGCCACGCCTGGGGTCCAGACTCTCGGGCATCCTAATGGAAGCATAATTTCAACATGTCTGCCAATTTTCATGAGTTTTAGAGTATTTTATGACCCCCAAAAAGTCACAAATGTTGGGAAAAAATCCTTAAGAAACAATAGGGCCCTTCACACACTATGATGAAATAGGGTTGATGTCATAGTGCTTGGGCCCTAATAATCCTTAGGAAAACAATAGGGCCCTTAACACACTATGACGACATAGGGTTGATGTCATAGTGCTTGGGCCCTAAAAATCCTTAGGAAAACACTAGGGCCCTTAACACACTATGACGACATAGGGCTGAGGTCATAGTGCTTGGGCCCTAATAATCCTTCAAAGGACAAGAGGCCTTCGCATATTATGACATTATTACTGTTAAAACAGCATTATCAGAGTGACGGCAATAACGTCATAGTCATGTTGTCGCGCTGATGTCATAGTGCTTATACAGTGGAACCTCAGATTGCGAGTGTTCCGCAAGATGAGCAAAGATTTTTAATGAATTTTGACTTGAAAAACGAGCAAGTCTTGGTTTACGAGTGCCTATTATCATGTATCACGCATGCGCTCTTGTTTTGACACAGAGCGTCACGTGATCACAACTGAGCCAATGATTTTTCGCTCTCTTGTGCTGCAGATTTGTGGGTAATCATCTCCCCTGCTTAGTGCTCTTATTGCTTGTCTCTTACTGGTATAATCAGCATCTCCCTCTCTGTTTCAGCGTGTCTCCTATGTGTGTGTGCGCGTGTAATTTGACACCAACACACACACACACACCAACACACACTCTCTCGCCTTTACGTACTGCTCCCGGGCTTCACACACATACAGACACACACTCTCTGCTTTACACAGAAAACTCTGCTCTGTCGCGATTCTTTTCAAAGGTAAAGTGCTGGTTCATTTGTTTGGTTTTTTTTGTTTCTAACACTATTGTTAATATTACTACTACTACTGTTAATACTCCTAACACTACCTCACTTTTACTCTTATTATTACTATTTCTGCTGCTGCTACCATTAATACTGCTACTTCTGCTCCTACTTTAACTTTAATTATTATAACTACTACTTATTGTTGCTTTTAATTTGAATACTGCTACTGTTACAATTACGACTGCTTTTAATTTTAACATTACTTCTACTATTATTTATACAGCTGATACTATTACTACTGTTACTATTAACAATTTCTACTATATAATAATAATAATAATAATAATAATTATTATTATTATTATAATAATAATGCTACAGCATTTATTTGTCAGGGATAACCCCTAGAGGGCGCCAAAGCGCCCTAAGACATTTTGTGTAGTTCTTTTAAGTTTCAGTTTCAATACTTCATTTCCCAGTTCGCAACTCGGTCAGGTGACATGGGCGCTCACCTGAACCGAGTTAATCATTAATTTCATTATAAAAGGTGTATTTGAGTTCAAGTTAGTGTCTTGCATTTGTTACATTAAAGAGAAAGTTTATGTCTCGTCCGTTTAATCGTGTTTTGGGTTATTTTACAGAAAAGTGTTTTGTTTGTAGTTTTTCCCTGCTTTTTCATTTATAAAATAAAATCCATTCTGTGGAACATCCGCCTCTGCATCTATGCCTCGAACACGCGAACATGACATTTATTACTTTATGTAGGTGACTTTTCATCTGATTTAAATAAAAATACATGATCTAAATAAAAATATATACATAATATTATATTAACAATATACTCAACCATTAAGTGTTGTTATAACAATTACAATATTAACTATTGTTAATTAATTAGAATATTATTATTGTTTTTATAGATAACAATAGATACAGAGAAAAGTAGACTTTAGTTTACTTCAATCCCTGGTGTACTGCTACACCAGTAAGCTATCTGGCTATTCTGTATCTCCACAATCACCTTCTTGTTCTAATTCTCACCGTCTTTCTTGTAGAACTGGACCTCAGCCTGGTATTCCTCTTTACTCTCCAGTGCTTTCTCCATGCCCTGTGCCACCTGCTCGCTCGTACCCGAGCCGTACAGGAAGCGACAGCTGCAGTTCTTCTGCATTACCTCTGTCCTGACAAAGCCTGTCAGCTCGCAGAACCCGTCTGAGCAGTAAACGATGGGGTAACCACGGTGACCTTGAGCATTCCCCAACAGAAAGTTGCTGTCTGCAGTGAGAGAGAGAGAGAGAGAGAGAGAGAGAGAGAGAGAGAGAATCTATATGATCAGAAAGATTTTGAGTATTGAAAGAAATCTATCAGGAGTCTACAATTGCCAGTATAACATTTTTAATTGTAATTTTGAGCAATTTGAGTTATTTTATATTTAGAATAAATAAAATCATGGCAGAATTTTACTGGCCACTCATTCTCTACACTTGCAGCTCGCTTGATATTCCTTCATAATTGCATAATCTATGGAAAAAATCCTGATCTCAAGAGAAGCAACGTCTCTGTGTACTGATTACTCAGCTATCTCTGAGTAATGGTGTCAGGACTGCATGGTAGAGGCGGATACAAGTGCAGGAATGTAGTCCATGACAAATCAAGAGGATTTCATGCAAGAAAAACGTGTGAGAAAGGTCCGAATCGAGCACGACTGAGAAACATGTCGTAACACATAACTTCTGAGTTTTCCCAGACTGTAAACCTGAATAAGTTGGCAAAACCCAAACAAATTGAGGTAATCAGTTACATCACATTTTTTAAGTAATGACGTTTCCAATTTTAAGTAAACAGAACAGGTTTTGAGTTTGTTGTACTCATTCATATTAATCGTTATTTACTTGCATTACTGAGTAGCCTAACTCATACTATCATTTTTTTTAGTTGTTGCAAATTAAATCAATTGTTTTTGGTCTTTCGCCTGCTCTTGGCAATGGATCGCCACAGAGGTTTGTCACAAGTTTTTAAGCCAGATGACGTTATAAACACAACCCTCCCATTTTTATCTGGGCTTGGAACAGGCACTTCATCCAGTGGCTGGGAATCGAACCCGGCCCTTTCACATGGCATGCGAAACACCTCCCACTGAGCCACCAGTGCTCTGTTACAAATCAAATAAGTATTATTTGACAACTTTAGGGTGCCCAGATTTGTAAAGATTATACTTCCAGCATCATGAGAAGACAGACCAATCCAGTTACTATGGCTTAAAATATCAAACTTGTTCAGCTAACTTGAAAAGTGTCATTTCTACAAACTCATAAATACCAAATACTTATCAAGGTCTATTAATTTGAACTAATTGTAAATTAGCATTGGTTTAAGTTAACAGCACTCAATATGTTTAATTACTTTGAGCATTAGGGTTTACAGTGCATAGTTACACCTGAACAACCAATACACCCTCACTTCTCATTTAATTAATCCCTAAATATGGCCAGTAGAAACTAAACCCAGATTCAGGTTGACTTATTTAATTTTGTGATTAAAAATCTGTTGAAATATAATGATGCAAATGCACGAAAGCTTTCAGACATTCCTGATGGAAGCTGTTTTGTGATAGCAGGGATGGGAACTGGCATGAGACTAAAATGAGGAGACTAAACAGCCTTGATTGTTCCTTATGGATGCGCTCCTCACTCTTTCTGCACCACTTAGCCCCAAATTTAGCCACTTTCCAATCTGGCTCGTTCTCCTGTCACTCTGAGGGACACCTTAATGCAGTTCCGGCGTGATCCTGAGCCTTGATTCCTTCAGATCACTTCAAACCTACAGTACTAGAGGGAGGATGTGTAGGCTTTACCTCGCCTTTTACTACTTTGCCAGAAAGAAGCTCTGGCGTAAAATACATGGTTTAAAACATACTCCCTTTCTGCGGTGCTGGTTTGATTGATGCTGAGTGACGTCCTGAAGAAGATACTCCATCATTAGGAAGCTAGAGGCGCTCCATTCACACATGCGCTCGCTTAGCAAGAGGAAAACATAGCCAAATTTAGCTTTTTTAAAGTCCCCATCCTGCCACTGTGAAGGACACTAAGTGTCACATAAAGCAGTCAGTGCTACAGTAGCAATGGAAAATGTTGGCAAGTCAAAAAAAAAGATTGATGTTTTTGGAAGCACAGGTACAGCCTACAGTATACTGGTCATGTGTCCAAGGAATCATGTGAAGTCACGCCTCCTACATCATACCATAAGCGTCTATTATAATGAGATGTCTTTTCATATTTTTCATAAAAAGAGTTCAATGCTTTGCAAAAGTATTTATAGCCCTTGAACTTTTCCACATTTCGTCACATTACAACCACAAACGAAATGTATTTTATTGGGATTTTATAGACCAACACAAAATGGCACTTGTGAAGTGGAAGGAAAATGATAAATGGTTTTCCAAATGCTTTACAAAAAATAACCTGTGTGGCATGTGTTTGTATCCAGCCCCTTTTACTCTGATACCCCTAACTAAAATCCAGTGGAACCAATCACCTTCAGAAGTCACTAATTAGTACATAGACTCCACCTGTGTGTAATCTAATCTAAGTATAAATACAGCAGTTCTGTGAAGCCCTCAGAGGTTTGTTAGAGAACATTAGCGAACAAACAGCATCATGAAGCCCAAGGAACACAGCAGACAGGCCAGGGATAAAGTTGTGGAGAAGTTTAAAACAGGGTTAGGATATATAAAAAAAAGGCTTTGAACATCTCACAGAGCACTGTTTAATCCATCAACCGAAAATGGAAAGAGTACGGCACAACGGCAAACCTACCAAGATATGGCCGTCCACCTGAACTGACTGTGGAAGAAGGTGCTCTTGTCAGAAGAGACCAAAATTAAAATTTTTGATGAGACCAAAAATGCAAATTCACATGCACATCACCCTGAACATACCATGCCCACTATGAGACATGATGGTGGCAGCATGATATTGTGGAGGAAGCTTTTCTTCAGCAGGACAGAGAAGCTGATCAGAGTGGATGAGAAGATGGATGGAGCAAATATATAGGGCAATCTTAGTAGAAAACCTGTTGAAAAAGTGTAAAAAAGACTTGAGACTAGGGAGGAGGTTCACAACCCATCAGGACAACGACCCTAAACGTACAGCCAGAGCTACAATGGAATGGTTTAGATCAAAGCATATTCATGTGTTAGACCGGCCAAGTCAAAGTCTAGACTTAAATCCAATTGAGAATCTGTAGCAAGACTTAAAAAGTTGCTGCTCACAGATGCTCTCCATTGAATCTGACTGAGCTTGGGCTACTTTGCAAAGAAGAATGGGCTAAAGTTTTACTCTCTCAATGTACAAAGCTGGTAGAAAACACATCCTGAAAGACTTGAGTGAAGGGTGGTTCTACAAAGTATTGAATACAAATGCATGCAACACTTTTCAGATATTTACTTGTAAAAAATGTGAAAAGCATTTATCCTTTTCCTTCTCCTTAACAATGATGTGCCACTTTGTGTTGGTCTATCACATAAAACCCCATAAATACATTTACGTTGTGGTTGTAACTAGGGTTGGGTACCGAAAACCGGTGCCAATACGGCACCGGTACCTATATAACCGGTATGTACCGGACCGAAACAGAGCGCAAATTTCGGTGCCTCATTTCGGTGCCACTTAAATGCCGACTGCCGATTAATATATTTGTTCTCTGGGGCTGTGATGATGACACAGTTGTAATAAGGATTAGATCCATCAACCCACATGATCGCTAGTAAAATTTAAATACTGCATTCATGGGGTGTCAGAAATGATCGGAAAAATAAATTATTTCCTTAATTAGAAAAATCTTGAAGACTTCAGAAAGCTTTGATAATACAAATCCAAAACATTGTTGCAGTAATGTTACTGTCCTTTTTATTTTTGTAAATTAAAAGTATATTAGATTAGATGAAAAAAATTAAAAGCACAAATCATCGGGAAATGAGACCATCCGAGATGCAGCAACTAACGTTACACTCGCTCTGGCGGCAGCAGGTGAGCTACCGCTATCTTAACTTGCTAAATTAAACAACTTTCGTCAAAATGCCTAAAACTAAACCGTCGAAAGTGTGGCTGTATTTCACAAGAAAGGATTCCGACACCGTGACGTGCAGTAAATGTTTTACAGCAATTGCGTGTAAAAGGGGGAAACCCGTCAAATCTAATGAAACATTTGAGGGCAAACGGAATAAAGTTAAAGCAGAGGGACGCGCGTGTTTGACAGCTTACAGACAACAGCTGGCGCTATCGGTGTGGACGACCCCAGCCCAGCGAGAGTCCAGCGATTATGATGACGTCAGCAGCCTTTCCGCAGGTTAGCAGTAGGCTAATGTAATGTTAACTGCTAAATGCAAATCTTGCATTCATGCTAACAAATGGTCAAACGATTTGTAAAATACTAATGTAACATGGATTCTGTTTATAATTATGGCTTTCCAGCTAGTACTTAAACTTTTAATTATTAATATTATTCAATTTTAAGCATTTACATTTTTGTTCAATAAAAATGTATTCTTGAGTCATCCACCATCATTTTGTGGCTTTTGCCAAGTATCGGTTCAGGCACGTTTCGGCACCGGTACCGGTTTAAAAGTATCGATTTGGCACCGGTATCTAAAAAAAACCCAAACGATACCCAACCCTCGTTGTAACATGACAAAATATGGAAGAGTTAAAGTGGTATGCAAGGCACCATATGTGTTCATTTTCACACATTCACATCAGTTCACACACATACTGTATGTTTGTAAAACGAATCCCTGAATCCCTGAATATTGCTTAAGATGCAAGCACTGTTGCTTTGTTTGAAATGTTTAAATCATGTGATTAGTATCAGCTGCAGGATCCTGACGCCAAGCTCTCCTTATGTCGTCTCTCCACAGCTCAGGTAGATTTCTCTCCTGTAGTTCCAGACCTGAGCCCTCCCATGACACCTCCACACACACAGCCTTTCCGATGTGACCGACAGCGACATCGAGCATCAAGGAAGCTGCACGTTATGGACGTTTTGTACGTCTAGTAATTAAAGTGACTGGCGTATCGCTTTGGGAGATGTAAAGTGACATGCTTAAGTTGTTATTGTGTGATTAGGAAGCTCGGGGCGCATCGAATTTGCTTACAGCTGATCTCCTGGCAACTAGATGAAGCTATTTTGAGCTGCGCAGAGACTCCTGCTGCTGCAAGGAAGGATGTTGCTCTGCCTTGAGTGTGTGTGTGTGTGTGTGTGTGTGTGTGTGTGTGTGTGTGTGCAGATGTCTTTGTGACGGGCACACACGCAGGGAGAGCCAGAAGCAGATGCCAGCTTTCCTTCTTCATTTATCTGTTTCTACATTTGCGTTTTCCAGGAAAGCTTCCTGCGACATGGTTTCGTCCTATCAAAGACAGGCAGGTGAAGGAATGAGTGTTTACAGCTGCCATAACACAAGTGAACACCTGACCAGCCTCAGGTTTGAGACAAAAAAAGAAAAAAACTTTAGGTTCACAAATTTAGGTTCAGGTACAGGTACTTCTGGCACTGGAGACTCCTTACAAAAAAGGTCAATAAACATCATGTACATCTTATTTAACAACAATTAAACAACAGAATGTTTACTGTAAATGTCCCTGTGAATACTGTAGATAGATAGATAGATAGATAGATAGATAGATAGATAGACAGATAGATGTGATGACACAGCATTGTGGAGGAGTGCTGTTGTGTAAAATGAGCAGAATGTACAAACACTCCTGTCACCTGACAACCGCTCCCACGAGCCCAACTCACAGAAACACAAACAACATAAGGAGTGTTAAGTGAGAGAGAGAGAGAGAAGAGACAATGAGACATGAAGAGAGAGAGGACGAGAGAGACAGTGCATCCTGTTCACATTCGGTTTGGTTTAAAGCCCCCGGTTCCCACTTTTTGGCCTCGATCGCTACAAATTTCCAAATCAAATTTTCAAGCCATTGGTGGTCATACGGCAATGATCGTGGCTTTTAAAGTGATTCGTTGTGTCCCGCAGCTTTGCTTACGAATTTTTTAGCATGGACAAACAAGCCGCTATAGTTTTTCACGACTCACAGGTCTGCCATTGGTAAACCGTGTGCTCCCTTTCATGGCCTTTATTACTAAAACCGTAATTAAAAAGCCAGCACATGCGGAGTACAACGATCAGCTAAGTTCTAACCCTAACCCTAACCCTAAAACCGTAATTAAAAAGTCAGCACATGCGACCGGTAGCACCGGCGGAGTACAACGATCAGCTAATCTAAGACAAGCTACTGTGCTGCTACAGCGTACGATGCTGTCCTGTGACAGCAGGTCTATCTGTAGGCATATGTCATGTTTTAAGCTTAATTTCAATTTCTTTTTAACGACACCAGATTCAGAAGAAACCAAGAAGCAGAAAGGGGCGGTCCTCGTCAAACTTCGCATGTTGATTGGACATAGAGTAAGACTATCACAAAGCAAAATAAGCACCTCCCCTTTCCATGTTGAGTCATTTGTGTGTTTCTGATTTTCCTCTGAGATGTTTCATAATTGTTGCATTCTCTTCTCATCCTGATGTTGCGTTTTTACGGGTTGATAATTGAATGTTTTTTGTGAAGAAATGCAAAAGCTATTTACAGATATTATGTTTAAGAAATGATCACCACTGTTCGTAGTGTGGGTCGAGGCCCAGAAAGGCGACGTTATAAAACACAGCTCAGGAAATTAACAATCAGTGAGACTTCGTAAATGCTTACGAAGGCTGCCTCAGATGATCGTCAGGACGGTATATCAGAAACAACGGTCTATACGAAGATGAGCTACTCACCAAGCTAACACTGTACAGGTGCACTCAGGCAGGTCCCAGAGTGATTACAGGATGAGGGCGGAGTTACCGCTCCAGAGTATGTTTTACTGAGATGAAGCCAGGGGGCGCTCTGCTGTAGCTAACTAACTACATTGTTGGAAAACTTCAAGCTACAGGTTTTATCCTGACTGACACTGGAGAGACTTCCAGTGTTTTGGATCTATCTATTCATTTTGGATCTATCTATCCAAAATGCTCAAATGAATGAACTTCTTCTGCCGCTGTTACGTCAATACGTTCCGACCGACCCGAATAGAGAGTCCACTTATTCTATATAAATGATACGAATTCTCTCTCAGTAAGAGGGAGTGTAAAGTTTACAGTGGATAGCAGGTGTGTGTGTGTGTGTGTGTGTGTGTGTGTGTGTGTGAGACTCACGGGTGCCGTCGAATCGAGTGGCGATGGTGTCCAGGAAAGTGTTTTGTGGGGCGAGGAGCCCCTTCATCACCGGCATGGTGACACAAGACCTGTCTGTTTTCCTGTCAGCGAGTCTCTGTGTCTCTTTGTCTCTCCGTCTGTCTCTCCGTCTGTCCCCCCCCCCCCTTTCCGGTCCTCACTCCATCCTCTGGGTCGAGGGGGCCGGATTCGACTAAACTACCCCATGGGGTAATAAAATAACAGAGGGATTCCCCTTGTTTCTGTTTAAATGGTTTCCTGCTCAGGTTCTCTCTTGTTTCTTCTGACCGAGTTCTCCGATCTTCAATCCACCCTTCTGTCCTCCTTTACGTCCATTATCAGTTCCCTTCGTTTTTTTTTTCTCTTGCCCTTGTCCTCTTTCTTTGCACCGGTCGCTGCTCTGCCGCTTATCCGCTCGAGGTGTGGTGTCTCCGTGTGTCTTTACACCTCACTGCCTCACCGCTCCACTTCCCTCCGCTACTCTCTCTCTCTCTCTCTCTCTCTCTTTCTCTCCCTCCGTCTCTCCCTGTCTCCCACCCTCCCTTTTCTCTCTCCCGCTTCCTTTATCTCCCTTTCATACTCTTTCTCTGTCTATTTTCCTCTCTTTCTGTTTTTGTCCCCCCCCTCTCTCTCTCTCTGACATTCTTCATCTCTCGCTGCCTCTCTTAATCTTTCTCCCCCTCTCGCTATTTCTTTTTCTCTCTCACTAATTCCATCTGTCCATCTCTTTCTCTTTCCCACTATACCTGTCTCACTTCTTTCCTTTCTATTGCACCTTTTCTCTGCCAACCTCTTTCTCCCTCTCTCTCTTTATCTCTAACTTCTTCTCCCTCCACTGCTTAGATAGATAGATAGATGGATTTTTTTGATCCTGAAGCTAATTTGAGCTTCATCTCTCTCTCTCTCTCTCTCTAATCTCTTTTCCTCCTTCTGTCCATTCATTTCTTTCTCTCTCTCTTCCTCCGTATATCTCTCACTCCACTTATTTTTTTGCATTTCATTGCAGTTTTCATCAGGTACAGAAGAAAAGTCATTATGAACGTGCAATGATTAATCAGAACCGTGTGTGTGTGTGTGTGTGTGTGTGTGTGTGTGTGTGTGTGTGTGTGTGTGTGTGTGTGTGTGTAAAGCACTTTCTCTTCCTCTCTCTCTCTCTCGCTAGTCCTTTCTCACTATGTCTGTCTAGATGTATGGGAACCACACATACACACACACACATACACTCACTCACTCACACACACACAGGGTATTGCACAGAGATTTCCACTGGATTGCAGCGTGATGTCACATCATAAAATGCTGCTTTTGTTTGCATTTTTAGAAGATGTGTGTGTTTAATAATCTGCAGCACTCATTTATAACTCCATCGCTCCATCTCTCTTTCTCTCTATTCTATTGTCTATCTTTCCTCATCTTGTCTCTGTCTTGTCCTGCTTTCTCTGTCTCCATCTGTTTTTTTCTTCCTTTCATCTGTGATGCTCTGAGTGTGACGGTGTCCCTGATGACCTTGTTTCCCCTGTCTGTGTGTGTGTGTGTGTGTGTGTGTGTTGTAGGTGTGTTTAAAAAGACCTGTGCCATATTAATGAATAATTATGTAAATTAGATGCTCAGCACATGAAATATGAAGAAGTGCTTCAGAGGGAAACAGCGCACTCGCTACGTGGATTTCACTCTGGACTGATTTCATCATCTGTCTTCACCTTTGAAATGTCAGTTTTTTAACAATAGATCATCAGGATGCTTTTATTTACTCTCGATTTCCTTTTGCAACTGTAAGTGTTTGGGATGAGGCGTTAGCAAACTGAAATGAGCTCATGTCGGCTTAGCGACCCCTGCGTACCTGATGTCTTTTCAGGTAACTAGCACACCGTATTCCCAAGCTGTACTGCCTAAGACAAGCTGCTCCAGGTTTGCTTGTGCTTGCGAATTTAGCCGATGTTTTTTTTTCTCTTCTTCCTTTGTCTGAACACACACTGCCACCAGAATAGAATTGACGACGTCAGGCCTGTGCTGGAAATGGGACGGCGCTAAAAATATTAGCCCACTTGCAGAGAGCAGAGAGCAAAAGCGCAGAGTAACGAAGGTGGACACAAACAGCTCGGGATACACTTCATAAAATCTTAAAACCCAGCCGTGTGTCATGGAAACCGAGGGACGGTCCAGAGAGTCCAGTCAGTCACTCAGACTTTGGGCTTAGGCTAAAAGACACGCCCATGTCATTATTATTGTCTTTCAAATATATATATAAGCCTTAAATATAAAATGGTAATTGATAAATGCACAAAAATCGTAATAGAGTGAATAAAATAAAAGGAAGACCAGAGTTTGAAGTGTTCCGCCATCTTGTGAAAAAACAAGTGAATTACAGATCAAAATAATAAATAACATAAAATATAATAAAATATATAAATATAAATAATATAACTAAATAAATATTATAACTGTGTATTTATATAATAATATACATTTAAATTAGTGTAAAAAAATTATAACAATAATAATAACAATATAAATAAAATTTAAATAAATACTAACTAAATAAAATCTAAAACAATACAATAAAAATAACAAAATTATCAGAATTTGAATCTGTCGCCATCTTGTGGAAAAATAGCCTAATTACGTTGAACGGAACCGGAAGTGAACAATTATTTCCAATTAATGCTTCAATTAAATATTAATAATAAAATATCACTACAGTTACTAATAAAACCGAAGCAGTTTCATAACTATAATATTTGACTTAACTCAACTTAAACGTATACAGTACAGAGAATATTTGCGATACGACAGATATAATTATTCAATGATATCTGTATTAACATCAGCTAAGTGGCACACATTTATTTTGTTTTAATTAATTTAAAAAATGTAAACATGCTGTACTTGATTAGTCGATATATTATTTTGATAGATAATTTCCATAATAATACTTTTTTTTTTGTCCAATGAATGTAAAATATATCTACTTTTTGTGTCGTAAACGCTTTTTAAACACTGAGTAAAGTTCGAAATGTTTTCTTCACATTACATTTGCTTGCTTTGTTTTTATTAATTGCGGTCGTTGCCAAGAAACAGCATACGTCCTCTCATGGCGGAATTTCCATTGGCTGGCGCTGATTGGCTGTGTCATGGCGTACTCGCATTACCCGGATCCGGAAGTACGACTGTAACGCCAGAAATAGGCCGAAGAAGGCCCTAGTTAAATTTCCTACCTGTACTCAGGAAACCCCGCCCTTTTTTCATGATTGGCCAGAAGTGCCGCGTCTTCTGTGCGAGAATTGGTTCTGACTGTCTACTCATAAAGTTTAATTGTTAAACTGTCCAATCGTAAAGTAGGAGGCGGAGTTTGTGTGAATACGGGTAGGGAAAAACACCGGGGGGAAAAAAAACTGTTATGTTTTGACAAGGGAGCAAGTGAAAGAAAAGTGCGACGATTTGCGCTGAACATATTTACAACGACAACGCGTCAAACGCCGCGTGAAGTAAAAACAAGCTTTTAGGTGAGTAAGTGTCCTGCTGTGTCTTTTCCTAAATTCTGTTTTGATAGCTTGTTAGCTAATGTTAGCCGTGCTAGCTTCTAGCCTGTGCGTTAACGCTCCGTCTGAACTTTGACAGCACTTATGAAGTTAGTTAAAATATTTATGGAGGAAACTATAAGGGTTCGCTTGAGTTCATAGAGTCGGGGAAGCCAGCATTAATATAACTCCAGTGTGCTGTAATTAGTTTAATAGGTGAGTTTTCTGGCGGAAGTGACGTCACTTGGTGGTCAGCTCGTGCTTGTGGTGCCGTCTGTGTGTGAGAGGGTCAGGACTGGGCTGATTTATCGCTCAGGCGGTTTTCACTGTCACGTGACTGCAGAGCATCTCAGACAGAACTCTCTTTGTCGTTCCAGACCGGACCCTGTGTTCCCGTCTCTGAGCGTCCGGACCCGGATCCACATCGTCAGCACGTCGTCGTCATGGCGGGTCGACCCAACGGGCCGGCCGCGGGGAACAAGATCTGCCAGTTTAAGCTGGTTCTGCTGGGCGAGTCGGCCGTTGGGAAGTCCAGTCTCGTTCTGCGCTTCGTCAAGGGCCAGTTCCACGAGTACCAGGAGAGCACCATCGGAGGTTCTCGCGCTCTCGCCGCACGCTTCTCTGATCATCACCTCATCACTAAGACCAGACGGTTACTAATCTAATTCTAACTCTTCTTTTCGGTGTCTAGCGGCGTTTCTCACCCAGACGGTGTGCCTGGACGACACGACGGTCAAGTTTGAGATTTGGGACACAGCCGGGCAGGAACGCTACCACAGCCTCGCACCCATGTACTACAGAGGAGCGCAGGCAGCCATCATCGTCTACGACATCACTAACACGGTGAAAAGACACACATTCTCGCTCAATCCACACTGTCTCTCTCACTTTTTCACTCTTTCACACTGTGTGTGTGTGTGTGTGTGTGTGTGTGTGTGTGTAGGACACGTTTGCACGAGCGAAAAACTGGGTGAACGAGCTGCAGAAGCAGGCGAGTCCCAACATCGTCATCGCCCTCTCTGGGAACAAAGCTGACCTCGCTAACAAGAGAGCTGTTGATTTCCAGGTGTGTGTGTGTGTGTGTGTATATATGTTTGTGTGTGTGTGTTTGATTGACAAGGTGTCATTTTAACCGTGTGATGTGTGTACTGGAACAGGAAGCGCAGACGTACGCTGACGATAACGGCCTGCTGTTCATGGAGACTTCGGCCAAAACCGCCATGAACGTCAATGAGATATTTATGGCCATTGGTGAGTCAGAACACACTCACACACAAAAATAACACCACCAAAATAACACCCATTTTAGTTTTTTTTTTATTTTAGTTTTTTTACTTTATTATTACTGGCTGTACTTCAGTGTTTCTCCACACAAGAGTATAAATGGGCCCAAGTATATTGACATGCCATACTGAGGGTCACACACGTGCTCTGCACATAATCACAGTTTCGCACAGTGAACAGGCTGCACTTAAAAAGTGTTTCCCAGAAACAACCAAAAACAACCAAAACTTCATCTTACGAATCTGTGCTATTTCTTTGCCTATGCCACCCATTTTTTAAAGTTTTTTTTTTTTTTAAACTAAGTTATGTTTGTATAGTTTGTTAGAAATGTATAAAAAATCAGTTCATCATGTTACCTAGGTTGTGCTGAAGAAAAGGATGTCACTCTGTACTAAACAATCCTGAGGTGTATATATTTTTAAACATACAGAGTCACCAAATAAATGTATACACACTTCATGAAAAGGGAAAATAGTTTGATGTACATTATGTTAATATGTTATTAATAATAATATCATAATATTATCTCAATATATAATGTAAAGTAATACATTTAGAATTAAAATATTTATACAAGTTTTTCTTTTTCTGAAGTGTGTATGCATTTTTTTTGGGTGACTCTTCTTCTTGGAAATCTGAGAAGCTGATTTGGTTAAAATCCCTCTCGCTTAGTTTCCTGACATGTCGCTCTTCCCCTCCTACAGCGAAGAAGCTGCCGAAGAACGAGCCTCAAGCAGGGGGAGGAGGAGGTGCCAGCGGGCGGGGCCGAACGGGTGTTGACCTCCAAGACTCCGCCCCCCAGGGCTCCACGGGCAAATGTTGCAACTGATTCACCGGTTCTGGTAGCACAGGGTCCAAACGGAGATGTGGAAGGCGAGCAACGTGGCATCTATATAGTGATGATGATGAAGATGATGATGATTCTTAGAGATTATGTTTTTGATCCTTTTTTTTTTTTTTCTAAAGGAAGAAAAATCACATAAGCTAGCACTTCCTCTCTCAATTTCACTTCCTGTCTTTTATGAAAAATACTAACGTGATCGATGACTTAAGGCTCGTTTTTAAAAACATGATTAAACACCGGCGGGTTGTTTCGGTGGTGGGGGGTGCGCGCACCACTTTTTCCTCCTCCCCTGAGTTCTTTTTTCATCGTGTGTGTGTGTGTGTGTGTGTGTGTGTGTGTGATCTTAAAGATGCTATCACGGTCGGGATGCTCACACCATTTTGTACACAAGCGAGTATTGGTTTTACTGCGATGGTGGACATCATGGCATTAGTGTCGGGGTTTTGTGTGTGTGTGTGTGTGTGTGTGTGTGTGTGTGTGAGAGTGTGAGCATTACCTCTGACATCTGAAGAAACATTTTTAACATCGTGGTTTTTCAATCTGTAAAGAGGGAAATAAAAAAGGAGGGAAAGACCTGTGTGTAGTGTGCTTCCTCGATTTGAGACTCAACTGCTCGAGCAGCGTCTCATTGTTAACATGAAATAAATATGTGAATATTAAAGAGTATGCACATTTATAAAGTTGTAAATATCTTGAAATAATGGGTTTACAAATAAAAAAAGATCAATGTATTAAAATTTAGACATTAAATCAAAATGACATAAGAGAAAAGATAACATATTAAGTGAAAGTAACATCACGAAGTATCTCGAAATCATGATATTTAAAAACTGCCAATAATGACATATTCCGTATGTATCGAGTAATACACACACTACTCATATCGCCTCGGAACGCATTTCTCAGCGCATCCGTGTTTCTACAGGACACGATTGACGACGGACACTCGCCCTCAACGCTTATTGGCTGATCTTGGCAAGCCGCGAAATCTGATTGGTCCTTCGCTTTAGCAGTGCAAAATAAAATTCGCAGGCTGTATCCCAAAGTGTGTAACACTTTGACACGTAGTGCCCTAGTTAGACTGTTCGCCGTGCTATTTTATCGCCCTACGTAGTGCAACTGCATAGGGTACACGGAGTGATTTGGGATGCAGCTACTTGCTGCGGCGTTAAATAAGCACTTGTAAGAATCCCGATATAATCGCGCACTGTTCTCGCTGGATCGATAGAAGACATTGGACACGTTAATATACATGATCATGTAAATTATATTACACACTTTGGGCTCGTGCTGCTTCCGGTTTCTCATCAATAAAGATTTTGCCCTGCTAGCAGATTTAGCTCGATTAGCGGCTAGCGCGCGCAGGTAAGTGACACACTCGCTTTTAACGGTTTTGCGAAACAATTACAATGTATTTATTCAGATTTCACTCTGAGTCTGAGATGAACATCCCACTGAGAGTGACTTAAACTGAGTGAATGATGTGTATAAGTGCTAGCTGACCGGTTTAAGCTCGTTGTGTCAGTGATGGGAATCAGCAGGGAGCAGCCGGTACGGTATTATCGCGATACCTCCGTGTTGCGATTCTATAAGTATCACGATTTTATAAACATCCCGATTCGGTATGACATTTCCTCCCGCTTTTGTTACGATTTTAAACTTTTAAAGACAGTTCCATGATTAATTCAATGTAGTCCGTTCCTTACAACATTAGTTATCTCGCTTATAAAACCAAGCGCAGGATTAAAACTATACAAACTAACTTCAAATACTAACTTCTGTCATTCCCCTATAATTATTATGTCAAAACAAACATCGCGGATAAGTCACTCCTACCACACGGGAGGATGTAAATGTGTAAACAGTACAGAGCGCGCCACCTCTCAGATTATGAAGAAATGGCAGGGTTTTACCGCCGCAAACCCGTCTACAGTTTCAAAACTCCACTCGGCAATAAGCATGCGGGTTTAGCGGCCGCGAGAACACAGGTTATAACGCAACCGGTTTTTGACTAATTAGCGCTCGGAGTGTTGTGAGACTAGTGTGAGTGGGTTTGAGACTAATTATCTCAAGAGTTTGGAGAAAAAGGCAGATCGGAGGCTTTTAACCTGCGTGATTTCTTTATAATGTAACGCCGTATAGATGCGTTTTTGTTGCGCCACTTGGAAGCGTCTGTAATCTGTACAGAATCGTTTCTATCTGATGCCGATCACCGGTCACGGCTAGTCGCACTGAGAACCAGACTATTCCGGTCACTGTTATAAATGGAAAAAAACATTTTTTTAAAATTGATTTTGGAGTCAGTGTGGTAACATATGAATCACTTCATAACTGAAAAAATCTTGATCCCCCCCCCCCCCCCCCCCCCCCCCCGGAACGGTGTGCTTTTATAAGGGCATGTACAGTACTTGCGTTTGCATGAATTTGCATCATTAATTCATCCTAAAGTGCATAATGTTCTTTAAAAAAAAATGCTGTATGTATGAATTTTAGATTGTGGCTCTCCAATGGGTATAGAAAAGTTCCATTAGTTAGTATATACACTATGTATCATACACACAGTACTGCGCTATACAATCCATCCGTGAAACCTAGTGCACGGTGTAGGGTATGAAATAATTTTGTGGAATTTTATTTGTATAATAAACAATAGTCAGTGTCTCATTATGAATATGTGAGAAAATGTGTATGGATCAAAATGATCTGATAGTCCCTGATGAGCGAGTCGAGACCGACGGTGGAGAGGAGAACCTCCTCGAGATGGCATTAGGAAGAAGAGGAACCGGACTTAACAGGGAACCCATCCTCATTTGGGTGATAACGGATAGCAGGGACTGATCTGCACTCATACTGTGTGTTAGGAAGCTGTTGGTTCAGTATAACAGGAGATGTGTTTAAGTTAATATGGAGTCCAGTTCATTATTGGAGGCTCTGGGAGACTGTAGGAAATTCCAGTCCTGACAAGTCCTCAGAGAACAGCTGTCTGCATCAGCTGAGGCCAGGTCCGTCTTCATGGTAAAGTGGAACCGTCCCCCAGTCATCAAACGCATCTCAAGCAGACAACACGGGGCATCCATGTGACGAGATCTCCAACCAGAAGCGGGAGACCAGGACGAGTCAGACAGGTCCAGCGGGCAGATGGGGCCTGGATCAATGGCAGCTCGGGAGTGACATGTATAGCTCAGAGAGAGAGAGAGACAGGGAGAGTTAAAGAGAGAGAGAGGAGAAGGAGAGATAACAGTTAGTATGACCACAGTCACATAATGTATAAGGTGAATGTATAAGGTGTATAAGGCGCTGTAACAATCCTTGTATTTGGCCTTGTTTCAGAAGATGTCTTTTCACCCTGGACGCGGATGTCCACGAGGACGCCCTCCTCCTCAGAATTACCCCCCTGTCCCCCTGCGTTTGCCCCCTCCTCAGCCCGTTGCGCCCTCCGTGCCCCCTCCGTACCCCTATGACCCCTCAACCCCCCACTGTTCCACTTTCAACCCTCAGTGCACGAACACCTACATGCCCAGTATGCCACCTCGTCCTGAATTCCCTCCCTACCCTGTCCCAGCGCCCTCCCAGGGTCCGCAGTGCCCCATGCGCCCTCCTTTCCCACCCCCACCGCTCCATCAGGGATTCCCAGAACCCCCTAATTTTCCCCCGCCCCCTTTGCCAGTCCCTACAGGTGGCCCCGCCCCCTCTCATGGCTCGTATCCTTATGTCCCGCCTCCTCCTCCCCCTACGATGCCTCCCTCTGTACCCTTTCAGCCTCCTTATGCCATGAATTACCCCCCTCAGCCCCACTTACCTCCTTTACCCCCTAATTTCTACCCCCCTTCTGAATCCGGTTCCTTCAAGCCTGTAGAGCATTTTCATCATTTTAAGGGCGACAAATCGCCCGAGCGGCCACGGCGTCACAAAAGCTATGGGTATGGCGGGTATAGTGGGCACGGTGAGCGGCGGGAACGAGGGCGGAGTCCAGACAGGCGGCGACAGGAAGGAGGGCGGTACCGGGCAGAGAGCGAGAGAGGCCGGACTCCCCCGAGACACCGGAGCAGAGAGCGCAGCAGGTGGGCATGTCAATCTTTAAATGTTTAACCAGGATACATTTATAATGTGTTATTACCTGTTTATAACCTGCTATGCACTTTCAACATCATTTAGTGTACGGAGCTACGTTATTCTAATACAATACATAATGTTCAGTAGGGTTGTAAACTTTAAGTTTAAGTAGGCTTTTATTGTCATTTGAAATGTGCAAATGTGCAAACGAGCGACAAAGTGACAACGTGTCAACATGACACATTTCACTACTTCGTAGTAATGAGGTAATCAGTTGAGGTAGTGGGAGGAGGAACAGTAAAGAGTAAAGGTTCATTGTAAGTAGCAGCAAAGATAAAATAGTTTGTGCAAATTAACAAGTGATAAATAATTGGCAAAAGAGCATTTACAGGTTGGTGTGTACAATTGTTTGATGGTTATTGGTTAGTGTTTTTGCGCGTGTGTTTATTAGTCCAGTCTCAATATTTTGAGGTAGTTGAGTTTATCTAAGTTTATCCTTTTTGTTAAGAAAAAAAGCTGTGGAAAAAAGCTGTTACACAGTCTGGATGTGAGTGCCTGAAGACCTTTTTCCAGATGGCAGGAGGGTGAAGAGGGTGTATGATGGGTGTGTCTGATCAGCCACAATGCTGGTGGCTTTGCAGATGCAGCGTGTAGTGTAGATGTCTATAGAGGGAAGAGAGACCTCCATGACCACCTCAGCTGTCCTCACTATACACTGTAGGGTCTTGCGGTCCGAGATGCCACAATTCCCAAACCAGACAGTGATGCAGCTGCTCAGGATGCTATCGAAAGTCCTCTATAGAAGGTGGTCAGGACCGGTGGTGGAAGCTGGACCTTCCTCAGCCTTCTCAGAAAGAAAAGATGTTGTTGGGCTTTCTTGTGCAGGGAACTGGTGTTGAGGGACCAGGTGAGCTTCTCCTCCAGGCGGACACCAAGGAATTTGGTGCTGTCGACGATCTCCACACAGGAGCCGTTGATGTTCAGTTGAGAGTGGTCGCTCTGTGTCCTCCTGAAAACAACAACCATCTCTTTTGTCTTATCGACGTTCAGAGACAGGTTGTTGTCTTTACACCAGCCTCTGCACTTCCTCTCTGTATGCTGAAGTTCTTGCTGCACCACGGTTGTGTCATCAGCAAACTCGATGATGTAGTTGGAACTGTGTGTCGCTACACAGTCATGAGTCAGCAGTGTGAACAGCAGCGGACTGAGCACACAGCCCTGGGGTGCCCCAGGACTCAGTGGGGTGGTCCTGGAGGTGCAGTTCCCTGTGTGAACATCTGGACACAGGCAGGTGATGATGTCCTGTAGTTGATGATGGCTTGTATGCCCTGTGTGTCACCTCTATCCCTGAAGTGGTTGTGGATTCTCAGGATCTGTGCGCGTTTCGCCTCTCTGATGGGCCGGGAAAGTTTGGTCCTTTCTGTCCTTAGGGCCACCCCGCTCTGATGGCGGAGTCTCGGGTCTTCAGAAGTGCACGCACCTCTGCAGTAATCCACAGTTTATGGTTGGGTTGTGAGATGATGTTCTTGGGTTAGGGGAAGTGCAGAGATGACTCCTGCTGGCTAGGTTTTCACCTGCTTCAGATCCAGTTTTGAATACCTGACAAGTGGTCTGTATGCTGGAATTAGCATAACAGAGATGTGGTCGGAGTAGCCGAGGTGGTGAGGTGTATAAACAAGATCCAGCGTGTACACTTTCGTCATAATTTTCAGTAATGTAGCTTATCGTGACCTAACCCTGTTGTAATCTGTAGTAAAGTATCGCACAACCCACAGTAAAACTGAAACCCATAGTAACATTGCAGCCCACAGTAATGTTATAAAATTTTACCCTGCAAAGTAACTTTGCAACCCCGTAGAAACGTAAGCTATAGTTACGTTGCAACCTACAGTTTTGTAGGTTCAATGTCTTTGGACAACCGTTAGTCAGTCTAAAGGTGTACTGTTCCAGAGACACATAGCTAGGAATCTTAAAATTCCCCATTCTACCATTAGCATAAATATACTTTAATTTAAAGAAAAGGGTAAAGCAATAAAAGAGTCATCACCATGTTTGACTTTTGCCTAAGATGACATCATGCTATTTGAGGACGTGTACAGCAAATTATTGCTCTTAAGCCCGTCCAATGGATGTCAGAAAGGTGTCATTAATGTACTAATAGCTCAATTATTATTATTTTATTGGTTTAATACAAATATTGGTGCATAAATTTTTATCATAAAACTATGGGGGTTTGTTTACTATACCAAAATTAAATATTATTAAATATTTTAATAATATGAAAAATAAGGAACATTTTGTTGGTGATTTTTAAAATAAATTTGTATCATTATTGTAACGGTATAGTGACATGGCTACCTGTTGTAATGCTGTAATCTAGAGTACCTTTTGTAACCCAGAGGAATGTTGTAACGTTATAACCCACCATAACATTGCAAACCTTACTGTTAGGTCTTACCTAACTTGTAACAGAATAGTAGTTATGTAACCTATAGTAATATTAAAATGTTGTAACTCAGTTATGTTGTAATCCAAAGTAACGATGTAACCTAGAATAATGTTGTTACCTGTAGAAAGTTGTAATGTTGCAACCCATAGTAACATTTCCACCCAGAATAATGTTGTAACTTATAAACCCACAATAATGTTGTGACCCACAGTAACATTGTAACTTGTTGTAACCCCTAGTATGTTGTAACCTGTTGCGGCCTACAGTAGTGTTGTAACGTTATAACTTAAAGTAAGGTTGTAAGCTACACTAAGGTTGTAAACTGTGTGAATTGCGTCGTACGTTGTATTGATAAGGTTTATCTTTGCTCAGGGAGCGCTACCGGCACCGGGACAGCAGAAGCTCCCCTCCGTCGGACCGACACAGGAAACGAGCACGCAGCCGTTCAGGAAGCAGAGAGAGAAAACGTGGACGGATGGAGGAGGACCGAGAAAGAGACAGAGAACGGGACAGGGAAAGAGAACGGGAGAGGGAGAGGGAGAGGAGGGTGGAGGCTGCTGGAGGAAACCGAGAGAAAAGCTACAAAGAGACAGAGGACGAGGAAGAGGAAGAGTTACTGAAGCCGGCGTGGATCCGCTGCACTCATGCCGAGAACTACTACTCCAACGACCCCATGGACCAAGTGGTACCTCCATTTCACCGTTCATGATGAGCCGGCTATAAATCTGTTCTGTATAATTCACTGCTGCTAACATACGGTACGGTCTCCGGGGTTGTCCTTGTTGACCTCGTCCCTCTCTTCCCAGGGCGACTCGACGGTCGTGGGGACGAGTAAACTCAGAGACCTGTACGAGCGCTTTGAGGAGGAGCTCGGGCGACGTCAGGAACGTGGCAAATCCTCCCGCCCCAAGTGGGATCCACCAAAAACCAAGCTGGACCTGGACCACGGTACCACTGTCTTTTAGACAAAGAACGCACTTCTTGCACACTTGCTTTCCTCCTCAGCTCTTTAAATCCCACTATACTACCTGATACACTGTGTGTTTCTCAGACGAGAGCTCGAGCGATTCGGAGTGTGACTCGGACGGGGACAGCAGTTGCTCCAGCAGCTCCGACTCAGAGGTGTTCGACGTGATCGCAGAGATCAAGCGTAAGAAAGCGCACCCTGACCGGCTGCACGACGAGCTGTGGTACAACGACCCGGGTCAGGTCTGTACACAGATTAGCTATCGTCCTGCCTACCAGTGTGTTTACAGTTCAGCACACGCCATCTGTAGGATTATTGAGGAACTGCAACATTTTACCTCCTCAAATGCAAACATGTATAAATTAAAAACCAATGTACGATACAAAAATTGATTTTGGAATTTCCTAATATTATATTTTGTGCATGTATATCCATACATTCCTCTTCTTAGCATATTTAGATGCACTACTGCAGATAAACCTTTTGTCTTAACAGAATTGTCAGGACAGTGTGTGTTTATAATCGTTTGTGTTTCCCGAAGATGAACGACGGTCCGTTGTGCAAGTGCAGCGCTAAAGCCAGACGCACAGGAATCCGGCACAGCATTTACCCCGGGGAAGAGGTGACGCATGAAGTTCATTATTATTACTATTATTATTATTATTATTGTTATTCTGTAAGATGTGTTTATTGTACATCATTGTGTGTATTAGTGTGGTATTTACAGAATCTATAGGGTGTCAAAATCTAGGGTGCCAATAATAAAATGATATATATATTTTTATTTAAACTTTTAACCCATGACACCCCCGGGAAAAAAAAAAAAAAATGTTTTTAATTTTTTGAACGTTGTAGACAGTGAAGCCGTGTCGTCCAATGAACAACAACGCCGGCAAGCTCTTCCATTACAGAATCACCGTGTCTCCGCCCACCAACTTCTTGGTAAGTCTCCATCTGTCCCTCATTCACTTATTTATTTCTTCGTTCATCTTTCTTTTTTTTTTCTTTTTATATCCTGATTATATTTATATCCTCTCTCTCTCCCCCTCCCCCCCCTCCCCCTCTCTCTCTCTTTCTGTGCAGACGGATCGGCCGACGGTGATCGAGTACGACGATCACGAGTACCTGTTTGAAGGATTTTCTCTCTTCTCACACACTCCTCTCACTAGCGTAAGAACAGAAAGCGTAACACATCACACAGTGTGTAAAACAAACCCGTCACCCTGTCAGTGCGTGATCGACAGGCGTTCGTCTTAGTGCTTAGTTCGGCGCCGTGACTGCGGGTTTGTGCGTCGGCCGAGGATCGGGGTGCGAGCTGTGGTTGCCAAGTATGATTTGCACATTCGTGATTCACTGCGGTCATTTGCATATCAGTCGACAAGGAAGGTTTTATACGGAGAAGAAGAAAGATTTACTGATGATGAATAAATTTGAGTCCTGCCAGAACAGATGATGATATATATTATAGAATTACGCGATGTCGCACTCGAGGTCGTGCTGTTGTACTGAATAACAGGATCATTTTGTTTTATAGACTGAGGAGTACTGAAGATATTACAGCCGTGCTGTTATTCAGTAACAACAGCACGACCTCGAGTGTGCAGCTTCTTTCGCTCTGGTATTAACCCTGTCTGTCGGTGTGTTTCTCTCAGATCCCGCTGTGCAGAGTGATCCGCTTCAACATCGACTACACCATCCACTTCATAGAGGAGATGGCGCCTGAGGTCAGCCCACACTACACCTCCACCATCGCTCCTCCTTTTAATGATCTCATGTCATAAGGTCATAA
>CM059220.1:27372997-27530497 GCA_030347435.1 Clarias fuscus
TATCCTGTGATCAGGGTCACGGGTGTCTGGAGCCTATTCCAGGAGACTAAGGGGACGAGGCGGGGTACACCCGGAACAGGGGACACACACACACACACACACACACACACACACATACTAACATGCTCATTCACACACTACAGGCAGTCTGCAGGTCTTTGGACTGTGGGAGGAAACCGGTGTACCTGGAGGAAACCCATTAATCACAGGGAGAACATGTAAACTCCATACACATCCAGAGCCTTGGCGGGAATTGAACCCAGATCCTGAAGGTGCAAGGGGACAGGGCTAACCACTGAATATAAGAAAAGGCCAGCAGGTGGCAGTGTGAGATAAAAAATTAGATGGTGAATTATTTTTATTATAATTTTTTTTAAATTGATCAGTGTGATTTGTAATGTCTTACATCAGAGAGTCTGTTAGTAACTGACGTGTGTGTCTGTGTGTGTGCAGTGGGTATGAGTAGTAGAAATTATCAGTTGTGATGCCATACGATTTCAGCCACAAAGTACTCGGGGTGTGTGTGTGTGTGTGTGTGTGTGTGTGTGTGTGTGTGTGTGTGTGTGTGTGTGTGTGCATGATCAGATCTAAGAATAGACAGCAGGCTTTTGGCCTTGTGAGACACATAAACACAACCAGCGGCTCTCCAGCGAGTCTTCTTTCTTCAGTGTTTGTCACACTGCTCGTTTGGGACATGTCCAATTATTTTTCCTCGTGCTGGAGCCATGAAATTTTAGTGCAGTGTGGTGCAAGTGATCAGCACACACACACACACACACACACACACACACTATTTGGCTAAAAACTGTCAGAACATCCATAAGGGAGTACAAGAAAGAAAAAGTTGAAGTGCTGCTGTAATCATGTAGAAGTGAAAATAGTTTTTTTTAAGATACTCTGTCAGGCTGGGTTATTTAATATTTTTTTATGATTTGTCCTTATTCTCAAATATCTCATCATTTCAAGATATGCCCTGATTTTGAGTCATTTTTATTTCAGATTTTATTTCCAGATACAGTACGTAAGGATGGTCTCTCATCTCAATTGTCAGAACTTGTCAGGATTAGGTGCATTTTAATTTTTTAAATTTACGCCTTATTCTCCGTTATCTCATTATTTCAAGGTACTGTAAATTAGAATGAGTTGTCTCATTATTTTAAGATATTATAGTGTATATTATTTTAATAAAATAATCAAAATATTATTGTTTTGTATTGTATATTATTGTTACATTATAGTATTTCATAATTTTTTGATAGTATGTGTTAAAATTAGTTACCTTGTTATTTCAAGTTTAGTCCTAATTGAGTTATCTCATCATTTCTTTATTTAGATTAATTACGATAGATTGATTTATGCCAATTTCAGAAGAGGTATCCTTGTTTAAGATTTTTTTCCAAATATGTAATTTTTTTAAGATATACCAAGATATGGTGTTTGTTTCAAGCTATCTCATTTATAAATTGCGTTATTTTGAGTTATCTCATTTCAAGATAGTCTGTAAGAATGGGCTATGTTTGCAATACATTTACTTAATCTCCACTATCTTGTCCTGATTTTGAGCTCATAATTTTATCTCAAGATACAGTACGTAAGGGTGTTCTGTCATTATTTCAAGAAATTTGTCAGGACGAGTTGCGTTTTATTTTCAATTTATGTTCTCAGTTGTCTCATTTTTGTTCGTGATACTGTTCATTAGAATGAGTTATCTCATTATTTTAAGATATGTCATAATTTTAAGTTGTCTCATAACTGCGTTTAGGACATGGGTACATTGGGATAGGTTATTTGATCGTTTCACCATATGTTGTGTTTTTTGGGTAATTTGCTATTTCAAGATGTCACGTCAAGTTATCTCATTTAGAAATTGTGTTATTTAGAGTTATCTCGTTATTCATAGATAGTCTGTGATGTGCAGTTATCCTTTAATACTTCCAAGATGGGTACGAGTTTTCTTATTGTACACAGAGTATCTTCTCATTTTAAGTCATTTTGTTTCTTTAAAGACATGATTTCCTAGGGTTATTTCGTTCTTCAGAGTTATTCCATTATTTAAATATGCTATCTTGTTGTTTCGAGTTATCCTGGTGTCAGTCAGTATACTGTTATTAGATGATCTACTTATGCCAAGATGTTGCTTAATTATGTCAGTGGTTTCATTTAAGGATTAATTAAATGATTCTTATACCATATGCTGTGAAGAACACACTGCTATGGAATTCTGGATTCTTATGGTGTGTGTGTGTGTGTGTGTGATGTTAAAACGAATTGGAGACACATGTTAGAGTTACGCTGATTAGCTCTGTGGTTGCTCCTGCTCTGTGTGTAGACGCTGTGAATGATGAATTAGTTTTACTGCTGAAGTACATCGCAGTGACATGTGGTGTACATGTTAAATTTAGAAATAGCAATTTTTCTTAAACTGTGTGTGTCTGTGTGGGTGTGTTTTGTTCAGTCAGACATAGATAGAAAAAAACGTGTGGATGGACAACAGGGACTTCATTATATTCTCCCCAGATACAGACTGATGGAGATAAAGAGGTTAGGAGACACAGAATAAGCAGTGCGCTGTGCTCCGATTGGCTGAGAGCAGTGCGGTGTGTTCTAGCGATGGTGTTCCTCAGGGCTCGGTGCTCGGCCCACTCATTTAAAAACGCTTCATTATCATTGTAATATTTCGATATTACACAGGCTTATGGATGAACGTACAGCAAAGAGCACCTGAGTCTCGTGAAGAAATAATAGGTTTGTGTGTGAAATATATGAATTGTGTGTGTGGGGGGTTTTTTTTTTTTTAGTCAGTCACAATGTGAAACTCCCCTGCAGGTATCAGAAACTATGGAAGAGCTACGTAAAACTGCGCCACCTGCTGGCCAACAGCCCCAAAGTGAAGCAGATCGACAAACAGAAGCTCACGCAGAGAGAGGTAAGCTGTTTCGTTTGTGTGTGTGTGTGTGTGTTTGTGTGTGTGTTTGTGTGTGTGTGTGTGTGTGTGCGCACTAGTTTAGATTATTTCAAACCTATAATGACCTGCTGTTGTTCTGACCTTCTCTCTTTCACAAACACAACCTCATTAGCAGGATTCTGTGTGTGTGTGAGAGAGTGAGTGAATGTGTGTGTGTGTTTTCTGGTTGATGTGCTAAGTAGCTGAACCCCAGCAATTGAAGTTTGAGCTGTACAGCTAGTCATTAGCGCTAAGCTAGCGAGACGAAAAGGTGCGCGCCTTCCCCCACACAGAGAGCCGATGTTCACTTGTTCTCATTTCAGCGACTCTTGTTCCCTCGTGCTCCGCAGGTACACACCAGTTGCTGTCTCCCGAGCCCGTGTGTGTGTGTGTGTGTGTGTGTGTGTGTGTGTGTGTGTGTGTGTGTGTGTTTGTGTGTGTTTGATGCCTCAAGCTTGTATTCATGTCTCTGTTCTGTTCTCTGACTCGAGTCCCGATCCTGGGACTCATGGGTAATTTACTGACTCCCGCTGCCAGCTGGAGCGAACAAACAGAACGCGCGACTGAAGAAAATGTGACGACTGAATGACTGCGGTGGGAGGTGATGACAAGGAGAGCAAGGGTTTTGAAGTCATGCCCCCCCCTGTGGGTGGTGAAAAATAAACCCCAAAAACCCGAGGGGCAACTGCTGCAGGGTATCGGTGCATGTGCTCCTCGTTTGCTTGTAGATGTATCCGTCAGAAACGAATAAAACGTCTAGACGTGATGCTAGGGTAGTGACCGTAACAACACGCAGCTGTTCGACTCTGCAGAGAGGAACACTCGGACACGTCCCGTCGCACGTCCAGTCACGTGTTTCGAGTTCGTTAGTGCGAAAGAAAATCAGTGCGAGTCTGAAATCGCTAACCTAGCTACCGTTACACACTCGTGGAGTTAGCGATGGTTAGTGCAAAGGGTCCATATGTACACACACTCCAGGTTCTACTTTAGACAAGTGGAAGAGCTGTACTGAAAATGCATCAATTGTGTGTGTGTGTGTGTGTGTGTGTGTGTGTGTGTGTGTGTGTGTGTGTGTGTGTGTGTGTGACTGCAGGAAGCTCTGCAGAAGATCAGACAGAAGAACACGATGAGGAGGGAAGTGACGGTGGAACTCAGCAGCCAAGGCTTCTGGAAAACCGGGATACGATCCGACGTCTGCCAGGTACACACTCACCGGAGCCTTTTACAGTAATCACTGATAGTTTCTGTGTTTCTGCATAACACACCCTCGGCTAATGTTGAAAAGAATCCCAGGAGAGAGACACACACACACACATTTTTTTTCTTACAGCAAGAGAACTAGAACAAGTGAAAAACGAAAGAGACAGAAATCCAATGATTGTGTTTTTCTGGAAATTGATGCGTGTCAAAATGAAAAGTGTGTGTGTGTGTGTCTGTGTGTGTGTTTCGCACTTTGATCTATCTCTCCATCAGAAGACCTCTTAATAAATAATGAAGCGCTGATTGAATTCTCTACTCTGTCTTGTTTTCGATTGTCTGTCTGCTCAGTAATCCTTTGTGTGTGTGTGTGTGTGTGTGTGTGTGTGTGTGTGTGTGTGTGTGTGTGTGTGTGTGTGTGTTGCAGCACGCTATGATGCTCCCGGTTCTGACCCACCACATACGGTACCACCAGTGTCTGATGCACCTGGATAAGCTGATAGGTTACACCTTTAAAGAGCGCTGCCTCCTGCAGGTGAACCCTGTCAGCCTGGTCGCCTTTTCCTTTCTTCTCTTTCTTCTCTTTCTCCTCATCGCTTCTCATCCTGATTTCATCTCATCCATTTTTCTTTCATGTTCCCTTCTTTCCTTTTTTATTCCTACCCACATGTTCATTTTCCTTGCTTTTTCTCACTTGTTTTCTGCCTCTCTTCTCTCTTTCCTTCCTTTCTGCCTCCAATTCCTCTTTCCTTGTTTCCTGCCTCACTCGCCTCCTTCCTCGTTTCCTGCCTCACTTTCCCATTTCCTTGCTTCCTTCCTCACGTTCCTCCTTCCTTTCTTTTTGCCTCACATTTTTCTTTCATGGTTTCCTGCCTCACTGCCCTCCTTTCTTGCTTTCCGCCTCACATTCTTTTTTTTTTTTTTTTTTCCTTGTTTTCTGCCTCATTTCTCTCCTCCGTTTTCCTGCCTCACTCCCCACCTTCCATTTTGCTTGCATTTTTCCCTCCTTCCACTTTCCTTCCTCACTTTCCTTCCTTTTCTTGCTTCCTGCCTCGCCTCACCTTCCTGCTTTGTTTCTTTCTTCACTTTTATTTTCTTGTCTTCTTTTTTGTTCCTTTTTATCTTATTGCTCGGATATTTTCCATAATAAAGTTTATATTGATCATTAATTAAACACATCCTAAAATATAACAGTTTCCTTTTGTTTAGTCGTTCAATCTTTCTTTCTTTTTTTTCCCTCTGACGTTTTTTTTCTTCTTCTTTACCTCCTCCTTTCTTTTCCCTGAGTTTTCTCTTCAGCTCGCCGTGGTTCTGTTTCTTTGTTATTTGAAACATTAATGATGGACTATTGATCACATTTTTCGTTATTAGTTCTGTTTGTTCTCTCCATCCATTCCTGCACTTCTTGTCCTCCTCAGCTGGCCATGACTCACCCGAGTCATCACCTGAACTTCGGGATGAACCCCGACCACGCTCGCAATTCTCTGTCCAACTGCGGCATCCGGCAGCCCAAATACGGCGACAGGAAAGTCCACCACATGTACATGAGGAAAAAAGGTTGGAGTTTACACACACACACACACACACAAACGTTTAAATACACTAATTAATGTTTAAATACACGTCGATTTTAAGGTGTTAACAATAAAGTGTTGCTGTCTGTGTTTATTTAGTATTACTATGAATTTTTGTTTGTTTATTTACTTAAATGCTTATATTTAAGATTTTTAAGATATATTTAAGGTATTTACGATGAACTCTTCCTTATTCTTTATGCGTTCTATGATTGTTTTAAGTAAAGCAAATTTTTTTTCAAACATCAATACTCGTTTCCCACTCATTTTTTAAAACCACCCTTAACGTTTTTGATTCCTTTTACATTCATTTTTCATGTATATTTTGCTGTCTTTATTCATACATTATTTCTTAATTAATTTATTTTCCTCCGCACTTGTTTAACATTCTCTTCTCTTTCAGGAATTAACACGCTGATTAACATCATGTCCCGGCTGGGTCAGGACGACCCCACACCTTCCAGGTAACTTTCTTTATAATTTCTTTTTCATGTTCAGTTCTCTTTAACATTTTGATTGTGTGTGTGTGTGTGTGTGTGTGTGTGTGTGTGCGCAAATCTGTGCGTGTTTATTAAATATGTCTCATTCTCTTTGACAGGATTAATCATAATGAGCGTCTCGAGTTTCTCGGTGATGCTGTCGTTGAATTTCTAACCAGGTGAGAGAGAGCGAGAGAGCGCGTAATTTTCGAGCTGATATTTTCTCCCCGTGTTAAGATTCAAAGTCTCCATGACAACCCGGTAATTAAGCAACCGGAGACGTCCACTACCACAGATGCCGTAATTACAGACGCTATTATTAAACCGAAGCAACACATCATACACACACACATCCACAGAAACATGTGACCTCTACCTCTGTGTTTCAAATAACATAGTTTTAACCTTCGAATTCTTTTGATTTTTTGTCACACACTCATCATGTATGTTGGCAGTGAATTGTGGGTTAATACATACACACACACGCTCTCTCTCGCACATGAACAGCATACACACATTCAGAAAGCAAGTGTATTGTAGGACCTGACTGATTAGCAGTGGAGCTCTGCTGCACCTCAATCTAAACTAAACTAACACTGACATGTTCAGGTGGTTCTCCCTCAGTATACTGTCCACTGCTAACAGCCAACACACAGCCAACACACACCACATCTCCTTAACTGTTGCTTGGGAAGTCTCTGACGGAGAGTGACGAACCACTCTACAGGATGCTTGCTTCTGCCATTACAAAAAAAATCACCCATATTAATATTAAAACTGCCTCAGTATTAACGCCTTTAGTGCTGACTGACCCTGTTCCTGTTCCTGTTCCTTTATCCTGTCACTGCTCCCGATCCTCATTCAGGGTTGAATTTAGCTCAATTGCTACGAAATAAATCACTAGCTAGTTGTAAATACACGTGGCAGATGATGGGTGATAGCATAACAAGATGAGAAAGCAAATCGAGTTGTAGGAGTGCTACTGTAGGTAACAGAGGCTGGACAATGTAATGGAGTCCTCCCTTTACCCTCTTCTTCCCTCATTCTTATTCAACCCTGTGGTGTCTGTGGCTGTGTCCGGAATTCACTTTCAGATCCAGAATGGAATCTGAATCTGATTCTAGCACTTGCGGACAGACCAGACAGTCAATGGAGCCCACGTAAGTTCCGTTGTCCTCGATCACTCTGTGAATAGACAGGGTCGTAGTACTGTAGGTACTTGAGTGCCCTATACAACTTGTGTCTCAGGCCCTAAACAACAGTCACCTGACCACTATAGCGTTCCAGTGGAGTCCCCCATGACTTGCCTGTGGGGAAACATGCTCAGAGGGCAGGACATTCATTGGTTTGTTTAAGAAGACTCAAGGTCACACCTCCGAGCTCACATGATCATGTTTTCTTTATTTTACTCACCGGAAAGCATATGAGCTTTGCTTTTCACTTTCCTAGCCTTAGGATTAGGGTACAAGGATTGTTTGAGTACACTTGACCCCAAGTCTGGTTCATTTTGATCAAATCATTTTGATCAATCGTTCCAAGTTTGGGAACCGCGCTCGAGTCTGCTTGAAGAGGTGGTCTTGGGCACAGTGTACGGATCAAATCGGATATGCAAGCCAGATGCATCTGAGGACAGAAGTAGACAGACGCTGTATAGATGCAATGTCATCAGTGCCGTCTGTTTCCTCTGTAATCTGTGTGCGCGTAGCACATGCTAGCCTCATTCTCTGATCTACACGGCCATAGCTGATGAAGTAAGAGTGCATGCGAGAGCATTGCTCGTCATCTTTTTTCCAAAACACCAATATTATCATGCATAGCGCAAAAAATAACTTCCTTGTTTTCTTCTTCTCTTGTGTTTCATGATGGCTTACAAACCAAGTAGGTTCATAACGCACTCCAAAAATATTAATATTCAAATGAAATCATTTGTTACATGTACCTTTATAGTACAGTGAAATTATTTTCTCACATATCCCATTCACGAAGCTCGGTCAGCCAGGATACAGCGTCCCTGGAGCAGATAGGGTTGTGGATCTTGATCAAGGGCTCAACTTGCCTGGTCCTGGGGCTTGAACCCCCTTTCAATCAGTAACCCAGTAACCCACAGCATTAACTGATTGAGCCACTGCCCTGGATGACTAGGGCGCTCCCTGGTAGATTGGAGCACTCCCTGGTTAAATTGGCTACTTTCTGGTCAGTTTTGGGGACGCTGTCCAGACCAGCTGGGGACTCCTTGGTTGATTGGGGCGTTTCTTGGTCAAGTTGAGCAGACTGCGATCTCGGGTCACTTTGGCCCATTGCTGGCGCTGATATTCACACATTTGTAAATATCTTTTAGTAATGATGGATTCTAGTGCCACATTACTGCCACGTTGCAAAGAATTTAGAAGGAGACATAAGAATCCTGCACTTGAGACCCCTGTTCCTGCTGCTGCTGTCAGTGGGACCCCTTCCAAGTTGGCCACGGTCTTCCGTAGCCATGCTTTCCCAATAGCTTGGCTTGGGATCTCACCCTTGAGCCTTCCATATCTGTCATGCTAACGTGAAATGCATTTCTATGAAAACAGCCACTTCTTCTTGAACATGTGTGGCCTGGTGGTCAGATGACTTTATTTGATTTAGTTAAACCCCAGGCTTCTGCCTAAAGGGCTATTAAGCTGCTTTTTGTAACTCATTGATTGACCTTGTGGTGTTCATTGTTATGCGCACTACTTGCCCCATAGTATTAATTTGACTCTGGGATACTCTAATGATTTCTTCAGATCATCTGTCATGGAGGAAAGCCACAAGGAACTCTCTCATTAAACAGAGACTGGCTCACTGTGTGCGATGGATGTCTTTAATGTGGTCTACAGGTAGACCGGACACCTCTATTTACTGTGATATAAGACCTTTGGAGTTTTGGAGATATCCTTGTTTAATTGTATAGTTTGTCAGTCTCCCTCACTGCACCACTACATCCTCCACACTATTGTCACCGATGATGTTGTTCAGGTTAACTGACCAGGTGTGGGTAAAGGCAGTGGCGAGAATTCCTAAACAGCTGGAAAAGAAAGCGGTTCTTGTTTATACTCTATGTTTATATTTGGTGCAGGCGTGGCATGATCTACAGTACAGACCAAAAGTTTGGACGCACCTTCTCATTCAAAGAGTTAGAATTTGTATTATGGCAAGAAAAAAGCAGCTAAGTAAAGAAAAACGAGCGGCCATCATTACTTTAAGACATGAAGGTCAGTCAGTCCGAAAAATTGTGAAAACTTTGAAAGTCTCCCCAAGTGCAGTCACAAAACCATCAAGCGCTACAAAGAAACTGGCTGACATGCGGACCGGCCCAGGAAAGGAAGACCGAGAGTCACCTCTGCTGCGGAGGATAAGTTCATCCTAGATAAGTTCATCATCTAGAGACCAGCCTCAGAGAGCAGGTCAATGCCACACAGAGTTCTAGCAGCAGACACATCTCTAGAACAACTGTTAAGAGGAGACTATGTGAATCAGGCCTTCATTCTAGAATATCTGCTAGGAACCCACTGCTGACAGGCAAAAAGCAGAAGAGACGCGTTTGGGCTAAAGAACACAATAAAGAAAACTTGCTGAATGAGAAGGTGTGTCCAAACTTTTGGTCTGTACTGTATGTCAAATGCTAATCCCATTGTGTAACGCACTTCCACATGTCCCCGTTCTGACATGATGTTTCAAAAGGAAGTTCATCAACACAGAATCAAATCACAGCTTTCAGACATTTCATAGTGAACGATTTGTAGCAGTTCTAGTCTCACAATGTAATGATAAATATTAATATATTAGATTTACATTGGACCTGATGTGTGTTGTGGTGTGTTCTCCAGCGTTCACCTGTACTACCTGTTCCCCAGTCTGGAGGAAGGAGGATTAGCTACGTATCGTACCGCCATCGTTCAGAATCAGCACCTCGCCATGCTGGCTAAGGTGAGCAACACGTCATATTCAATTCACAGCGCAACACTTTGTGTCTCTGTCCCGGTGAAATATCATATAGTGTGTATCTAAACTCGTATAGATGTAAAATACAGAAAAAGCTACCTAGCTAATTATCAAAATGTAGTTATCATGCTGCGTGTATGTTATAACCGTCAGTTCCACGACTCTAAGACGCAAATTAATATGAACGTTGATGGACAATAAGAAGAAAAAAAAAGATTAGGTTATGTCTAGTGTGTTTGCTATAACGCTAGCGTGTGTTTAGTCTATTTGCTATAACGCTAGCGTGACTCACTCCTACCACAGTTTAAGACCGAATGAATACATCTTTTCCGTCGCTGGTGGGTCAGCGTTGTTTTAGGAATTTTGTTTCTTCCGACTGCAGTCCCGCTCGGCGCTTCCTCTGCTACATCGGTCTCTTTTTTTCATCTCCGTGCTGGTTATGATTCTGAGTATTATGATTATTGTAGTGATGTGTAATGTGCCTTCGCTGTTCATTCGTGTCGCGGCGAAGCGCCCAGCCCGCCGCTCTCTCCCTCAGCTCGCTCGCTGTCTGCGTGTGTAATTAAAGCTGAGATTATTGCAGGGATAATGTACGAATCCCCCACGAGGAATTAAAACCTCGCTCTGTTTCTCATCGCGCTCGCTCCACACACTTATTTTCCTCCTCCATATCGAACATCCGCAATCGTTCCGTAACACGAGGGAGAGAAAAGCAATTACAGCTCTCACTTCCGTTCATAGTGACGCTGCACCATCACGGCTCGGCGCGTTCCACTCGCCCGGAGACGATCTGTGGAAGTCTGTGCTTCTGTCAGTTTTTTAAATTAAACTAGTTAGCAGAAAAGTCGTCATAAAAATGTAGCTATAAATCATTTTTTTGTATGTTTAATATATGTCAGGTCTGGTCATCTTGTTAATACCTTCATTAGTTTTAGGTTCTGTTATTTATTTCTTTATATATTTATTCATTCATTTATTTTTATTAATTAAAAGTTTGTGTTTGTTGTTTTGTAATTTATTCATATTTTAGTTGTTTTTCTGTTTATACACGGTACAGTGCAGAGGTCCTGCGTGTGGAGTTTTATAAGGAAAAGAGCTGCTAAGTTTTACCGAGCGTCCTGCAGAACCACCCGCAGTTCTTCTGATAACGGTCACATCTGCTTGCTTTTTGCATGCAGAATCCGACAGCTTTCATTCCTTTATTTATTTATTTATTTTTATTTAAAAAGTGGTTGCAAATATTTTTCTGTGACTTTTAATTTTGTATTGGATTTGGTTCCTAGTATCGCTGCTGCAATTTTCTATTTTCTAATGACATTTTTTTTTTTTTAAAGGTACAATTTATTTATTCATTTATTTATTTAGAAGCTGTATGAAATTTAAAGGGAGGTAGGCCCAAGCATTTCTATAGTACCAGATGAATCAATATACATTTATATTTCCGGAGGAGACGTTTAATTGTTATTGTTTTAATAATTGTTTCATATTTATGGAAAGAGTCTCCAGTGTCAGAGCGGGATCTCTTTTATCCTGAAGATGTCTGAAAAAGATTTTCAGGGTTTATACTCAGGGAAATGATAGTTTCATAAATTTTTGCATATTATATTTAATATAGACTCTGGATATGTATAAAATCGTGGTAAAGAACTGCAGCATAAATCGAACGTTCACCGAGATATCGTGATATTGTATCAGGAGGTGACTGTTGATTCCCATCACTAACATTCCGTTGTTTCTTTTCCTAAGAAGCAAAAAAATAAAAAAGTCTGTCTTTGTCGGTTGTCTGTAATGATCTCTAAAGCAAAGTCTCTGAAGTGACCTCAGTCCCTGTGCATCCTCTTTCCTTTGTTCATTTTTTTTCTTTAGCTTGCTGTTGCATAAGATCTCATGTCTTTTGTACTTTTCTCCCGTTCCAGTTTGTTATCTAGCGCGGAGGGGGGAAAACTTTCTCCACGTTGCCACCGGACGTCACGTCTGGCCTCGTTCCAATTTGCTAGCCAGGAAAAAAAAACAAAAAAAAAAACTTTAATCTTCCGCGTCTCTTTGCAATTCGCTCACTAGAGAAAAGTTTTCAGAATGAAACGGGTGTTTTTTCCTCTAATTTGCATAAACCTTGTGTCTTTTTTCTTTTTTCTTGGCCTTGTTCCAATTCCTTTGTTTCGTCTTGTTTACTCATACACACTCAAGAACACTTGTAATTATCTCCCTTAAAAAAAAAATCATCCGTGGAAGACGTCCTGGTAATCCTCTGTGAAGTCGACTCTCTCCCCCTTCAGGGTTCACTTTTATTTATTTCCCTGTGTTTCTTTTCCCCACTGTTTACTTTGTTTTCTTTTCATTTTCATGCTTTTTTTATTTTTGCTGTGATTTTTTTTTTTTTTTTTTGTTTGTATGTTTTTTTTTTTTTTTTTTTTTGCTGTGTTTAATAAACACTGCGATCCATCACGTAGCGCTGAGAAGTTGTGAATTGAAGCGGCGGTGCGGTGAAACCGAAAAAAAAAAAAAAAAACGGCTTTACAGGAAAGATGAAGGAGATGAATCGATGTTTTGAAAAATGTGATTAAAGATGCACACGGGAGCGACGAGGAAAAAAAACAAATCACACAGGCGTGTGGAGGCTAACGCTAACCGAACGACCCGGTGGGGGGTGTTTATCTGTGTGTTCCCTCGTTAACCTCCTCCCCACACACACACACACACACACACACACTGTGTGAGAACAATACGAACAGGAGGACATAATTTTCCTGTCTGACCACATGCGTACTTCATTCATACTTGCTTTTTTTCTTTGCTTGTACATGTTCCTAATTATTTGTCTACATACACATTCGTCCTTCTTTACCACTTTATCCCCTAAGGGACTCCTGCACCTCCTTATTTTCATACTTGCATACCTGATTTCCTCTTGATATCGGTCTTATTAGCGCTTCAACTCTTCTTTCTGTTTTTTTGCTTTGCTTTTATAAGCCTCATGCATACTTCAGTCCAGATCCACGCCTGTCCACAGCCACGCCCATCCATGTCCACGCCCGTCCATGTCCACGCCCATTCACATTCATACTTTCCTATTTCAATGCTTGCACCCTTTCACACCTACCCACTTCCATACTGTACTTGGCCACTTTCATACTTGGCCATCTGATGCTAACACTAACAATAGTGTGTGTGTGTGTGTGTGTGTGTGTGTGTGTGTGTGTGTGTGTGTGTGTGTGTGTGTGTGTGTTGTATGCTGCAGAAGCTGGAGCTGGACCGCTTCATGCTGTACGCTCATGGGCCGGATCTGTGCAGAGAGTCAGACCTCAGACATGCCATGGCTAACTGCTTTGAGGCTCTTATAGGTGTGTATGTGCGCGCACACACACACACACACACACACACACACACACACACACACACACACACACACACACACACACTCAGCAGCATTTAACGTATACACAGACACACAAACACACACACACACAGCAGCATTTACTGTAATGTACATGCACATGCGCGCGCACACACACACACACACACTCCGCAGCATTTAATGTACACACACAAACACACACACACACACACACACACACACACTCAGCAGCATTTACTACACACACACACACACTCAGCAGCATTTACTACACACACACACTTACTCAGCAGCATTTAATGTACACACACACACACACACACACACACACACACAAACATTTATTTGTTTAGAAATATACACACACAGCATGAGTGTGTGTATATCTTAAATTAGTTTTATTGAAAATTTGATTTATTTTAGTAATTACATGCAAAAAGTGAAACTCATTATATAGATTTATTACACATTGATATATTTTAAGTGTTTATTTCTTTTCGTTTTGATGATTATGGCTTACAGCTGAACAAAGAACCCAGAATGCAGTTTCTCAGAACATTAGAATATTGTGAAAAAGTTCAGACTTGGAGACTCACGGTGTCGCTCGCTAACCATCAGATTAACTCTAAACATCTGCAGAGGTTTCCTGAGGCTGTAAATGGTCTCAGTCTGGGTCAGTCGGCTACACAGTTGCTTATAGAAGCTGGCTGTTCACAGAGCGCTGTATCCAAACACAATAATGGAAAGTTTAAAGATAAATGGAAGGAAAACACGTGGTAGAAAAACATCCACAAGCAACAGGGAGTTTAACGGCAGCCTCGAGAGGATTGTGGAACGAAGCCCATTTCATTTGGTGGAGATTCACAAGGAGTGGACTGCAGCTGGAGTCAGTGCTTCAAGAGCCACCACACACAGACGCATCCAGGACACGGGCTACAACTGTCACGTTCCATGTGTCAAGCCACTCTTGAACCCGAGACAGAGATGTCTTACCTGAGCTAAGGACAAAAAGGACCGGACATGTTGTTCAGTGGGCCAAAGTCCTCTTTTCAGATGAAAGTAAATTTTACATTTCATTTTGAAGTCAAGGTCGCAGAGTATAGAGGAAGAGAGGAGAGGCACAGCATCCAGGTTGCTTGAGGTCCAGGGTAAAGTTCGCAGAGTCACTGGTGGTTTGGGGGAGACATGTCCTCTGCTGGTGTTGGTCCACTGTGTTTTATCAGGTCCAAGGTCAGCAGAACGTGTTGGAGCACTTCATGCTTCCCTCTGCTGATAAGATTTATGGAGATTTTATTTTGCAGCAGGACTTGCCTACACTGCCAAAAGTACTAATACCTGGTTTAAGGACCATTGTATCCCTGTGCTTGATTGGCCAGCAAACTCACCTAAACCCTGTGGAGAATCTATGGTGAAGAAGAACCTCCGAGACACCAGACCCAACAATGCAGAAGAGCTGAAAGCTACTATCAGACCAACGTGAACTTCCGTAACAGCTCAGCGGTGCCACAGACTGATCGCCTTCATGCCACGTCTCATTGCTGCAATAATTAAAAAGAAATAAACATCTGAAATATTTTAGTTTGTGTGTACGGAATTTACATCATACGAGTTTGAAGTTTAGAATTGAATTAGTGAAATAAATCAACTTTTTGATGATACTCTAATTGATTTGAGATTCACCTGTGGGGTGTGTGTGTGTGTACTGTGTGTTGAGACTTAGGGTTGGGCATTAGGTTTAAAGGATTTGGGATTAAGGCATAGGGATCAGGGATGAGGGTTTGGGGATTAGGGCTCAATAGTGTAAGATCTAATAATAAAATATTGGCTAGCATTTTATAAAGTTCTTTGTTCAGGATTGGTTAGGATTTCGGAATTGGAGTTTAGGGATCAGGGTTTAGGAATCAGGGATTGGGGTTTAGGGATTTGGGATTAAGGTATAGGGAGCAGGGTTTAGGTTTTAGGGATTAGGGCTCAGTATTGTAAGATCTAATAAAATAACCTGATGTTAATTTGTTAGCAGAGACGTTAATTCCTGTTGATTTTGTAAATTTTATTTGAACCTTTTATGCTGAAGCTGACCAGCACCAATTAGCAAGCAGAATGACTTCATGCTCGACAGTGCCTAACTCTAGCTAGCGTTTTAGCGTTAGCATGTTAGCTGCATTAGCCAATCTTTAAAATGAGCACAGCGATAAAACGCCGTGTGAGAATTTAATATCGGCGCTCGGCCGGTGTCATTTCCACAGCTCCTGCTTTTCTTTTGATTTATTACTTTATGCTTTATTGCTTTGTGTATTTGTGTGTGTGTGTGTGTGTGTGTGTGTGCATGAGAGAGACAGAGGGACATTCATTACTGGTATTGATTTCTTAACATCAAATCCCAGAGGAGACTCGTATATCATCTAAAACGCTACACACACACACACACACACACACACAAAGCAATATTGCGTCTGAATGCTAAATAAATAAATTTGATCTCTCACAGCAACGATTAAATTTTTATTAATATGTTTTCTATTATATTTTAATTTACATCTCACTTTCTCACTTTTTTACACACACACACACACACACACGTACACAGTTATATAAATTAACCTATCACTTGACTGCCACATAAATTGGCATAAACAGCAGATAGGAAAATGGTGGTCAGACAGACAGACGGATGTGGATGACATGTCGACACACGGACAGAAACATTGCAGACGGAAGCACAGACCTTGTGGTAGAGGCAAAAAATCTGATTCCCCTCTTTTCAGAGATGGTTTGTCCCTGCTATATTGAGACCGAGATGTGTAGATAGACAAGACTTCTGAATAGATGAATAGACAAATGTAGAGTAACAGACAGGCAGACGGGATGTCTGCGTAGACCGATATTTTCAGGGGAACTGCATTATGAAGTACAGATACAGGGAGTGCCAAGAGATAAGGGAAGGAAATAAAGATAGACAGATACGGGGGACAGATTGACAGTTTAACAGTGACGTCTGTTTGTTGTTTTGACAGGAAGTGAGGTCATGCCTGAATTGGAGCACATGATTAGCATCTGTGTTCATTTCTTTAAATAATACTGATGGGTAGCAAAAACAGATGGAGTGTCGCGATGATGGACAGACCCCTTTTCTCTACCCTTCTATCCCACTCGTCTCTCTCTGCTGCTGTCTGTGGCAGAGAATGAAGATGTTTAGGAAGGAGTGTGACTGAGGAAAGAGCCAGGAAGTGCATTAATGAGACAGAAGGGAAAAACAAAACAAAAAAAAAAGGAGATGTCACAGCGAAAGAAAAAGAGAGGAATGAAAATGTCAGGCGGTGCGCTGAGCTGGAACTGGAAGTCAGTGGCATTGCATAGGAGTGTGGAAATGAATAGGATTATATGGGATTACACGAAAATCATTGAGATCTCATGGGAATCTGCGGGATCAGGTTGGAGTCTGTGTTATGAGTGTGTGTGAGAGAGAATTGGAGAAAGAGAGCCCTATTTTGGATGGTGCCAAGAGAACATCATCACATACAAACAACAGGGATGTTATGCCTGTGCTGTCTGTCATTTTCAAGGCGCACAGTTGTACTGGAAATCACATATAGACTGCATTAGCCACCTTACCAAACTGTGAAGTAAAATTCTAGTCCGTTGTTCCAATGTCTGGGCAGAACTTGCACCGTTTCTCCTGGATCCTCTGTCCTGAACTC
This sequence comes from Clarias fuscus, assembly GCA_030347435.1. NCBI lineage: Eukaryota > Metazoa > Chordata > Actinopteri > Siluriformes > Clariidae > Clarias > Clarias fuscus. The sequence goes on from CM059220.1 coordinate 27,390,205, forward strand.
GTGATTCCTGAAGAACTGGAACGCAACCACCATGCCACTTTGTCGGTCCAAAGGCACTGATCCAGAACTTCATGCAACACTGATGCTTGTCGCGCAGTAACTGGAGCTTTATTTGCTATGGAGGTGGTGTTAAAGTACCAGTTGAAGTTCTCCACCAGGACCCGTTAACATTGAGGGTTGTGTTTGCTCTAGAATTGGAACACAACTTTTCAGGAGTTTTTCATTCCAAAGGAACTTCGCCAGATCTTCAAGCAAATTAACTACACTCCACTCCAACTTCATCCAGTGCCTTTAGCATCACCAATTGAATCTCCTCAAACCCTGTCCTTCTGCCATTTATGACGGTTTCTGCCTGCCATAGTAACCTTAGGAACAGAGCTACCAGAGAAAACATTGATAGTCACCGGCATTTCAACTGCTGTGGACCAGTTGAGGTTCTTAAGGATTGTGATGTCATTAGAATTGGAACGCACTCTGCCAGTACAAAGGCATTGCCCCATATCTTCATACCACCCTGAAGATGCAAGTTAATCACATCATTCCATTTTCATCCAGTGACTTCAGCATCACTATTTAAATCTCAAAATCAGCCCCTGCAACTTTGCCGCTATGAAGGTTTCTAACTGCCATAGTAACACAGAACACAAATAGAAAACGACAAATATCTCTGGTAATCAAAGTGCTGCTTCCGTCACTCAGCATTTCAGGAGCTGTTGATGTTCAGCAGATAGTGGTCATTCCCAACCATCAACCATGTCAGGAGATCACCGGACAACCATTCTTCACTGGTTGGAACACGAGAGTTGCTCATGAACAATACTTGAAAGGCTTCCTTCTTCAACTGAACTACTTCCTTTATTGCTGTTGTTCAGCAGCTTGTTGTAGAGACCTGGCATGAGGATAGGCACCCACACTATTTCAGCTACCACTTCTTGCAGTTTCCTCCTCACTTTGTGGATTCCTATGTGCCCTATTGAGATTCTCACTCATTGCCTACACTGTTTATCGTCTTATCCGAGGAGACTTGGCTAACAAGGCAGGATACAACTGTTTCACTCCGCATTCAGGGCCAGTCCATCACACAGCACAAGCACACCCTCAATCTAACATTATTGGTAATTTGGAAATGGCAATTAACCTAATTTGCATGTCTTTGGACTGAGGGATGAAACCGAAGTACCCCGAAGACACCCACCAAACACGGGAAAAACATGCAAACTCCATACACACAGACCCCGAGGTGGGAATGAACCTCTTGACTCTAGAGGCATGAGGCCACAATGCTAACCACTGCGCCACCTTCCATTAAGACTAGTATCTAAAGCCGTACATAGTAGAGAAACAGTTTGTATATATGAGGTCCTATAACTTTGTGCCATTTTATGGCACTCTCTAGGAGTCAGAAGTCCTAGCTAACATTGTAACATTTAAGCATTACTGCACTGAATGTGTGGGAATGTACCCCAGGAGGGAAATGCTATACAAAATGACTCATTTAGATCATTTTCTGTAAAGGCCACGTGGCTTTAATGAGTTGGTCCCAGGCACCGTCAGCATTTTTATTTTTTTCTTTTCACTTCCATCACTCTTGCTGACTTTGCACTTCTCCATCTCTTACACTCCTGCTATCACTCTCTCGTGTACTGTGCATCTCTGAAATATATTTCATGTTTTATCAAAGCCTTGAGCATATCTGCAAGAGACGGCGATGCAGATACAGAAAATGTGTTGGATTAAATGCAGGATGTGTATAAAAATATTGAAATAGGTTCTGAATAGAAATATGTAGCGAACAAAATAACTGTCTTTGTAGCTAAGACATCCTTAAAAGCCATTTGCATTATTAGCATTATTGTGCCCTGTGTTGGATTGGCACCCTGTCCAGGGTTTGACCTTAGTCCCCACAAAGAAAGTAAGGCCAATAGTGAAATACTCAAGAGTGCTGTGAGTTTACAGAAGCCCTTTCGTTAATCTTTGCTACAAGTACACCTTTCAGGAGTGGCGTTTTGGTCTAGCGGTCTGATACTTTGGGTACAAGAGGTTCCCAGTTCAAGTCTTGGATGGACATACAGTTTTAAGGGGCAGTGGTGGCTCAGATGGTTAAGGATCTGGGTAACTGATTGGAAGGTCAGGCGTTCAAGTCTCAGCACTGCCAAGTTGCCACTGTTGAGCCCTCAGCAGGGCCCTTAACCGTACCTGCTCCAGGGGTGCTGTATCCTTGCTGGCGCTGCATGCGCTCTAAAACTAGCGTTCTAACTGGAATATGCAAAAAAAATAATAATAATTGAGTACCAGAATACCTTATTTTTCCTGTAGAGGGGTTTAAGTTTCTACTCAACGGTTTGCTTGTATTTAGCTTCACCTTGCAAGCTAGCCCAGAGCATGATGCTTCCTTCACCATGCTTGATGGTAGGCATGGTATTTGGTGTGCACCAGACTAAAGATCAGCTTTGATGCTTCAATGTTCTTAGAACAGGCTTCCTCGCCTATAGATCCTGGATCGGTGACGAGCTGCACCAGTGAGTTCTGTAACTCCATCACTGGTGTGGCTGGACTCATGGACACCACCTTTGGTCAGATCTTGCTCCTTGGTGCACGGTGTGCTCCTCAGAAACTTCAAAGTTTGCTGACGCTTTACCAACCTTCTACAGAGCATTTCCTCCCATCAACTTTGATCTTAAAGTTTCAGGTTCCTTCACGGTTTCTCTGATCTCCCAGACATACCTGATGTGTGAGCATGAACGCTTACTATTGAAGCATAGTTTAGATATTTATGAGAGATTTATTGCTTTAAATAATTTATTCCTCTTTGGTGTTGTATGCAGTTTATTTTTCTACAGTCTCTGGATTAAAGGTACAGAAAAAAAAATCCCCGACGTAATAAAGTGAAATTTGATGAATCCAGCAGAAAGAGAAGTAATCACTGGGGGAGGGGGTGAATACTTTCTCCTGTAGCTTCTTGACTTTTTATAGCTCCTTAACTTCTTTAGGTTTTTATTTCGGCTCTTCGGCTTCCTCCTGCTGAACGCAGCTTTTATTTCACATTAGCTGTTTGTTTTCCTCGTCTGAACTTCCTCACCTGCTGAACTTCTTCTGAGCTCGTACTCTTTTCAGCTTTCTCCTTTTTTCTTGTTTTTAAATCTCCTCCTTTAGTTTTCAGTTGTTTCTTCGCATTCATCTTTCTGCTTTTGCCTCTTTTTCTTTTGGCAGTTTCCGCTGCTGTTTTCCTCCTTCCTTCTCACAGTGTTCATTTTGTTGAGTTTTTATTTACTCCTGATCCTCGATAATGAACAACCGGAATGAGAGAGGCTGTTTTTTGAGTCAGGCTAATTTCCATGATAAAGCTGATTTTCTGATTAGCGCGAGCAGATGGAGGGGATTTGGGGTTAAAGCCGAGGAGAGACGGGATTATCTCTGACTCGCTCAGGATTTCTCTGCTTTTTATTTTATTATTTTCTTTTAACAATGTGCAGCGGAGGATGTTCACTTTCCCTTCTTCTTTTTCTCCTACCTTCACTTCACTTTAACATTAAGAGCTGTGTGTGTGTGTGTGTGTGTGTGTGTTTCTCTCCACAGAGGCCCATTACGTTCACTTATTTCAAAGAAAATTAAAATAATGTGTCACTTTTCGACACAAATGGAGCAATGATAGCTCAAGGTTTTTAATTTTAAAAAAGTAAGGGGTGTGTGTGTGTGTGTGTGTGTGTGTGTGTGTCTGTGTTAATGTAGATTCACCTCAGGAGAGGATTAATATTCATGTTTTACACTGAACATCCTCGTTTACATAATCCCTCTGTGTGTGTGTGTGTGTGTGTGTGTGTGTGTGTGTGTGTGTGTGTGTGCGCGAGCGTGATGAGAGTTGTACTTTCAGGACTGCGTGAATATTAGCACGCACTTTTTATTCCCTTTTATTCATTTGTTGTCATGAGTTCCATCCCCCCCTCTCTCTTTTTTCTTTCAAATCTTTTGTTGTCGTTCTTTTTGTCCGTCTGTCTCTTTTTCTATATCTCCACTTGTCTTTCTTTCTTCATCTGTTTATCTCCAGCTCTCTCCTTGTCGGTCTCCCTCTTTACCTGTCTGTCTCATTTTCTCTCTTGGTTCTTGTTTTGTCTGTCTGTCTCTCTTTCTTTTTACATGTCTGTATCTTCCTCTCACGCTCCTTCTCTCTGCTCTTTGTCATACAGACAGTATGTCTCCCACTCTATTTATCCCTTTTGTCTTTGTCCCTCCTCTTCTCTCTCTCTCTCTCTCTCTCTCTCTCTCTCTCTCTCTCTCTGCAGGTGCTGTGTATCTGGAAGGTGGGTTAGAAGAAGCAAAGCAGCTATTTGGCAGGCTACTTTTTAACGGCGAGGTGTGTGTGTGTGTGTACATTTCATCCAGTTCACAATCTTATTTGGTTAGCCAACACACACATGAGTATGGAGATTATGTGAGTACAGGAGATTACAGCTGGACAGATTGCTGTACTCACCGGTGTGTGTGTGTGTGTGTGTGTGTGTGTGTGTGTGTGTGTGTGTGTGTGTTACAGGATCTAAGAGAGGTTTGGCTCAACTATCCACCTCATCCACTACAGGTAAGCAAAGCATATAGGGTCATGGGGCAAAAGAAAGTACACCGTGCTTCAGTTCTGTGGTTTTATTGATCAGAGGCTGAGTGACCATCGTGTGATCCTCACTAACTTACTAACACACATCAGTGGAGGTTACAGCAACAAACACTCAAAAAGTCTTCTTTTTTTTTTTTTTTTTTTTTTTCCCCCAAAAAAAGGAAGCCAACATTTACACCAGTTTTACTTATTCTGAGTTTAACTGATGTGTTGAGACGCTGGAATGACTGGGTGAGACCAAATCCTCCCAATTAATATTTGGGGAAGCTAAAAAACAAGCAGCGAAAGTTGCACGCAGTGTCGGGTTAAAAGAGGAGGGAACACAAGAACTTGGAATTTATTTGAAGGAAAGGTTGAAACCACTGTTAATCAGGGTGACATTTTGCTCAATAAAAAATAAATCAGGAAGCTCCAACTTTCGTTTACTTTTCTTTTGTTTGTTTTTTTGTTTTTTTTCGTTTGGACAAACATTGTCGCCCGAATGAGATTTTAATTGAGATTAACGGGGGGAGGGAATCGATTCAGTGATGTGTCATGATTCTTTTAATTGTTTTTCATTTACATGGGTTTGCATTTGAGGTGATAAAACATCGTCATTCCTCTATACTCCTACAGATGGCGTGATACGTGCAAATTCTTTTATGAGAATTGTAACAAAATAAAATGAAATTATAATGATATTGAGTCAGGATATTTATAAAACCGTAATATTTATAGAAACGCAACACAAATCGAATGGGCACCTACAGTAGGTATGGTGGTAATATGGTATCGGGTGGCCCCTGGTGATTCCCATCCCTTGATCTTAACATCCGATTCAGCTGAGACGAGACAGTCGGCTGTAGACTTTTATACCAGACTGTAATAACACTGAAGGCTGTGGAAGTGAAAGGCTGACGGATCTGTTCTCAAAATCTTTCAGACTTGTGCACAGAGACAGGAACTTGACTCCACTCTTGCATTAGATGATCTTATAGAAGCAATAAAACTGCAGTTCATAGGTCACTTCCCTGGAATAGATGGATTACCAGTAGAGTTTAGTTTTTACCAACATTTCTGGGTTTTATGACTCTTTTAAGAGCAAATTGTTACCCATCAGCTGTCCTTTTCTTTACCTGTCCTATTCTTTATAGCAATGACGGGCGACCTGGGACTGCTAAAGAGCTGGAAATATCTGTGCATCTTCCAGCTTTCTGGTTTAACAAATGAAGAACAGAAACCACAAAAGAACAAAAGAAACCCCAAATAAGTTAAAGCATGTGCATCGATTTCCTTACAACATGCTAAAGGACATTTAAACATGGGGCGCAAGATTTAATTTAGTCTGACGGTGCGCACACACATTTGGTGAAATGTCCCATAGCAGGTTTCATTTTCAGCGGTCAGTCAACGAGCTGCTGACAGGATTTTGGTTGGATATTTGACCGCTTTTGGCAGAATTAGTAAACGTGTTGGTTTTCTCGCACGGACCTCAAATGTCCCTTCGGCTTCATGCTCCAAAAGCTTAAAGTTAGCCTTCATCCATTTGACTCCCTGTTTTTAGAGTGTTTGAGGTCATTGTCCTGTTGGAACGCTCCGTTTTAACCTTCCAGCCAACGAATTGGGGTTCTGCTGAAGAACTCTGAGGAAGTCGCTCAACAGCACCAAAGCGTCATGCTGCCAACACCATGCTGCTACAGTTTTCTTGAAGTCGATGCTTCACCTTCACTCCTCAAAACAGAGCTCTGGATAGAGAAGAAGTTGTCTGCTGTGAGGGCAAGAGAACCTCCTGTCATGATGGTCTTGCCAGCTGAGTTTGAGGAACATGAAGAGGACAGGACTCCAACAGTTGTGCATCTCCAAAATACGTCCAGTAACCTGTGTGAAGGTAACTCACTATACCACCTTGGCGAACACAGTGGTTACTGGGGCAGAACCTCCCTCTGATGGACAGGTGGGGGTCCATGAAAAGTGAACAATCACTTCGTTTTCTCTCTCTCTCCCTGTATCCGTTCATGTCTCTTTCAGATGATGGCAGATTGTTCTGAAAGGGTTTTAAAATAAATCAAAGATATTATGAGGTCATAAAGAAAGATTGGGCAAGAAAGACGTGTGTAACCTTTCACAAATCTTCATCCACTTCCCCTTGGTGGCCTGGCCAGTGGTGTAGCACAGAAGTTCTCCTTTACTAGGACCACATGCTTAATACGCACTTCCAAGGAACATTTGCAATAAGATTTTCGCAAATGGCAATTTGGCATGAGGCAGCAGAGCAACAAATAATGTATAGCTTGAACAGTTCGTCAGACCCGTTGTTTGAAGCTCTGACATTTTCTTGAGGTTTTCAATCAGGAGGATTTAATAAACTGAATAGAATAATACATGAAAAGCACTCTTTGATTCATGTATATGCTTGGCTTCGTACGAGCGACGTCCACAGACGACCCGAGATTATCACTGCAAATTGTAATCACCTGACTGACCCACGGTTCCAAGCTTTGTTTCTCTCTTTAGACCTTTAAATATGATACTATAAGATCTTGGAGGTAGGGATTCAAATGATAAGTGGGGAACTGAAGAATCATTGGGTAGATAAACCTCATATGAGTTGTTTTGCACTTTTTAGGACACAGTATGACTGCAAATCAATGCCCGCTATCCGTTATCACCCAAATGAGGATGGGTTCCCTGTTGAGTCTGGTTCCTCTCAAGGTTTCTTCCTATTGCCATCTTAGGGAGTTTTTCCCTCAGCACCGTTGTCCTCATCACTTGCTAATCAGGGACAGTCTGATCATTTTGATTCATACACATTTCCTCACACATTCCATACACATTTCCCAAATTTTCTTTTGATTCTGTAAAACTACTTGGCGACAGTGACCGTTGTTAAAGGCGCTATACAAATGACAGTTAATTGAATAGTGGACAAGTTGGGGTGTTGTATATTGGCTTTAAATGAAACATAAGAAATTTTCGCCAGGAAGTAGTAGGGCAGGAATAACTCGGTGGTTGAGTACTGAGTACTGATTAGAGGGTCCAAACCCCAGCACCTTGGACAAGGCCCTTAACCCTCACCTGCTCATATGTGTAATGAGATAAACGGACGTCACTCTACATAAGGGCATTTGCCATACACTAGAAATGTAAATTTAAGTATCATGCTAAGATTTCTACAGCAGTTGTTGATCCCTTTTTTGCACCCCGTCTGTCTCAGTGGTGTTCGAGCACAAGTTATTGCGCAGTAACTTTGTCTTTCTTTGTTGCGCTCCTCCATTATCACGACTTAAAAAAAAAAAAAAAATTGCGAATAAACATGTCTTCCAGTTTATAAACGTGACCGTCGAGAGCATCTGCTCTTTCTGAACCCGGAGCCCATGTCATCAACCAGCAAAATGTCATTAGCCGTAATGATGTGACAGCTGGCATTTGGATCTTCGCCGTTAATTAAGGACGCCTCGTCAAGGAGGAAGACGGGGAATTCTTTTACGGGAGAAACAAGGACAAAAGGAGCACGACATCTCAAACCTCAAGCCAATTAAAACCTTGTCTTTGAAGCATCGTTAGCAACGCATGACAGGCGTCTGACGTGATGTGGCTACGGTCGGCATTCCAGATTTCAGGGGTTTTTTTCCCACTTTTTGTTTCTTTCTTCTTCTTCTTTTTTTCCTGCTCTTGCGTGTGTGTGTACAAGTCGTCTGAAGAGCAAAATTCACCGTGCAGATAAAGGAGACAGAAACAGGTGGTGTGTTTCTCTCCATCTCACACACTAACACACTCCCACACACGCGCGCGCGCGCGCACACACACACGGAGAACAAGAAACTAAACAGTCTGTAGTCTCTGCTTTGGGATTCACACCTTATTCCTGAGTACTCAAAGAATAATTGGTTAAGTTCAGTATCCAGTGGCCGATAAGCAGTGTGTTAATCTCCTGAAGTGGGTCATTACTGTGACTAAAGAGGTGGTGTGTGTGTGTGTTTGTGTGCGCGCGCGTACACACTTCAGGTGCAGGAGCCGGTGACAGACAGACAGCTCATCGAGACGTCACCCGTCCTGCAGAAGCTGACGGACTTTGAGACGGCCATCGGAGTTCTCTTCACACACGTGCGTCTGCTGGCTCGAGCCTTCACACTGCGCACCGTCGGCTTCAACCACCTCACGCTGTACGTCTGGAGTGTGTCGCGTGTCAGAGTGCAGCACGACACCATATGACTAAACCTTAATGACCGAACACATCGCTAATCTGCTCTCTGTGTCTCTGTCTCTCTTTCTGTGTCTATATCTCTTTTTGCGTGTCTCCATTTCTGTTTGTCTTTGTCCGTCTTGGTGGATCTGTCTTTCTTTCTGTCTTTTCGTTTCTCTTTCTGTGCATCTCTCTGCATGCCTGTCTCTGTGTTCCATGTCTCTCTCTATTTCTCTCTCTGTATTTCTGCCTGTGTCTACCCACTTTCTGTACGTCTTTGTACCTCTCTCTGCCCTTTCTCTTTGTCTCTGTATTTCTTTCTGAGACTCTGTCTCTTTCTCTGTGTGTCATTGTCTCTCTCTCTTTCTGTCTCACTTTCCCTTTATCTCTTTCTATATCTGTTTCTGTCTCACTTTCATCATCTCTTTCATCGTCTTCCTGTCTCTGTTTATGCCTGTCTTTTTTTTTTCTCTCCCTGCATCTACCTCCACCTCCATCGTTCTCTCTTTCTATGTCTTTTCATCTACCCCCCCCCCCCCCTCTCTCTCTCTCTCTCTCTCTCTCTCTCTCTCAGAGGTCACAATCAGAGGATGGAGTTTTTGGGAGATTCCATCATGCAGCTCGTAGCCACTGAGTATCTGTTCATCCATTTTCCAGACCATCATGAAGGCCATTTGACGGTGTGTGTGTGTGTGTGTGTGTGTGTGTCTACGTATTTAATGTGGTGAACACTCGTACTGCAGTAATGTTAATGTTACAAATAATTTCCATGATAAGCAATCCACACACACACACACACACACACACACACACACACACACACACACACACACACACTTACTTACTTGACACTGCAAACTAGTAAATATTAGATTTTTACAAATGAAAATGTACTTTTGATAAACTGCAGCAGAAGGATTTCACAGTCCACACACACACACACACACACACACACACACACACACACACACACACCCCAAGACTCCAGATCTCCATCTGAAGCCACTCCAGTTGCTGTTCTGATTTCCCTTATGGCTCGATGCAGGCTTTTACGATTATTTATTTATTTATTCTTTTTCTCTCCCTCACTTTCAGCGTCCCTGCTGTCTGAGTAGCGCACGCTCGACTCCAATAAATAAATCATCTCCAACATTTTATTTTACCTGCTTACATTTAGTTCTGTTTCCCCTGCATTAGTTGTGTTCTGGCTGCGTAATGTAAAATAAATCGTTGTGTGTGTTGATATTGTTTAGTGTGTGTGTGTGTGTGTGTGCGCGCGCGTTGGTGGTGTTCATGTTTTGTTTATTTATTTTGTAGTTTGCTGCCAAAAGGAATGAAATGCAGGGCTGGGCTAATATATATATGTGTGTATGTATGTATGTATGTATGTATGTATGTATGTATGTGTGAATGTGGTTATGTGTGTGTGTGTGTGTGTGTGTGTGTGTGTGTTACAGCTCCTGCGAAGCTCGTTGGTGAATAACAGAACGCAGGCGAAGGTGGCGGAGGAATTGGGGATGCAGGAGTACGCAATAACGAACGACAAGACCAAACGACCTGTCGCTCTGCGCACCAAAACATTAGCCGACCTTCTAGAGTGTAAGTGTGTGTGTGTTTGTGTCTGTGGTTATTTCTTGAAGGTAAATAAAATGTTATATGGGCAGTAAATCACTGGTATGTACACACACTCTCTCTCTCACACACACACACACACACACAAACCGCTCACATTACGTGCACATCAAGGGAATCTTTATAGAAACTTTTTTTTTAAACAGTCCCCAGCACATATGCACACACACACACACACACACACACACACACACACACACACCATGATAACCCTTCAGTCACCCGTGACCACTAGAGAAATCGGGCAGATCCAGAGGAGCGTGTGCACACACATGCATGTGTGGTTTGTCTATGGTGTGTGTCCAAGCTGTCAACTGTGGTTTTTTTTTTTTTTTTTTTTTTTTTTTTTTTTGGTGTGTGTGTGTGTGCGTGTGTGTGGGCCCGGAGCGACAGAGCGATGAATGATGACGACAACTCTCCTCTCACACATGACCTGAATATTTCAGCAAGTGGAGAGGTTTCGGAGAAAAAAAAATGGAAGGAGATAGAGAAGGATACAGAGAGAGCGAGAGGGAGAGTGTCTCTCTCTCGCTCTCTCTCTCTCTCTCTCTCGCTCTTTCTCTTTCTTCTCAGACATATGGACCTGCCCAAAGTGACAAATACACTTTATCACTTTTGTGAAGGGAGGCAATAGAAAGGTGAGAGGGAGAGAGACAGTAAAGGAAAGAGAAAGAGGAATACAGAGAAATGCAACAGAATTGGAGAAGGATTCGTAGAAAGAAAGCAAGGCATCAAAGTGACTGTGAATGTGGAGAAAAAATGAGAGACCTTGACCTGGAGCAAGCCTAGTGACATACTGAAAACGTCGTCAGCTTTCAGAACTTTGGTCAATGCATTGTAAGACTGTATAGGTTTTCAGTTCCACTTCGAAAGCGGTGATACCTTCATTATCGTGATAAAGCCTGTTATGGCACATGACATTTTAATCCAAAACCTCGGAATAACGAGAGCCAGGCTAGACCTCGGGAATAACGAGAGCCAGGCTAGACCATCGGGAATAACGAGAGCCAGGCTAGACCTCGGGAATAACGAGAGCCAGGCTAGACCTAGCCAGGCTAGACCTCGGGAATAACGAGAGCCAGGCTAGACCATCGGGAATAACGAGAGCCAGGCTAGACCTAGCCAGGCTAGACCTCGGGAATAACGAGAGCCAGGCTAGACCTAGCCAGGCTAGACCTCGGGAATAACGAGAGCCAGGCTAGACCTTGGGAATAACGAGAGCCAGGCTAGACCTTGGGAATAACGAGAGCCAGGCTAGACCTTGGGAATAACGAGAGCCAGGCTAGACCTCGGGAATAACGAGAGCCAGGCTAGACCATCGGGAATAACGAGAGCCAGGCTAGACCTAGCCAGGCTAGACCTCGGGAATAACGAGAGCCAGGCTAGACCTCGGGAATAACGAGAGCCAGGCTAGACCATCGGGAATAACGAGAGCCAGGCTAGACCTAGCCAGGCTAGACCTCGGGAATAACGAGAGCCAGGCTAGACCTAGCCAGGCTAGACCTCGGGAATAACGAGAGCCAGGCTAGACCTCGGGAATAACGAGAGCCAGGCTAGACCTCGGGAATAACGAGAGCCAGGCTAGACCTCGGGAATAACGAGAGCCAGGCTAGACCTCGGAATGGCGAGCCATGAACTATAATTTGGAATAACGAGACCCAGACTATGCCATAGAATAATGAGACCCTGATGACACCTCAGAATAATGAGACACATATTACAACACACAGTAACAAGCTTCAAGTGACACCCCTACAAGATCTCTGAGTAACACCGCAAGTTAGAGAGAGCTCTTGAGTAACTAGACTAGGACTCTGAAGAGCAAGAGTGAGAAGATCCAAGATGACTTGTATGGAGACTCTGAATAATAGACCAAGACTCTGTGTCCTCACAATTTAATCAACTGACATTTTCCACCCAATGGCTAGCTATCTCCATCAAATGACCGCTACCAGCCAGGAGGGTGACGGCATACACTTTCTTCCAGCATCTGGCATCTTTCCGAACTGCTTCTGTTGGGCAGCGGAGCACAATCTGTGGGAGAGTGCTTTGTGCCCTACATTGGCTAGTGCTGCTGTGATTGACAGCAGAGGGAATGCCCCTCCCGTCCACTGGAGTCCTGGCCACGGATGGCTGTGGCATCGCCGGCATTCAAAAAAGGCAATGTCTGTGTGGACTGACTGATACTACTTTGATGTGCCACTTGAGAGGTCTTTGAAGAATTCTATAGACTATAAGAAAATGATAACCGTAAACACTTTATTCATATTGTGCTTTCAGCAGTGATAAAGTGGGATAAAAATGCAAATTGATAATACTATTATGATTCTTGTCTGTTTTTTCAGCTTTCATTGCAGCACTTTACATAGACAAAGACCTTGAGTACGTTCACACATTTATGAACGTCTGCTTCTTCCCAAGATTAAAGGTATGTTCATGTCCATCTGCAAATATTGCAAAATTTGAGCAAATAATTTTGATTTTGGCATATAGCTATTTAAAATAGACTGGCTGCGCTACTTCCTTCTTAAGACTTGGTTTGGGAAGACACTTGTGTGATCTAGAGAATAGCTACAACAGGTTCCTTTCCCTTTTTTTTTTTTTTTTAGCTTGGCCTGGATTTACACACTTCACATACATACACACACACACACTTTCTTCTGCAAGTCCATGCTAATTGCTTGTCTGTTGAACGTCTCTGGAGAGAGAAGGACAAAGGTTCACAGCGACATCACCATGACCGCGATTTCCATTTATGAGAAAGCGCGACAGGGAGAAAATGTGTCCATTTCTCCTTCAGGAGAAAAAAAAAAGACTTTATCCTTATTTCTCCCTCCTCCTTCTAATGGGGAAAGAGATGGATAAAAAAAGAAGGTCAGCAGTGTCCATCCATCAGGAGAAAGTAAAACCTTCTCTTCGAACAAGAAGAACACACTGGGGGCAGGAAAGAAAGTAGGAACGAAGGACAAAGGGCAGAGCGTGTGAAGGTTGCAACAAGTATTAGGAGTGTATAGGGAGAAGAAAAAGAGAAAAGTGAAGTGGGCATGGTGTGACCTAGCAAAAGTTATTTCACTTCGAGCAAAGAAAGAAAGATTAATAATGAATAGAAGTCATGAAAAAGGAGAGCTTTGGAAAACTAAGACCGGTGGGAGTTGTAGCGATGATGGGATTTGGAAAATGGAGAGGTTTGAGAAATTTAGGGGTTGACGAGATGGAGAGATCGAAGAGATGTAAGTGTACAGTAGAAGTACAAAGTAAAAGTAGGGATTGAGGGTTTAAAGACCAAGATTGAAGTGAAGTAGAAATGATGGGATTGTGGAGATGGAGGGACATGAGTGAAATGGGTGTTTAGACAGAGAGAAAGAGATGTTTTGATTGGAAAGATGGACGAATGGGCCAGGTGGAACTGTTGGAGAAAATGTGTAATGAGAAATGGTGTTTTGATTGAGAGATGGAGGAGTTGATGTGAGGGAGAACTGAAGTGGTTGGAGAGATGGAGCGTTTATGGTTTATGGATGGAGTGATTTCAGGTGAAGTTAGGAAGAAATTGAGTTTTTGGGGTTGTAGGGTCGATGAGGCATAATTATTCTTATATTGAGGGTTGTAGAATGATGGTAGATTTGGAGGAGCGGATAGTTGCAGAGATAAATGAGTTTGCAAAGATATAATGATTTAAGGAATAGGAGAGATGCAAAGGTTGAGTAAATGCCAGAGTCGGACAGATGGAGGTGCTGAAATGAGGTAAGGACTGTGGTATTGGACAGATCAAGATTTTGTAAAGACGCGGTTTGGAGAGATGGATGGAACTGGGTATTGCAGTGTTTGACGTGAAGGAGGGTTTAGAGAGATGGAAGGATTGAAATGAAGGAGACGAGGGGATTGGAGCGATTGAGATATATACGAAAGATAGATGCCTTGATGTATGGAGTGTTTGAAGTGAGATGGAGAGGTTTATAAGACGTAGGAGTTGAGAAATGAAAGGATTTGAAAGATGGATGGGTTGAATTGAAAGAGAGTGAGAGTATGGAGATGTATGAGAAGTTTTTTTTTTTTGAAGGGAGGGGAATTTGTGATGGAAGGAGTGATATGAATAAGAGCTAAACACAGGAAAATGATTAAACAACAGATCTACCAAAAATTATTAAATCAAAACTACTCAATTCTATTTTATTGGTATAACTAAAGAAGGAAATAAATTAAAAGATTGGGAAAGATGGATGATGGGATGAAGCTGGATAGTGAAGTGGAGATAAGGGAATAAACAGAAAGAACAGACGGAAGAAAGGAGGAATAATGCCGTTAAAAAATGGATGAGAAGAACAGGACAAAGACAACAGGAAATGGGATGAGAGCGAGACGATTGAACGATGGAGAGATTAGAGCAGTGAAAAAGTGTAAAGTGATGAGAAGAGAAGCTGGAGATGGAGAGAGCTGCAGATCATTTCAGATGAAATGAGGCAGAACAGAAATAAAACCGATAAAAAAGAAAAACAGTTTAGAGGAGAGGAAAGAGACGGATGACTGAGGTGAGCTCGAGATGGAAGGATGCGAGGGGATTTAGAAATGTGGAGTCCGAAAACAAGCAATGAAAATGAGCGAGAAATTAAAGAGATCTGGCATGATTGAAGAACGAGAGAAAAAAGAAGAGAAAATGTGTCCTGAGAAAAGAAGACAACAAATCCACCAAACAGAGAGAAGATAGACAAGAAGGAAGGAACAGAATAGATGTTAAGTTGATGGAGAGAATAAAGTAAAGAGTAAAAATGGTGGGAAACAAGAACAAATTGAATAAATTAACTAAATAAAAAAGAAAGAAAGAATACTGAAAATGATTCAAATTAATTGAAAGAAAGAACATTGGATAAAAAGAAGGAAAGCAGAAGAGAAGTAGAGTGAACCATTCCATTCCATCAGGAATGAAAGGATGAGCTGGGACGGAGGGATGATGGAGACGCACTCATCAGTGGAACACAGCTGATCATTCTACACTCATGTGCTCTCTCTCTCTCTCTCTCTCTCTCCTCTGTTTTTACCCAGAGTGCATGGCGGTAATGTGATTATCTTTGGAGACATGATGTCCTCTGAGGACACGTATACACCCTTGGTATTTATTTGTGTGTGTGTGTGTATATGCTTGTGCGCTTTACAGGAGTTTATCCTGAATCAGGACTGGAATGATCCGAAGTCTCAGCTCCAGCAGTGCTGCCTCACTCTGCGCACCGAGGGCAAGGAGCCCGACATCCCACTCTACAAGTACACACTCGCACCCCACGCTCACTCTCTACACTCTCTCCCGTCACTCACTGTACCCCTCGCTCATACGTTCCCTCCTTTGGTGTCAGAGCTCTGATGCGGCCGTGAGCTTCAGACTTTAATTTCAGCCTAATTACATCCTAATTGAGTGAACGGTGCAGGAATTTATAGCACTTTTTTTAATAATTGGAAAGTTAACTGCCCCCCTTTAAAAAAAAAAAAAACATAATTTGGCTGCTCTGCTGCTCCATGACCAGGTGTGTGTGTGTGTGTGTTTTATTTAACCATTATTTCACTTACAGTTTTGGCTGATTAAAAAGGTCTAGGGTTAATCTCAGGTGGTTTCACTTTCAAGACTAACATTTCCATTTGGAATCTGTTGCTGTTCATTCTCAATATGAAGTCTTGCGCGCTGGCGCTGCCACCGACGGCCATCAGAAGAAACCAATCAGAGACATGGTGCATACATTATGTGTGGCCAAATCAACTAGTTGGTCCATTCCTAAGCAAGGAAGGAAGGAAGGAAGGAATACACTGGGAACGCCAGGAACAACAAAAACGCTCGTAAGATTACAGGAAATGTCAACAGCTAACCAGGACGCAAAGGCAGGCGTCAACAATCAAAAGAGGAGTCGTCCACCAGAGAAACACGAAGGATTTCCTACCTTCTTCCAGGTGTAGCCAAAGGCTTTAGAGTTTGACAGATGGACACCCAAAGTGACCCGAGACATTTTTTTTTTTTTAAAACAAAGAATCTGCTGCTTTTTTTTTTTTTTTTTTTGATCAAAGTCTTTTTATTGGAAATATAAACAAGTTACGTATACATACATACATTGTACACTATTTTTTTTCCTACCCATACCCCTCCCCCCACCCCACAATAAAAACAACAACAAACAAACAACAACAAACAAACAAACTAACTAAAAAAATAAAAAAAAAACAGCGAGTCAGCAGAAAGAAAAAAAAAAGAAAATGTAATTAATTCAATTAATAAATTATGCATCAAACAGAAAATGTAATGAAGGAAGTATTAGAAACTAAAAAAAGAAATCTTTTATTACAGATCCAATTGATCTGCATCTATATTTTTAAAATGGCTTATAAATGGTTGCCAGACATCATAAACTGCTGCTTTTCACTTAACACCTGAACAAGCAGGGACTGAGAACAGCAGGAGAAGAGACCAGGCAGAGCAGCAGCAGGGAAGGAACCCAGCATCTGCTCAGGTCTCAGAGCTTCTAGACTTCAGGCAGTCAGTGAGCACAATCCTGCACCTACGCATTGCATTTCTGTCTATTTTGTCCGATTACGTTTGGTGCTGTAGGTCCTACAACGCCCGCCTCCGCCCCTTCACCCCTGATATGCGATGTCTTACCCCCTGAATGTGTTAACCCGGGGTTTGTTATTATCCGAATCTTTG
This sequence comes from Clarias fuscus, assembly GCA_030347435.1. Taxonomy (NCBI): domain Eukaryota; kingdom Metazoa; phylum Chordata; class Actinopteri; order Siluriformes; family Clariidae; genus Clarias; species Clarias fuscus. The sequence continues at coordinate 27,407,281 of CM059220.1, forward strand.
CTCCTCCCTGGTCGTTTTGTTCACTCGTTCCGACTGAGATCCTCTACATTTGTACTGGAAATGTCACGTCGTGTCCTTGAGCTCCTGTGACCTTCACTCCGTCTCTCCCTCGCTCCCTCCTTCCCTCCTTGTGTTTCCCTCAACTCCCCCCCCCCCCCCCCCCCCACACTCATACTGTAGCTCGTACTGTCATGACCGCTCCTAATTAACACCTGATTACATCGCCATTAGCTAATGAGTAGACATTGATGAAAACCGAAGAAATATAACCGCAGCAGCTGAATGTGATGGAAGGATAAAAGAAGACGGAACAGGTTTCATAGTTTAAAACTAATTTGCAAGACATTCGTCTGTACGATTATTAATAACTCATTAGCGACTAATTAAAATCTGATTGAGAGATAGAGTTAAGACGGAATAATGTAATTATATTTTTGCTCTCTCCATCTTTCTTTCCCTAAACCTCCCCCCTCCCCCTCCCCCTCCCCCCAACGCAGGACGCTCCAGACAGTCGGGCCGTCTCACGCTCGCACCTACACGGTCGCCGTGTACTTCAAAGGAGAGAGGATCGGCTGTGGGAAAGGACCGAGGTACGACTGCTGTTAGTGTTGTCACGTTCCCTCTGCCTTCTGAGGGCGGAGTTATGGAGAGCCCTGGGGTGTGGTGGTGGTGGTGGTGGGTGTGGCCTAATTACTATATGGGTAAACAGGATGTGATGGTAAAGAATGGAGGAGAGGAACGCATGTCCATTTCACGTTGTCCTTTTCCACGCAGCATTCAGCAGGCTGAGATGGGAGCCGCCATGGACGCTCTGGAGAAATGTAAGCTTTCTCTTTCTCCTCTTTCTTCACTGGTTTCTATTTTTCTTTCTTTCTCTCTTCTTCAGCTCCCGATTTCCTTCTCCTCCTTCTTGTTCTCATTCCTTATCTTGTGTTCCTTCTCCCCTTCTGCTTTTACTCCCCTCTCTTCTTCTTCACGGTGTGTTTCTCTCCCACTCATCCTCCTCCTACTTCTTCTCCCTCTCTTTTTTTTTTCTTCTTCAGCACCTTCTTTTGCACATCTTCCTTTTTTCCTACTTCTTTATTTTCTTCCTTGTTCTTTTCCTTCACCTCCTCCTTTATCTTCCTCCTCCTCCTCCTCCTAATACTTCAGCTTGTTCCCTTTCTTATTCTACTCTTCCTTCTCCTCTTCTTTACCTCCTGCTTCTCCTCCTGCTTGAGGTCCTCTTCCTCCTACGTCTTCTCCTGCTACACCATCTCATCTATCTTCTCCATTGTCTCCTTCCTCGTCTCCTCCTTCTGCTCATCCTATTTCTGTACAACCAGCTTCTCAAGATTCTCTTTCTTCTCGTCCTCCTTCTTCTGCTCCTCCCTTTCCCCACCAGGTGTTCTGTTTCTTCACTTTCTCCTCTTCCTCTTCCTCCCTCCATCTTCCCTCTCCGCCTGCAGTCTTATCCCTAAACACTGTCTACCTGAAACGAGTCTTTCAGTGACGGTTTGAAGATACAAATGAGTCACATCTCTCTCTCTCTCTCTCTCTGCATTTCTCTCTGCTCGTCTCGTTCTGTCGCTTCTCTCTCGTTCTCCTTGTTGCTCTCACTGCAGCTGTCAGGTTGATTGATATTTGCTCGTTTCTGATAAACGAACACCTGTCCTGTTTGCTGTGCATAAATTAGCGATGCTTTCTTTAAAAAGGTCAGCTGACTTTAATCTTCTGACTCTCTCTCTCACACACACGCACATCTTTCTCTCATTTTTCTTTTGTCTCGTTTTTCTCTGTCGCTCTCGTCGGCTCTCACTCTGCTCTTACTCTTCTGTTTTTTTCTTACTTCTCTCCAATCTCTCTGCCTCTTGTGTTTAATTTTTCACTTCTTTTCTCTGTTGTCTTGTCTCTTGTCTCACTCATTTCTCACTCTTACCTCAACATTTTTCTCACTTTTGTCTTTTTCTTTCCTTTCTTGCTTTATTTCATTTTTGTTCTTCGCTTTCCTCTCTCTCTCTCTCTCTCTCTCTCTCTCTCTCTCTCTCTCTATTTTCTCTTTTACCTTCTGTTCTGTTTTGCTCACTCTTCTGTCTCACTCTTCACTGACTCGCCTTTCTTACTGTTATCGTTCAGACCTCTCTTACATTATTTATTCACTTACTATCTCACTCTCCTCTCACATCCCTTCTGTCTCACTCTCCTCTCACCTCCCTTCTGTCTCACTCTTCCCTCTTGTTTGGCCCTCACTTTTCTTTCTCACTCTTCTGTCTCCTGTATTCTTGTCGTTCATCCCTTCAGTTTCAGGGACCATAAACATAAACACAGGCAGTTTGAGAGTTTGTAATAATGCCTCGTGTCTACAGAATCACTTCCTGACCTCCAGTAACAGTTCACTTAACGTAACTTCACACAACCCCGTGAACGTGACGGCGTGTGCAAACCACCTACACTCTAATCAACCGGTTTAACATCTGATATAATTTAATAAAGAATTTGAGGTTTATCTTGAGCACCTGAACGTTAGCCTCGAGTTCTTGATGTCCATGTAACAACATTAGCACATCTTACAGTGTGTGAGTTTTTTCCTGGATGTATTTCTGTAGACCTTGCGCGTCAGTCGTGCAGCCGAGTTTTCCTTAAGCGCTCGCTCGCGGTGTGCTCTGTTGCAGATAACTTCCCTCAGATGGCCCATCAGAAGCGCTTCATCGAGCGGAAGTACCGCCAGGAGCTGAAGGAGATGAGGAGAGAGAGAGAGCGGCAGGAGCGCGAGAGCGACGACGCCGAGGACGCCCGCAAATAAAGAGGGAGAGGATGGCACCGTGTAACCGACTCCACACACACACACACACACACACACACACACACACACACAGCGCAGAAGGCAGCAGTGGTCTCTGGAGAAACGTTCTTCTGCAGTCTACACAGATGTGGACTCGAAGGAAACGGCGTTGACTCGGCTAACGTGCACGCGGCCTCCTGTCTTTTTAAAAATAAAATATTTGTCTTACGAACTGATACATTGTTTCTGGATAAATACGCCGCACAGATCAGTTTTATTTTATACCACGTACACTCTGTTTTACACGTACTGTAATAAAAATGACTCCACCTTGTCCATGTCTCGGCTTAGTTCTGTTTTTCTGATACTGTATCCTGGAGACAATAGATAGATACTGTAGATAGATTATTTACATACAGCTGCGGCAAAAAAGTTTTGAGAATGAGAAATATTTCATTTTCAATGTCTGCAGCTTCAGTGTTTTTAGATCTTTTTGTAAGATGTTACTCTGGTATACTGAAGTGTAATAATTACAAGCATTTCTCGCTTTTTTTTTTTTTTCTTTCTTTTTTTTTGTTGACTTTTTTCATAAATGTCAAAGGCTTTTATTGACAATTACATTACGTTTATGTAAAGAGTCAACTTCTGGGCCACATCCTGACTGATGGCGCAGTCCATTCTTGCATAATCAGAATTTGTGGGTTTGTGTTTGTCCACTCGCCTCTTGAGGATCCAGCACAAGTTCTCAGTGGGCTTAAGGTCTGAGGAGTTTCCTGGCCATTTACCCTAAATTTTGATGTTTTGTTCCCTGAGCCACTTAATTAGTACTTTCGCCTCATTGCGAGGAGCTCCATCATGCTGGTAAAGGCGTTGTTCATCACCAAACTGTTCTTGGATTGTTGGGAGAAGTTGCTCTCGGAGGATGATTTTGTATCGTTCTTTACTCAAGGCCGTGTTCTCAGGCAAAATTGCCCACTCGCTGGGCTGAGGAGCAACTCCACATGCCAGCGGTGTCGGCATGCTTTACTGTTTACTGCATCAGGACCGATGGTAACACAATGATCCAAAAGTCCAGATCCATGGGTAATTCTTAGATACAATTTGACACATTTGCCTTTATTCCAGACCGAACACCAGTCAACTTTTTCCTCTTTATACTGATCTGAAGTCAGTAGCAGTGGTGGCTGGTGCTCAAAAGTTTTGAGGGGGCACGGCATTGGTGTAGCTAACCAACTGAAGCATCACTGCTTAGCACAGTAAAAAAAAAATTTTTTTTTTTAAAAAGGACAGCTGTTAAAGCAGGCGTGCAATAAGGTTCCTCCAATCAGGTTGAGTTCAGTGTGTTTGTTTTTATCATCAAATGCAAAATAGTGAACGATATCAAGCCCACGGCGATAGGACACCATATGAAACCTATAAAAAAAAATAGATAAAGTTTGATTGTACAGTTTTTGGATGCTGTTTCTGTCTTCCATGTCCTTCCTTAACTGCGTGCGCGTGAACAGAGCCGGCTAGCCGGATGTGCCGAAAAATTTGAAACGATACCAATTGAAAGGTGCTCGGCATGGGAAACCAGAATCAGCCGGTTAGAGAGCAGCCTCAAGTCACCTGCTTGCTAAACACTAAAGGACATCCATAAAGGACATTATATTTCTGACGAAAGTGTCTGTAATCGTTCAGAAATAAAGCTGAGATGAAATGGAGAACGCTTCAAATGCTATGAGACTAAATTAGCCAGATCGTTTTAAAATGTGCATGTTAGTACATGTTCAAGTTGCCTTTCTTCTCTAACAATCATAAGGGGGCGGGGCTTCAGTGCCCCGCATTAACCCTGGCTGTCTGTTTGAACCGTATCTGAGTTGGAACTTTATCTGATGTTCTGATGCTTAGAGTTTTAAGTAAAAGTTTGCTGATGAATTTGAACTTTTGGGTCTCACGGTCTTTACAGTGTGCAAAAGTCTTGGCGTCCCTCTCATTTCTTCATATTTTGCTTCCCGACTTTCTTGTATTGTTAATGCAGTTACATGCAGGAACAGGTCTGTCATTTTCAGTCCGGTTTCTGCACCTGAGCAGTTACAGAGGAATGATTTTGTTGTTTTGTATGTTAAGCCTCACAGTGACCTACAGTATGAATCACTCAAATATAAAAAAAAAAAAAAAAAAGATGATGAGAGATGATCAGGCGGTGATTAGTTGACTGCTGATGCGGAACGCTGAGTGGTTGTACAGACGAGAGGGGAAACGAGGTCGCTGCTGAGGTTGGTACATAAACAAGCGATTTTAAAATGAGATCTTTAGGCACGTTTTAGGCTGTCGGAGTAAAGCATTTTCTAATATGAAGAATTGGGCAGGCGGGGTACGAGACTTTTGCACCTACTGTAGATCTCGAATCGAGGGCTTTTATGTAGTAGGTTCACCCATCATGCCGTGTTATTTAGTGTTTCAAAAAGTCCAAAGACTTAACAAAGCAAAGTGCAATCATAAAATCAACCACATTTATTTACTTAACTATTTATTTACCTGTTTGACAAAAGTGAGTTAAGTTTGTTGTCGCTCCAAAGCAGCTGCCTGTTCAACCATTCTTTGTACCTTGTATTCACACGGCAATTTTGGATCATAAAATCAATTGTCATTTGCAGAAACATCCTCTTCTCCTCAAACAAACAAACAACAAAAAAAAAGAACATGTACCAAAATTTTACTCCACTTCTCTGTGTGTGTGTGTGTGTGTGTAGATTTTTTTATGCACACATTGACTCATTTCTCAGAACCAAAAAACAAACACAATGCAACGCAAGGCTCAAGAAAAAGAAAAAAAAAAAAGAATCGCTTCCTTCTACTGTGAATGAAATCCTATGAAATGACACACACGACTAACCTGAGCTTCGTAGATGCCTTGGATTTCTCTATTCTAAGATACACCATATGGTTAAAGGTATATACACGTATACGCTCGGCATACACATTGAAGTACACATTGCAGATCTCCTTTGCCGTTATAAAGCGCTCCACTTTCCTTCTCTCCGGGGAAGGCTTTCCACTAGACGCCGGAGTGTGTGTTCATACACCCGTGGTACGAGAACACCAGTGAGCTCGGACGCCGCTGTTGAGATGTCGAGGGCGTTTCAGTTCCAGAAGCTGACGGTTCAGTGGAGTTGAGTTGAGTTCAGTCAGGGGTCTGTGCAGGACACTCTCTCACTAACACAGCGTGCGTTCAGGGAGCTGGCTTTGTGCTTAATCAAGCTTAATCCCAGTGAAGGATAAGGAAATGTGGGCAAGTTCAAGAGGGGTGAATACTTATGAAAGGCACTGTAGAAAAAAGACTACGCATTTGGACAAATACAGTACTGTACATCACATCAAGGCTTTGCAAGCACTCAGGGATTTGATGCATGTAGCGTACATTGTACAGCACGGTGTGTGTCAGAAACATGATCAGGTTTTATTTGACATGTATTTTAATGTTGTATAAATATCTGCTAGAAAACATGATAGTGTAGATATACAGAAGCTAAGTAATGGTCATTGCATGTTACAGCCACGTTGTGGACACAGTCGTCTTTATCTGTGTTCTATCAGCGTTAAGGTTTTGACCGGACTCCCAGATGTAGTACGTCACAAAAAACAGTTATACACTATATATATACATGATTCATGACTGATAACTGACTCACTGCCTCTCTGAATATAAACAGATTCCTAAACCAAACTGATTCAATGACGATTCACCATCTGACTCACTGCCTCTCTGAATCCAAACAGATTCCTTACTGACTGACACCCTGACTAAACTGACTTACTGATTCAATGACGATTCACCATCTGACTCACTGACTCACTGAGAGTCAGAATAATATGCAGATAGAGGATTCATCCCTTACTGACTGCTGCGCTTTACTCATGTACTGACTCAGTGACAGACTAATTCTATGACTGATGAACCACTGGATTGACTCACTGATTGACCCAGTGTCTATCTTGAATCTGTGACTCGCTGAATCTCTGACTACAAGCTGGTTTAGTGGTAGATTGCCATAATGACTGACTTCTTTGCGAAATGACGTACTGACTGACTCCATGACTCCCTTACTGACTGTTTAGTGAGGCATGACTCACTCACTACCTGACTCGATTTATTTACCGGCAATGCCTGACAGATTGACTCACTGCCAGGAGAATATACCAACAAATTATACCATCTTTTACTGACTTACTGATTCACTTTTTGTGACTGAATGAGTCACTGGCTGAGTCGCTGACAGACTCTTTAAATAACTGACTAATTCACAAGACACACTGATGATCTGACTCACTGATCCATCTGTGAGCAAACTGACTCAGTGACTGCTTTGCTTTACTCATGTACTGACTCAGTGACGGACTAATTCTATGACTGATGAATCACTGACTGACTTAGCAATTGACGATGCCTGAGAGCAAACTTTAATCTGTGACACTCTGAATCTCTGACTAGAAATTGATTTAATGATAGATTGAATAAGTGTCTGCCTCACTGACTCTGACTACAAACTGACTTGGTTCTTGCTTCCTGGTCTCGTTAACCCCCTAGCTTCCCGCATCCTCCTCCGATCAGTTCTAAAGATATTTTCCTGACACTCTGTTGATTGATGTTAATCATGTTATTAGTAACAGATAGTTTTATTGCAAAACAATTGCAGGTACAATTGAACATCCCTTTTTTTTTTGCACATTTGTAAGCACTGGATGTCAAATCTTTACACTTCTCAAAGTTTCTAAAACTCTCTTCATCTGTAATCCTCTGGTGTTTGTACATTTCTTAAAGCTTACACTTCTCACTCGTAGGCAGGACACATATACATCTTCCTGCGTCTGTTATGTATATAGTTAGAATTTTTTTTTCTCAGAGAAAATATTGCAAAAGAAATCCATCCCTTTCTCCAAAGTCTCTCCACTCTGTCCTGCTTTACTGTAAATCTTTGCAGTAGACCTCTGCATGTTTCTTAAAATCCTGGCCACTTGTTTCAGTCCAATCCATCCGCCCTTTGCAGATTCGTTACGACTCCCTGTCGCTGTCCTTTCCGCCGTACATTTCTGCGAGTCTCTTAAATCTCGGCCCCAGCTCATGGAGAACCTCGTAATCGCTCCAAGCGTCGCTACTGACCGAGTCCAGAGAGCTGAGACTCTCGGCAGTGGAACCGTTCCCTTCATACGCATACGTAGCCAGCGAATCGTACGGTGGCGCCGTTGGATCCGAATCGTTCTCGGACAGCCTCTGAGAGATGAAGTCATGGATGTCAGGTTCGGATTTGGTGTGGATTTTTGGCGCTGGGCGGCGCAGGATCTCGGGTGCGACGTCTCGCCGTTGCTTGGTATCGTCAAGCGACTCAGCTTTTCGCAAAGTTCCGATGTCGAAAGCTTGCGTGTCTTCTTCGCCTCCGCCTTCATCATCATAGCTCACGACGTTGTCCCTCACGTCCTCTTTAGAGATGATCAGAGGATCGAGCTTCTCTCGCTGCCTCTTCAAAGCCGTGAACAAGACGACAAGCACTACGAAGGCAGACAAACATCGGTCAGAAACGAATGCTGACATCGCGTTAAAATGATGAAATCACACAAATCAACTGATATTAAAAGTTTATTAAAATAGTAGTTAGCGACAGTGGTTGGGTGAACATTAGAATATGTGGAGTGGTAAAATAGACAAAGAGTAGAGCTAGGAATTCATAAATCTGTCAAACATTTAACTAGTTTAGTAGCATGCTCTTACTTAGCAAAATGACGATACAGAGAAGAATCGCGATTAGCGCTCCTGTGCTAAGTCCTGCATTAAGTGCGAACGCCTCTGCCTCGCATTTCCTCACGTTTCCGTCACTGTCGCATGCGCACACACGTATCGTTAGCGTATTTGTGCTGCTCTGAGCAGGGAAGTCTCCATCCGTGATCACTACAGGAACCTGAAATAAACTCCTCTCCATGCGGCTGTAGCTGCTGCGCTGAGTCAGTATCGCGGCTGTGTTATCTGTGGAATGATTTAAAAAACAAAGATTATTTTAAAATCATAAATATTTTTTCAATTTTGTTTATTCAAGCATGTTTATTCATTATGAGCTGTGAATTCAGCAAGCTAGCAAAAACATCAACAGTAGTAGCTTAATAGCAAAGACAGCATGATAATATATGACATGTATATATATATATATATATATATATATATATATATATATATATATATATATATATATACACACGTGGACCAAATTGTTGGTACCCTTCGATCAATGAAAGAAAAACTCACAATGGTCACAGAAATAACTTTAATCTGACAAAAGTAATAATGAATAAGAATTCTATGAATGTTAACCAATGAAAGTCAGACACTGCTTTATAACCATGCTTCAACGGAATTATTAAATAAAATAAACTCATGGAACAGGCCTGGACAAAAATTATGGTACCCCTAACTTAATAGTTTGTTGGACAACCTTTTGAGGCAATCACTGCAATCAAACGATTCCTGTAACTGTCAATGAGACTTCTGCACCTCTCTGCAGGTATTTTGGCCCACTCCTCACGAGCAAGCTGCTCCAGTTGTTTCCGGTTTGAAGGGTGCCTTTTCCAGACGGCATGTTTCAGCTCCTTCCAAAGATGCTCAATAGGATTGAGGTCAGGGCTCATAGAAGGCCACTTTAGAATAGTCCAATGTTTTCCTCTTAGCCATTCTTGGGTGTTTTTAGCTGTGTGTTTTGGGTCATTGTCCTGTTGCAAGACCCATGACCTGCGACTGAGACCCAGCTTTCTGACACTGGCCAGCACATTTCTCTCTAGAATCCCTTGATAGTCTTGAGATTTCATTGTACCCTGTACAGAGATTCAAGACACCCTGTGCCAGATGCAGCAAAGCAGCCCCAGAACATAACAGAGCCTCCTCCATGTTTCACAGTAGGGACAGTGTTCTTTTCTTGATATGCTTCATTTTTCCGTCTGAGAACATAGCGCTGATGTGCGTTGGCAAAAAGTTCCATTTTTGTCTCATCTGTCCATAGGACATCCTCCCAGGAGCTTTGTGTCTTGTCAACATGTAGTTTGGCATATTCCAGTCTGGCTTTTTTATGATTTGTTTTCAACAATGGTGTCCTCCTTGGTCGTCTCCCATGTAGTCCACTTTGGCTCAAACAACGACGGATGGTGCGATCTGACACTGATGTTCCTTGAGCATGAAGTTCACCTTGGATCTCTTTAGAAGTCTTTCTGGGCTCTTTTGTTACCATTCGGATTATCCGTCTCTTTGATTTGTCATCAATTTTCCTCCTGCGGCCACGTCCAGGGAGGTTGGCTACAGTCCCATGGATCTTAAATTTCTGAATAATATGTGCACCTGTAGTCACAGGAACATCTAGCTGCTTGGAGATGATCTTATAGCCTTTACGTTTAACATGCTTGTCTATAATTTTCTTTCGAATCTCCTGAGACAACTCTTTCCTTCGCTTCCTCTGGTCCATGTTGAGTGTGGTACATACCATGTCACCAAACAACACAGTGACTACCTGGAGCCCTATATATAGGCCCACTGACTGATTACAAGATTGTAGACACCTGTGATGCTAATTAGTGGACACACCTTGAATTAACATGTCCCTTTGGTCACATTATTTTCAGTATTTTCTAGGGGTACCATGATTTTTGTCCAGGCCTGTTCCATGAGTTTATTTTTTAAAATAATTCAGTTGAAGCATGGTTGAAAAGCAATGTCTGACTTTCATTGGTTAACATTCATAGAATTTTTTTAAATTATTACTTTTGTCAGATTAAAGTTATTTATGTGACCATTGTGAGTTTTTCTTTCATTGACCGAAGGGTACCAACAATTTTGTACACGTATATATATATATATATATATATATATATATATATATATATATATAAGTAAATGTACACCACACTACTGAAGTGTTTAAGGAAAGCAACGTTCAATAAGAAAGTTTAGAAAGCTGCAATGTTTAGAAGTTACCCTTTGCTGTAAGTCACCTTTGTTGTCTCGAACAGAGAAGTTGGATTTCTCAAAAGACTCGGACGCTAAATGGAAATAAAAACGATGGCCTCTGAGGGGCTGGTCGGCGTCAGACGCGCTCACGGTTTGGATCGTCTAAAATGTTGCCAGAGAACACATTTTAAAAAGCAAGTAAAGTTTTGCATACTCATAAAAATGTTAGGTTCATAAAACCTTATGTTCAGTGTGATCAGACACAGTTAATATTAATTAGAAAACATTCAAAGCTGTAATTCCTCTACAGTATGTAAAGATTTAAATGTACAGATTACCTGACCCACTTTGGTGTCTTCACAGATGAATGTTTCGTATGTCATGTCGAAGGTGGGCGCGTTATCATTAACATCCAGAACTTTGATGTAGACTGGCACGTGACCGATCAGACCGTCTGCAAGCGAGACGTCTGATGTGTAAGAGCAGTTTTAATTCTTATTGCAGAAAAGAGTCGTAAAATCAGGGAAAGTTACTTATAGTCAGAATCAGGTTAAGCAACTGTCTATGTCGATTTTCAGGGTTCTGGATTCTGGACCTCTGGTTTTACATAGAAGTACTTTGACTTTAAACAGTGAGGAGCTTCCTATTCCTTCAACAACCCTGTCCTCAAGCAAAGATAACAACTAGGGAACTTGCTGAAACTGCTGGAATTTGTGGTTGTGAATAGCATTTAATTGAAATGTATCCCCCCCCCCCCCAGATACACTGCTGGTGAGAAAAAATAAAAAGTAACATGAGGAAGAATCCTTAAACGGAACCGGACTTAAAACAGAACCCATCCTCATCTGGGTGACAAAGAATGTGTTTAGAAATCATTGCCATTCTCATACATCTTTAACATTGATGATCATTTCTAAAACTGATCGAGGATAATATGGTAGAAGATACGATATGAATGAGAATAAGAGGACATACTGTGTTCAGCGGCCTGCACTGATACATTGTGCCAGGCTTTTTCCTCTCTATCCAGAGAGCGCGAGAGAAAGAGCGAGCCATTATTCGGATGGATGTTGAACACATGATCCATATCTGTGTGCCAGTCTATCATGTACCTGTTCACAACACCCACACACACACACACACACACACATACAGATACAAAATCAGCAAGTACAATTCGACATTTTGCAAAATTATTTACATTTGCTATCTTGTTAAATTAAGGGTTGAAATGTTCCATTTTCTGATAATAGAAATTAAATGTATGAATGATTAATTATATACTCATATGTGCTCACCCTAAGATGATCTATTTACATCTAATCTATTTTACATCTAATCTGATATATTATTATACCGTCAAATCTATTGTTATAGAAAAGAAATTGGTCATACACTATATGCATAATCTAACCTACTTTAATATTATATACTTCACTATTTGCTAATCTAATATTGCAAATTCTCATTTATTCTTATTTTATTTTACAGTCCAACCTCTTATTATCATATTTAATTTGCAGTAATTTAATCCAATGTATCGTTACATATTTAATATACTTTTAATTACTTAGTAAGATATAACCGTATCCGCAGTTATACAATGTGCCTACTATAATAGTCTATTAAATCTAATATTCAATATCTACTTACAGTATATCTGCTTAATCTGCTATTTTATACTCCAGTCTACTATTATAACATTTAATTTGTATTATCTAATTCAATCTAATCCAAATTAATACTGTATATTAAAATGGATTCATATAAAGTCAAAGACTACTATAATATACAGTATAATATGTACAACTATAATCTTATTGAAGAATTTAATCTATATTACATCCCACCTACTATAATATATTTTAACATGCATTTTTATAATCTCATCTAATAATTGGTATAATTGGTCAAATCTATTTTACTGTTGCGTCAGGAGTAACTCAGGGGGTAGCCGTTGAGCAAGACCCTTAATCCTCAACTGCTAAGATGTATAATGAGATAAAATGTAAGTCACTCTGGATTAGTACGTCTACCAAATGACGTAAATGTAAATTTATGATTATTTAATCTATCGATTCCTGTCTAATTTACTGTTATACCACCTTACCTATGATAATATAATTGCATATTTTCATCTATTATTATACAACCTAATCTACTATTTTATGCTCAAATCTTTTATTTTAAAACTTAATTTGCAGTAATCTAAACCAATGAACAATTTAACAATTAAACCTACTATTACAGATTCATCCAATCTAATATTCTATAATCTAATATACTATTATGCAATCTTATCTACTTTAATAATATATTATAATCTAGTCTAATATTGTATAATTGAATCTACTTTTATATCTTACATATAGTATAATGCAATCTACTATTCGATACACTAAACTAATATTGTATATTCTAATCTATTATTATACAATCTAATCTAATCTTTTATACTCCAATCTATTTTTATGAAATTTTATTTTCAACAATCTAATCCTATTATTTTGTTATATTGTGTATATTACATAGTATCTATTTCATAATTTAATTGTCTAACCTACTGTTGTCTAATAGTAAACAAAAGCTGATTTAATACTGTACTGTTATACAATCTTACCTCCTATCATATACAATATGATGTGCTACAATATAATATAATATTGCATCTAACTTTCTGTGATATGTTCTAACATACTTTTTAGTATTCTAATCTAATAAGTGGTCATTTAATATACTGTTCTATACATTAAGATTATATTTTAAAATCTAATTTGCAACAATCTAATCTAGAGTACTGTTATATAATTTAATTTATTTAATCCAATCGAATCTACTGTTATACAACCTTACCTGCTATAATATAATGTACTACAATCGTTCATCTTCTTATCTATTATTATACAATGAAATCTACTATTTTATTCTCAAATACTATATAAAAATTTTTTGCTATTATATAATTCAACCTACTATTATTTAATCTAATCTATTCCAATCTAGTCGAATATTGTATATTTTAATCTATTATGCAATCTACCATTTTATACTTCAGTCTACTTATATGACATTTTGATTGCTATAATATATATTATAATATATTTAATGACTACAATATATAATGTTATATAATTAATCTTATTATTGTACTAATCTAATCAAATCGAATCTAACATTGTATCTAATGGACTGTTACTCTTACTATATTATCTTTTGTATTATTTACTTATGTATTTACTTATATATTTATATACTTATATGAAGTATAAAATGATGTACTACAATGTAGTCTAATACTGTGTAATAAAGCTACCTAACATGATCGAATCTAATCTAATCGACTCTTGCCCACTGTTAGATGATCTATTCTGCTGTTACATAATACAGCCTACCATCATTTTTAATTTTCTATAATCTAATCTGCTGTTATATCGTCTAATCTGCTATAACATGTGAGCTGTATCTACATTAAACTATTATTTTACTGATAACCACTTAAAATGCATTTTCATCATTTGGTTGCATTGATTCAGCTTTAATTGTTAGATCATTATGGGATGTAAAGTAGGTCATGACATGCTACAGTATAATGCAATACCCTTTTACCGTGAAATGTTTATATATATATATATATATATATATATATATATATATATATATATATATATATATACAACTTTTTAGCATACCTGACAGGTTTGCGCTTAGCGTCCGGATCTGCAGCACTGACGGCTCCAATAGCTGTTCCAATCTGGGCGTCCTCTTTGACCTCCATCACATAGGCAGGGTGTTTAAAAACCGGGGGCTCATCAACATCCTCTACAGTGATCTTCACAACGGCAGAGTCCCCGGACATGTGAAACCGAGGGTCCAGGTACACGTTTTCCACCTGTATGCTGAGTGTGTATGACATCTTCTTCTCATAGTCCAGAGCCTGAACAACAGATCAAATAACAATTATAATTGGATAAGCAATTACAATTGCACATTATTAAATCCGTTTATGTGAATCATCCGCTGTTAAAAAGATTTTACAATAAATTTGGCAACAGATCTCACAGAGCAGAACTGACATTAAAATTAACCAGTGATTTGCAGCTCCAGTACTGTCAGAGCAGCAGCTACAGAAAATGAACCAATTTCCCAATCAAAATGAAGAATTTAACAGCAACAACAAAATTCTCATATCTAAGACAAAGCCGTTAGCTAGTTAGTATATAGACACTGTTTTTTTTTTGTTTGTTTGTTTTTTCACAGTTCTGCCTCACTTGTAATGATCAGCAGAGCTTCCTGAGCTCCCTACCTTCTTCAGAATGAGCACTCCATCCTGCGTAGTGGGGTTTGTGCTGATTTGAAACGTGTCCTGCTCGTCAGTGATTCTGTAGCTCATCTCAGCATTCTTGCCAACGTCTGCATCTGTAGCCTTGACCACACCCACTTCACTACCCACCTCCGCCAACTCTGGGACAGTGAAGTGGTACACACCTGAGGAACACCATTGTGATGTCATCAAAATTTAAAGGTCTGGAAAGCATAAACTTCAGCAGTTTGAGTGAATCTTTTCCGTGGCTATGTTCCAAATCACAACAGCACTTTCGGCTGCTCCCACTGAGGGGTCGCCACAGCAACGGACCAACTGATCTGCACAACAACTTGGCACAGGTTTTTACACTGAATGCCCTTCCTGACCCAACCCTTCCGTTCTATCTGCGCCCGGGCCCTCCGCATATAATGAATAAGGTGCTTAATTTGGGACTAAAGTCCACAATGGGCTGATGATTGTGTGTAATAGTACTTATTGTGACTATAGTGTGTGGACTAAAATGTATTGGTTAAAGTAGTAAATGCCCTAATAGTTAAACCCTATGATTAAGGTTGCATCTGTTCTTTCCTTAAGACAATTATTGGAGTTAAGGGAATTCCTCTTTCTCGTTATATATCTAATTTGACTGACTGCTGTCCTAGTAAATGTAAAAGGTGACAACTCTATGAAAACAACAGTAAAGTTGTTGCAAAAGACTCCATTCTAGGCGCATTGCTTTTTTTTCTCCTATACCATATATGCCACTTTTTGGTATTTATAATCCACGTCTACACTGGTGACACATGCTGTACTGTAGCTGTATGTTTCAGCAAAGCCAGATGACTGACACCAAAGAAAGCCTGATCTCTCGCTCATGTCATGACAGAAATTTTTCTAGGTCTAGGGATTTAAATCTATACCTAGATATTTTTTAATGGTGAGACACAGACATGTACACTCTCACTCACCCTGGGTAAATCGGGGTGGATTGTTGTTGACATCGACCAGTGTGATGTTGACTGTGGTGGTCCCGGTCAAACCACCCAGCTGTCCCATCATATCTTTAGCCTGAATAACCACCTGGTAATGTTCACGGTTTTCACGCTTCATGTTGGGCAGAGCTGTCCTTATGATCCCTGAACCACAGCACAGAGGTACAGCAGTGGTACATGACTAAATCGTCCTCTATGACTGTTGGATATGTATCCATCATTACTACATATCATCATATCACGATCATTACTCTTATGTCACTGACCTGTCTCTGGTTCTATAGAGAAGTAGGGTTGTCCTTGCAGAATGCTGTACACAACTTTGGCGCTGTTTCCGTACATGGCATCATCAGCATCTGTTGCTGTTACCTGGACAACGAGTGTACCTGAGTGTGAAGGAGAAAAAAGAAGAGAGAGAATTATAGGTTGTGTGGTTTGGGAGACGTCTACAGTGGACGGATGGAGGCCTAGATAGTAAATGGGGCGTGTGGTTTGGGACATGCTCTAAGAGTGAGCGACATAGTGACTGAAGGTCGTTACCTTTTCGGCTTTGCATCAGTAAGTACATATGCAAAGTAAAGTGTGCATAACAAGTTCATGCAAATCATAATGGAAACACTGATGTGTAATACATAAATATCACGGAAAGATGGGGATAAAGTGTGCTCTGATTGGTTTAAAGAAGTACAGTGTTCTGGTTCCCCTTGAGTAGCATAGTGTGTTCTGATTGGCTGTGAGCAGTACAGTGTGTCCTGACTGACAAAGAGCAGTACAATGTGATTTGGTTGGCTGAAAGCAGAAAAGTACGTTCTGTTCTACTGAAAGCCACGTATCTAGCCAGTCTTCTGACACATTACTATCCACCACACACCTTAAGATCGCAAAACTCTGGACTTCTGGTCCCAGATATTCCCAGAATATAACGATCTACAAAAGCGGGGAGGGCGTTCTCATATTTAGCTCCTAAGCTTTGGAGTAGCCTTCCAGTTCGGGGCTCAGAAACAGTCTACCAGTTTAAAAGTGGACTCAAGACACATCTCTTTAATCTGGTATACACATAATTAATTCCATAACCTGCTAATATCCTAAACAGCAACTACGCTAATTCCTTTACCCTATATTTCTTTCTTTTTCTACCCATCCCGTGGCATCTGGAGATTGTGCCAGCTCCAGTAGACAGAGGCCGACCCTGCGAGGATCTTGAGGCATCCAGAGAAGGACCAGCTCCAGCTGAATTCTGCTTCATGATGGTTTGGATCTACACATGCTGCTCCTGAGCTCCCAGTGATCCAGATGCCCTCTGTCCTCTGCACCTGCTGACTCATCCCTGTGATGAACTGGACTCCATTGATAACTTGGACAACTTCTGTTATACTGAACGTCCAGCAGCCTAACACACATGATGTTGTTATATAATCCTGCTATCCGTCATCACTCGAATGAGGATGGGTTCCCTGTTGAGTCTGGTTCCTCTCGAGATTTCTTCCTATTGCCATCTCAGGGAGTTTTTCCTTGCCAGCGTCGCCAACACAACGGCTTGCTCATCTTTTTCTCTCTCGTACACACTTCCATAAATATTCTTTTCATTTTGTGCAGCTGCTTTGAGATCATTTGAGACCAATGACCAGTGTCAAAAAATATAATTGAATTGAATTGAAAGCAGTGCAGTCTTCTGATTGGCTGAGAGCAGTGGGAGGGGGATGGGGAGTGTTGGTCCTGATTGGCTGAGAGCGGTACAGCTTGGTCTAATTGGCTGGCACTCGTATGGTATGTGCTGGGAGTTTTCCTACATCATAAATTTGTGTGTTTAAAATGTAAATAAAATTCTGTATATGAGTGGTTGCTAAAATGAAATCATCATTAAAGAACTTCTGTTATATTTATATATATTTATATAACTTTCAGCTGCATAACACACACAATGTTATATCATTTTCTATCTGTTATCACCCAGATGAGGATGGGCCCCTTGGCTTGCTCATCAGAGACATTTCATTCACCATTCACTCATTCATCTCATTATTATCTAGATGCATTTTTCTCACATACACATACACAATTTTCTTTTAAAAAGATTTTTCATTCTTGTAAAGCTGCTTTGAGACAATGAACATTGTTAAAAGCGCTATATAAATAAAATTGAATTGAATTGACTTGAATCATCATGGAGAGAAAGTAAATAAGGCCACTTATTGTTCCATGCAACCAATTAGCGCTGTGCTAAGTATAGCCAGTTAACAGTATGTGTTGGGAGTGTACATCTGTTGGAGTCTAAATTGAACCCATGGCATCTCAACAATTTTCAGAATTTAGTTGAACAAAAACAAAGTTCTTCGCACAGTTAAATTCACATAGTCTCGTGTGACTGACATTCCTCACTTCACTCTGTTCACATTCACAAAAATTAACTCAGCGCAGAATGTAAATGACTTTTGTATAAAGGCTAAACAGGGCCACACTTTGTCTGGGTGATGAAGCCTGCTGACAGGAACAGATGGCACAGCTCACACACGCACACACACACACACGCACACACACACACACACACACACACACACAAATGTGTGTGTGTGTGTGTGTGTGTGTGTGTGTATGTGCGGGGTTGGGGGTGCTATAATAGAAAGCGTCTTCCTCCTTCTGAACTCATTACTCCATGTCCATAACTAATGTACAATAATCGAGCCTGTTAACTGATGAGCAAATTAGCAATTAGCATATGAGATTAACATGCAAGACAAATCAGTACACTGTGATAAAGTCACGTGATCTCTAGCTCTCTGTTTGAGATAACACTGTCTTGCTAACAGGTCCGGGTGGACAGACGGGTCGATATAGAAACAAACAGGATTGAAAAATCAGAGCGAGATCGAGAGCGGAAAAGAGATGGAAATTCAAATAAACAAACATACAGAAATTGCATCAGAAATATAAAGATAGACAGACTAGAAGCTAGATGGATGAACAAAGAGACAGATAGACAGTCATACAGGCAGAAAGAAAGACAAAACTGGACAGGTAGAGAGATGGATAGAAGGATTGAAAGACAGGCACATAAATGAAGACAAATGAAAAGGTATCTACAAATCACATGCACAGACAGACAGACAGGCAGGCAGGCGAACAGACAGACAGACCACTACGGAGCGACGTTGTCACTGCTCTGTGAAGTGATTGGCTGATGCCTCACCGACGTCAGCCATTTCCTGTACAGAGGCGATGTAGGGGTCTTGAGTAAACTTGGGCTCGTTATCGTTAATGTCGTGGATTTTGATGGTGAATGTTGATGGACCCTCGAGGTCTCGACCTGACGCTTTATCCACCGCCTTCGCGCTCAGAGTGTAAGACGCTTTCTCCTCGCGGTCCAGCCTCCTCGTGGCATGGAGATCACCCGAATTCTCATTGATGACAAATATGCTTCCCGCTCCTTCTCCAGAAAGGACATACTTCACCGTCCCGTCCTCTCTGTCTTTATCCGAGTGCAGCTGGACAGACATAAATGATTTTACACAGACCTGTTAGGAGCAGGTTAAAGCCATTTCCGCTGACGGAAGTAATACTTGGACTGTAGTGATTAGCATGATCAGAACAGAAAAAAAGCTACCACTGAACATACAGTAAAACTATGACCGTGACTTTATGTAAGTAAAGTAAATAATTCAGTTTGTAGCCAAAGATAGCCCTGTTTTCAACACGTGCTACGCATGCTAGCATTGGTGTTTACAGAAAGGTTTTAAGAGTCTTTTAGGACACTTCCTTTCGGCAGACTGCCCTAAATTGCTCGGAGATATCCTCCTCAGAGCGCTATATTAAATGATATTCATATAGAATCTAAGCTCCCAGCGGCCGTATAAGTGTATTCATGAGGGAGCGAACACTAGACAGATAGTCACCTGTGTGCAGTGTCCTAATTCACGTTCCTCACGGCTAACTATAGCAAACTCATTTATCACGCCGCTGTCCTTATACAAATCTATTAGTTGGAGCCGGATGAAAAATTGGACTTACTGTAAGTGTTGCGGCTAAATGCTAAAGGGAGACGCTATCGATGGGCCATGTGGCACAATTCGGAGTTGACCGATAACCTAGCTAGCTGTAACTCTACGGGTTTAGCTAAACTTGCATTTGGAATACAGCCAGTGCTAATACGAAAAGCTAAATGATGCCATTTGCTCCTCGCTCACACAACATTAGCTCTACTCGCTAAAGATAAGAAGGCAGAAAAGTGAAATCGCCTTTTTTTTCCCCTCCAAGTGTCTGTGTATCACTTTTCCTATGGATTGTATGATTACATTTCCAATATAAATTGATCAGGAGTGCATTACAATCTGCGCTGGGGCTTCAGAATTGATTTCACTTTTCTTCCCACTCTGTTGGGGATCAGCAGCTATACATCCTGTCCTTAATGTTTCATTTCCTCCTCATATCCCAGAGCATGCGGGAAACAACCTCTGAATAAACTGGAGTTAACTTACAAAGCTACATTTAGCTAAACTCACAACAAATTAGCTAGCTTTGATCATAATACTACCGTGATAGCTATACACTTAGTTAAGAAAATTATAACAGACTATAATCAGTACACAGGTTCACAGTCTAGTCTTTCTCAAATCCTGACTCTTGAGGGCGGTGGCGAGTCTTCGTCCATGATGCATGATCTGAGAACCGCATCCTGTGACTGGACAACCTGATTTGAATAAGAACTTCACAAGTGTGTAAATCTCATTTTGTTATGGCTGAATTATCCATAGTGACACTCTGAAGCATGGTCATCAATCTAAGGGATTAAACAAATTGCAACAACCTACGGCTATCCCTATAGACAGTTATCCAGTAGATGAATCCAAAGCATTGGAAAAAATGTTGTGGAAAAAAATTCCTGTGATAGTTAGTTTCTAGCTTAGTGCCTTTCTGAGATGGGCTGAGAACTACTGTGACCCTGACAAGGATATAACACCAAATGTCTTATCAAGTTCTGTTGATTTTTTTTATATTCTGAGGTTCTAGCCAAATTGATCTAAAATCCTTAACCACATTCCCTAATTTAGTCGTGTCCAATTCCTCCCCGTCACTAGGGGGCTCCCACATTAAGGCTACTACTACCACTCAGCCGGGTTCCTCCGAACCACGTGACGCCAGCCGACCGCATCTTTTCGAACTGCTCGCTCGCGCACCGTTGGGGGCGGCGTAACACACTCGGAGGACAGCGCTATCCGCTCCCTCCGTTGCGCGAGCTCACAGGCGCCCCTGACTGGCTGTAGAGCCGTGATTAATGTGGGAGCACTAAGTACCTCTCATCCCTCCCCTCTGAGAGAGCTCGGCCAATCAGCTCTCTCTAGACCTCCGGCTGCGAGAGGTTACAGCATCACCCAGGATTCGAACTAGCGATCTCCGGATGATAGGGCGAGCGCTTTAACCACTGCGCCACTCGGAGGCCACAGGTTCTTGGCTCTTCTGAAGGAACCAAGACAAAAGGAGGTTTTAAGTCACATGTTCTTTATACCCGTTTTTTTTTTTTTTTTGTAATTGTTGCATAAATTCTTTTTAAAGTCCATAGGAAAATTCTTCTTTATGTTTAATTCTTCTTTACTTTTATCTTTACGATAATTTTCCATCCACGTTTAGCCGGCTAAAAACGTCTCATGTACAGTATATGAAAATTATACTTAAGTGTCTTATCAAACCAATCAATGTAGGCAACTAGATTAGGGAGATCAATCATTCAAGGCCATGCAGATTTCCAACATTTTCAGTCAAATTCATAAGAAGATTCACCATAACCCTCATCAAGATAACGCCAAGTCCTTCTAAACATTCTAAAATAATTCTTAAAAAAAAAAAAAATCCTTTTACCCAAGATTTTTTAAGCATGCAGAGCACAATGGATTAGCAGTCCATCACCTTAACCTCTCGGCCACCTCGTCGAAGCCGGCGAGGGTCCTCACACATTTTGTTAAGGGACAGCGGAATAGCTTGAAGTTGTTTTTCCCCCGATCAATTCCATGCATGTCTCAGAGCCCTACGTTAAGTGGCCTAAATTTCTGGCCAGTTTTGAATTGAATCAATGAATCAAATCCGAATTCTGTGCACGTATTGCCGAGCCATGCAGATCTTTGGAAGTTTACACAAGTAAGCAATAACGTTTGGCCTCAGTTTTTTTTGTAATGTAAATTCAAATGTAAATACAGTTCCAACAGCTGTCATGGAGGAGATGGAGGAGGGAAGGGAATGAAGCCAAGCTTTAAACAAATGTTTGAAATTGTGCCAGACTGCTGTAATGTGAACTCAACCCCTGAACTAACTTTTTCTTTAAAATAGAAACAAGAAACAGAGAAAGAAGGTTCCCATCGTACCTTTCCGATATACTGATCATCATTTCCTGTATATTCCTCCAACAGGAAGAACTGGTTCCACATCCACCCTCGTTTGGAGCGTCTGAGCACCTCCGGCCCTCTGTCTGCTCTCGTCTGGCTCCACGTTCCTTGGCTTAGTCCCCCTGTAGTCCTCAGCACACCTTTTGCTTCCACCCACAGGTAAAGCCATGCTAACAAAATCAGACGAGTTCTCATTGTGCAATGAATATCCGGCAGTAAACCTGCTTCAGGAAGCCCGTAAACCTTCAAGCAAATTATCCGTCCATCAAGGACAATCCACGCGTGATGGAAGAGTATATTCGTTAATCCATCAGGTCCAGATTTCAGTGGCCATCTAAAAAAGGAGGAGAAACAGCTTATTGGCCATGCTTCTAAATCAGACGTGTTTTTATTACCTTGTGGAGGAAAATTCTGAATTAGTGTTCAAGGTTTAAGAACTCACGAGACACAATCCTAAATGCTTTCGGTCATTCTACTTTCCCAAAATATTTTTTATTTTGGTGTTCCTCTTAATTTCTAATCCAAGCCAAATTCTACTAAAATTATTTTTACAGTATTTATTAGTAAATGATCTATAGCCAAATTGTTTTCACGTTCGTAGACTGAAGTTCTTCTGAAGTTTTACTAATTTTTCTTACCCACATTCTTCTGAGGATTTTGACGCAAATCCATCTAAAGTTCTTGCCTGGGATTTATAAAGTTCTTAGACGCATTTTCTGATATTCTTTGTCAGATCATTAGCAGTGAGCTAAATAGTGATCTACTAACATATCCCTAAAATGCTTAATGATGATTTTCCATCCACGTTTAGCTGACTAAGAACTTCTCATATACAGTACATGAAAATTAGACTCAAGTGTCTTATTGAACTAATCAATGTAGGCAACTAGATTAGTGAGATCAATCATCCAAGGCCACGCAGATTTGACATGCTGATGTCTGGACGGTTTGCAATGCAAATGATGAGGTAATGCACACATTAAACCACTGAGTGGATCTGCATCTCATGTGCAGCTCAACACGCCGACATTACAGATATCGATAAAAGCTGCTTAATATTTATTCATTTTAAATCTGTTCGTTTAGTGTTTCTACGTGCGGAATTCTCATTCCTTAATTATCAATTCAATTCAGTTTTATTTGTATAGTGGATACTTTTTTTTGTTTTGTTTTACAAATGTCATCGTTGCAAAGCAGCTTTACACAATCAAAAAGAATTATGGACGTTCGTATGAAATGAGTATGAATAAAAAATTATAATATTGTCCTGTGATAAAATTGTCATAGCGTCACTGAGCTTCACTGCAAACCCGAACATTTTCAGCACAAGGAGGCGAGGGTGTCGCATCAACATTGACAGCGGGAATAACTTAGCTGGGGCAACAACCGTACAAAAATAATTCTCTTGCGAACTAGCTAGCTGGGTAAATAACAAATATGTAAAGACAAATTTAGATGCAGTATGCTAGTATGCTTAGTTAGATGTGTTTTAACTACTTGCTATCTTAAGTAACGTGTAATTCACATGTCTAGCTAATTACGGAAGCCATATCAGTAGCTTATTTTGCTGAAGCACGTTCAACACCTGATATGTTAACAAGTTAAACAAATTTAAC
Source organism: Clarias fuscus (assembly GCA_030347435.1). Taxonomy (NCBI): domain Eukaryota; kingdom Metazoa; phylum Chordata; class Actinopteri; order Siluriformes; family Clariidae; genus Clarias; species Clarias fuscus. Next base: position 27,431,287 of record CM059220.1, read on the forward strand.
ATTGATTTAAATATACAATCAAATCATCATAGCCATCGTTCTATATTTTCCCATCTTTGATCTAGTACACGCAGTAGCAGCAGGCTACCTATTTTGCTAGCTTACTAAGCTAAACCATGGTTTCAGAATCTGTATTGTAGCGTATATAAAATGGATACGATGATTAAATATTAAATAAATGGATACGATGTTTAAATATCCTAGCATGCTAAGCTGTCTTCTTCTTTTACTAACATCAGTTATGTACTATAACTGTAGTTATATACAGCTATAACTGTTGTTATTTATAGCTATAAATAGCTAAAGTAATTAGCTGTCATATAAGGAAATATGCTAGCATGCTACCAAGTATGCTATATTTTTAACTAGCAACTGTACTAACCTGCTTGTGCTCTCAGTGGCTAGCTCATTAGCTAGCTTACTAATACATAAATTATGTACAGATGTGGATCTCTTATAATGTGCTAGCATGCTAAGTATCTGCTATACTTTTGATTAGCTGCTATACCAAACACTTTGCATGCTAATCAGATACACAATTTGCTAAATATTATTTTAAAATATTATTCAACTGTTTCTTGCTAAATACATAATTTGCTTAATAGTTGGCTAAATGAACAAAACAAAGCAACAACTTTCAAGAAATTTTGACCCGGAAAGAGAACGACAGAGCACTAAAAGCAGGACTGAAGCTAAGCTAAGCTCACAGCTAAGAACAGGAGGAATGGGACGAGTGACCGACTCCTGTAGAGCTGAAAGCGGGTCAGAGCGTTTTTCTATTTGGGGGCTTTCGAGACAGTCAATCAATGAAAAGCATTCAGCCTCCCACGGAGAGCGCATTATGCTCTAACGATCGGTTTAAGCGTGAAGAAAAATGACTTTAATAAACGTCCTTGATTTAAAAATTTTCCTCATAGAGGATGTTTATCAGAGCAAGACTTCATGAACAAAAGCAGAATGGAAATGAATGTGCTGTTGTGACAGTCAATGTAAATAAAAATAGAAGTGATAGAACTACGTGTTAACGCAATTCAGGATGGGGAGAAATCTATAAAACACAAGCAGTCACACACACACTTTTGCGCGGTGGATTTTTGTAAAAAAAAAAAAAAATAAATAAATTGCTCATCATATAATCTAATATGCTACTATGTGTTATGTTATCTAGTGCTTTTTTCTGCACTTCTTAATAAAAATGAAAACCGCAATATCGGCATATCGACATTTATTAAGGTAAAGAGACAGGGTTGTGTTGGATTTTGGACAATTTGCATAAATTTGACAAAATCTGAGTGCAGAAAAAGAAAGCAGCTGCACAGTCAGGTGACATTCATGCCAACTGTATATCATAGATTATATATTATATATTCTATTGTACGTATTATATAATATATATTCTATTGGATCACAGTACATTCTATTTCTTAGTTTATTCCATAATAAATGGTCACGAGGGGTCATGCAAGCATTTCACTGCATATTGTACTGTGTATGACATAAAATTTGAATTTGATATATGGGCCAGCTTTCACTCCCCGTGCACAGCAGTGAGCCTTGGTCGCGGCTTCGAGCTCTTTTGGTATGTCCTGATCACTGCAGACGGGGAGCATCCCACAACAGCTACGGTTTTTTAAAGTTGCTCTGACCACTACAGCCACCTCTAGCCATCACAATTTGACCCTTGTCAAAGTTGCCCAAAACCTTACGCTTGCCTATTCTTTTTGTTTAAAAACTTGCTGCCTAATACTGTATATCCCATCCACTTCCAGGTGCCACTGTAATGAGATATTATAACTATGATGAGATATTGTAACTACTGTGACAAGGGACAAATTGGGATGGCTAGTGGACAGAGCAAGTCCAAAACTGGATCTCTTGTGGGATGTTACCGGGCTGCAGTGGTGCAGGGGAATGAAAACCAGTGAATCGGTTCAGGGATCATAGGAGGCCATGGCTCACTGATGTGGAAGGCTGGCCTGTGTAGTATAATCCAGTAGTAGAGTTACTGTAGCTTTGTAGGTTAATGCTGGTTCCCATAGACAGATGTCAGAACACATAGGGCATCACCGTTTTAGTGGCAAAAGGGGATTTACTCAGTATTAGGGTGGTGGTCATGATGTTGTGTGTGTGTGTGTGTGTGTGTATTATATGTGCATATTAATTTATTCATTAATAAATACACTTAACCCTCTACTGTCCCTTCTGCACACTGACATTTTATCAAATCTTATTTTAGGTACAGCCTCAGTTATATAACATCTCGGTCTTGATCAACACTCGTATTTGTGCTGCTAAATCTGTTTACACACAGCCACGCCATGGCAGCAGGGTGTAAAAAAAAAAAAAAAAAAAAATCAACATATAGTGTGTATATTATACTGTATATATGTAAACCTCCAGGGGGCAATTAACACACTCATTTAACCCAGTGTTTATTTGCACACTCCATAAGCTATACATGTGCTTATTCATCAGCGCTTAACCTGAGACAAACTGTGTCATTCATTCTCGAGTTAGTGGTCATGCGATTATCCATAATGCACTGCACACAGCGCTTGAGCGTGTAATTAAATAAAGTGAGACGATAAAGCTCGGTTCTCTGGAACACAGCGCGGGAGGTCGCATGGGTTTAGTGTCTCTGTGTCCTCTGATAATACTCTAATTGCTAATTAGCAGATTAGCATGCTACATTAGCGCATCAATAATGGCGTTTTCAGCTCTGGTATCTTCTCTTTTGGCGGTGACCGTGAGCGCTGGAAAAAGCCGGCGTCCGTGACACCAGGACGCCGCCGTGAACTCCGTTACTCACAATGCTTGGCTCGGTGCTCAGCAAATGACTGAATAAATCATGATGACACATGTTTTCTGGCCTCGCAGATTGTCGTTAAAAGTCGCAAAGGCATCTTTTTAAACACGCACACACACACACACACACACACAGCACACACACACTAGAACCTCTCCAAAGCTTGACTCTGGCAGGGGGTTGTGTGCATTAGATCTGAATTCCCTTTAAACCAGGAGATTATGATTTGTGTCACGTAGTTTTCATCCCCGTTCGCAGAAGATGAGTGAGAAACAGCCCAGAGTCAGCCGAGTGACTCACACACATTCGCACTCGCACTCAGGTGAACTCAGTACATACAGTACAGTACAGGAGTGTGAGACACCGGCAGCCGTGATCTGCCCCCAGCTCTGGGTTTAGTCTGCCTCAAATATGGAATAAAGCACTCTGAGTCACGCTGCTGGAGGAAAATCATCAGTGACAGGATGGTGTTATGAAGCAGACAGTGTTTCCACTGTGTTTCCACACAGAGGACGATTGTTTTCTCGCAAAAGCTGGTTTGCTGAGTGTTTTATTCCTCTTACGCCACAACAACAATGAAAGAAAGAAAAAAATAGTATAGACAAAGAAAAATAAATAGAAGGTTGGGAAACAAAGACTGACAGACAGACACAGGGAGACAGAGGTAGAAAGACACACAGTTAGATACAGTAGATAGACAATGTGGACAAACACAGGCAAACAGACAGACAGACAGACAGACAGACAGACAGATAGATAGATAGATAGATAGATAGATAGATAGATAGATAGATAGATAGATAGGCAAACAGGACACATAGATAGATGGTTAGAGAGTGTGTGTGTGCGGACATGTGTGAGGGATTTCGATTCGCTCCCCAAATTATTTAGCTCTGCGTGATAACTGTCATTGCCAGCGGCTGGCCACAAGGCATGCTGGGTAGTGTCCACAAGGCTTCAGGCGTACGGTAATGGTGAGACACCTCCATCCATGGGTTAGCATGAGCGAAAACCTAAATTCAGAACACACACACACAGACTACCCATTTCCAAACTGCATACTTGTGTCAAAGGTGTGGCACAATAGCATAGTAGCAATTACACATCAGCTGTCAATTGTTAGCCATGAGCTAAAACGCAAACTTGTACCCATCACGTTCTCGTTAGCCTTTAAAAAATTAGCAGGAGGTTGTTAGTCACCATGTGTGCAATCATGATGTTGAACAGACAAGACAGCAAGTGTTATCTTGCTATCTGTCAAAAACAGATGTCAACTGCTAGCTGTCAGGTACGCTGTTAAGCGTTAGCTATCAAGCTGTCAACTCTTAGCCACCAAAGATTAGCTGTTTCTTGCTAAAACTGCAGTTTTATCTAGGAATCATTAGTACATGGGCATAAGGAGTGTTAGCTGTCAAACAACAGCAGCGGTCAAAATTCAGCTGACAAGCATTAAGCGTCTAGCACTGGACTGAAAAAAAAAGAAAAAAAGATGACTGTCTGTGGTTGTGTTCCAAACCGCACAACGTGTATGCTAATATAGTGTGCGATTTAAGACAAAGCTGATGGAAAAAATTTAACACACCTCCCTCTCTCTATCTCGCTCTCTTTCTCTCTTTGTCTCTCTCCGACACACGCACCTGGTAAAGTAAGCATCCTCCCGGGCCTAAACTAAATCAGGCAGGTACACTTGATCAGGACGGAGTGTATAGAGAGAAGACGAGTCTCACACTCCCCACATGCCCTTTTATAAACCTGTGTGTTTATCGCAGACGTTAGCGAGATCAGCTAATTAGCGTCACCTGGAGCTCCTGAACCCTGAGGGAATGCTGACAGTCAATAACACACACACACACACCCACGTACACACATACTTGTTATCGCTTCTGTTTAAGATTCCAAAGAATCTCATGTGAATTATTTGTCAAGTAAATTGCTGTTCTCTTAGAGCTTGGATGTGTGTGTGTATATGAGTGCATGGCTGTGTGTCTGTTTGTGCGTGTGTGTGCACATGTTTATGTGTGTGTGTATGTTTGTGTATTAAAATGCAAATCAGCCTAAGTATGCGTGCATAGCTTCGGGAAAGGGTTAAACACAACATTTCCATATCCCTTGCCGGTCACATGTCAATTTTTCTTTTTACGTATTGCTGTTTGGAAAGTGAGCCAGGAGGAGAATGTAAATCAGACTTCATTCATCCTGAGCCTATTTACAATAAGTCAAATAAGATACATGGAGATCAAATGCTGCTCCCTGAACAAGGCTACTCAACCTTCAACACACAGATGTCAAAGAGCTGCGAGTTATCGTGAATCTGAGCAGACTGAGTACTGAGCCTTGAGGAATGCCTCTAGTGCAACCAGCAGGTATATGAGAGGAAACATGGCACAAAATGCTTTTAGATGTGACTCTTTTTAAGTGACATGAACATGCACAACAAAATAGTTCATGATACATGATACTCACGGCATCTGGCTGTAATTCAAATCACAGGTTTATATCAATTCTCTCATTTAAAAAAAAATCATATAGCTGCTTTGCAACAATTTGCACCATGCAAATAAATAAAAAAATTGTATTTGGATTGAATTGAATATTAGTTAATCACAGCACAGCTGGTTTATGTTCAGCAAAGCCATTAAATTGATAGATAAATAAAAATAATAATAATAATAATAATAATAAAAAAAGAGGAACTGTCCACAGTGTGCATTAACTCTTCCAATAATGCAGCTTGGCAACTGCAGTTTATCAGCTCAAATACCAGAGACACACAGTAATGCTTTCTGCTTTTATAAAGGTGCCATAACTTTTTATTGCCTAACTTGATGGGTATATCTACATTTACATTTGGTCATTTGGCAGACACTCTTATTCAGAGCAACTTACAAAAGTGGTTTGAAGTTTTCAGCTTTAAATATATAATTTCACTGGTTCACTAGGTTACTCGATATAAGTACAGTCAGGTAAAAAGTATTGAACTATTCAATTTCCAGAATTTCCAAGAATTTTTATTCAATTGGTATGTGACTGAAATTGTGATTGAAGTGACTTAAACTTGAATTTAACAGGCCAAATTATTTGATTACATTTGATTTACATCAACAGGGATATATCTTTATTTATTTATTTATTTATTTATTTATCTTGTGTATCCAGTTTGATAATTCAGGCCCCTCCACACACACACACACACACACACACACACTCTTCACCCCTCTGAAGCCAGCTCCTCAAGCAGTCATGCATGCCTAAGACACTACCGCCACCATGTTTCACAGATGAAGTGGTGTGGTTAGGCTCGTTTGCATTCTCTCTCTCTCTCTCTCTCTCTCTCTCTCTCTCTCTCTCTCTCTCTCAAACACACACTTTCTCTTTATATTACATTAATAAACATTTGTCTTTATCTCAACTATCAAACATCGGTATGCCCTTGCTACATGCTGTATCTGCAAACGACGAATACTAACACTTCCACTCCTGCACTACTTTGTCTTTTTTAAAGTTATTTTTGGGTTGTTTTCTTCCCCTCACAGCTTTAACAATGTTCCTGTCATCAGCTGCTCTGGACTTCCTGGCACTGCATGATTATTGCAAATTTCTTACAGCTCCAGTAGTCTCTTTCCTTTTAACAATACTCCATGCTGCTATTTTATTTATTTCTATCATTAGGATTATCCTGATGTGAAAGGGAAAGAGCCTCGGAGTGTCAGTTTTGTAGTAATAAATTGAAGAGGTGATTTATAGTCATTTGTTCGTTAAACCTTTTTTTTCCCCCCTCTTTGGCTACTGTATGATTGCTGGCAGAATCACCTCTATGTCCTGAAATGCTTGAAATAATCACTTAAAGTGAATCACTTAATTCTAAATTCTTATATCATGTACAATGGTACTCGTTATTAATATATATCATATCATATATCAAGCATCACAAAGTTCATTATTAACTGATTCCATTAATATAATGTGTTAATATCATTAATATCAATTAATATCAATATATACTATATTTAATATAATATCATTAATATCGCGCTTTTCCAAGATGTCGCGGCATTGTCCATCACGGCAGCCCCGCTACGACTGTGAATATTACTTATGTTCTATATAACTTATATCCTAGTCTGTTGTACATACTTATTATTATTCTTATTATGAGAGTGTTTCATCTTTAATGTTTTTTTTTTATTTATTTTTTTTAATCTGCACAGTCTAGAGTTTGTCGCAATCGCATTTCTCTACTGCGGTACTTGAACAACCATGTAGGTGACAAAGAAAAAAATTGTAATCTTGAATGTGAAATCAAAAGGTAATTTCTTCTGAACCAAAGTTCTGGTGTCGGGGCAGGTGATAAAAAGTGAGCAGGATGCTTGAGCTGAACGCAGGCCCATCATTCAAACATAAGCAGACATGAATAGCGTTCCAGACGGGTTTTTTTTCACTCGCACATGTGAATGAAGCATGAACTTTACATGAACTTTGTCCTTGAATTTCTATAGAACATGCTTCGGCTTCGCTCTTCGATGGAGTAGAAGATGGACGTGATACGTATGTACTTTATGTTTATTCACTGCATTTGGCTTTGGACTTATACACCTATATGGTTTGTGAATAAACCATAGAACATTCTGACACTCCATTGTGTGTGTGTGTGTGTGTGTGTGTGTGTGTGTGTTGTGTCTAGAAGTTCAATCATCAATTTTAAACATAACATGACGGTCCAAAACAGGTCAATAATCGCGAAGTTCTCTTGAGACGGCTGAGACTGGGTGTAGGGGATTTTGACAGATCTTGGACTACGCTTACAGTAGATATAAACTCAGCTACTCATGAATGAATGACATTAAACGTCGACGTTGGCAAATTAACATGCATTCTGTCCGAATCAAACGCTATCAGTCGTGTTGACGTTATTTGCGCGGCCGCTTCCATCAGAGGTCGTCACAGCAGATACTCCATTTTACGCATTCTGATTTTGGCGCAGGTTTCTCCATCCTGTGGTGCCACTTCCAATTTTATCTGGGCTTGTGCACAGCACTAGGGGTGCCCTGATACCCCAGTGGCTGGGTGTGGGGCGCTGGCTGGGATCCAAACTCAGGCAGCATGGCAGGTGAGAAAACAAGCCCTGAACCACCAGTGCCCTACTGTGTATACTGTACGTACGCTTAATAAAAACGTCTTCATTAAATGATTATATTTGTGTGTTATGGATAAAATCTGCTTGGTTAGTTTTGTTTGGTTTGTTTTTAAGAAATATTTTTATTGGATTATTTATAGCAGGGATACTCGAGATGGAACAAAGCCCTCTCTGTCTCTCCCTCTCTCGCTCTTTATTTCTCTCTCTCTCCCTCTCTGTCTCTCTCCGGCATTAACTCCAGTGAAGCAGTGGGTGAAGCAGCGTCGATGTTCCTCGGGTCATTTCGAGAAAACTGATGATCAGTAACCGAGAGAATCCTTTCATCATGGACCGTTACATCACCTAATGAAATGTACATGAGCAATAGGTTTGAGTGGAAAACAAAGGCAAAAACACACACACCAATGCTTGCAATAATGCGTAAAAAGGAATAGAATCATTTAGCTATTTAAGTTTGTAGTGTGAACATTTTTCTAGGAAATATTAAAAAGTTCGGAAGGGAATAAACCTCCAAAATAAAATGTAGCATTTTAGTTACGCTAATAAATCTCTCGCTTTTTTGTAATCAATATAGCATGCGCTAAACTTTTTACACATTCCGCACATTCAAAATGAACAAAGTTATAAAGTAGGTTTGTCTTCTATGAATTAAAAGTCAGCTACTATTTTAACATCAACAAAATAAGTCCACTTCGTTCCCAGCTGCCTTCATGCAGATGCTCACTTCCTAGGTGCCCTATTACTGTAATCAGGAGTCGTGCACACTGACAATATTTAATGTGTTCAAATATCACTGTGTATCATTTAAATGAAGATCCGTAACCCTGGGTATGACTCGAAAGCTAACACACACCAAATCACTGTCACATCACACACACACACACATTAACACACTTAACAAACTCATTAAAAGTTTGCACATAATTTAATCCTTAAGCAGGTGTTTTAGTGTGTAGTGCAGAACACACACGCATACACACACACACACACACACACACGCACCTTCCTGTGACTAAATCACTAGGGATACCTGGCTCCCAAGCACACACTCAAACGCACACACACACTCACCCAAACACACACATATAAATAAAGCTTAATACAGTACAATCTAGTGTACGCCTTAGGTGCACACATTAGGAATCAAACTAAACTGAAAGATCACTGATGTAACACACACACACACACACACACACACACTCAGCATCAGCATCAGTGTGAAGTGCAGGAACACAGCAGTTACTTACGCACCATGCGGAGGAGGAGGAAAGACACGAACTGTGTGTGTGTGTGTGTGTGTGTGTGAGTAAGTGAGTGAGTGAGAGAGTGTGTGTGAGTGAGATGAGAGTGATGTGCTCCGATCTGCAGCATCACACACACTCCTACACTAACACACACAATCACACACACACACTTCAGACCAAGAGAGAGAGAGAGAGAGAGAGAGAGAGGGAAAGAGGCTGCCTATGATTGGCTGGCAGAAAAAGGGAGGGGAGAGACAGACAGCAAAAGAGAGAGAGAGAGAGAGAGAGAGAGATTAAAGGATATAATGCACTGTTGCACACATTGCAATAGACACCCAGTCTAATCAATTCCACCTGATTTTCAGGAACTTAATTAGTCGCATATCTATTACATGCAGTGAAAATCTTATCTCGCATATCTCAGGAAGCTCAGGGTCAGAGTGCAGGGTCATGGGGTCAACAGCTCGCCAGTGGAAGTGTTCATCAGACTGTGTGTGTGTGTGTGAAAACATCCTACAGGCAATAGCCTGCAGGAGGAGGCTTTGCTTTGTAGCTTTGCTGTATAGTAGGTGAACGCTCTGCAGGACCACCGCAAGATCAATCTGCTGATTCAGACAATTGAGGAATATGCCTTGGAGCGCGTATCCAGGATTCAACCATAAAGGCACCCGGAGGCATATCGCCTCCGATGCTTATCACACTCACTCACGGGAGGAAAGGAACGACTTGAATTTTGCTAGACGTGGTGGTGGATGTGCTTGTAAAACTCCACTTCTGTGCATCCAGCTAAAGGATGTGAAGGGGAAGGGGGAGTGAAGTTCCCACTCTAACGGGGATTGTGCTAGTTGGAGTGCCCTTACTCCTTTCGAAAAAGCCATGAACCAGCCCTATGTGTCACAAACCACACACCATATTCACTATATAGGACACATGGACATCCTCATCGGTCCACGGTGAGTGTCTCCCAATCCACAGATCATTATATGGGACGGATTATCATCATTATTAATCCTTATATGGAACACATGACCACCTTTATGAGTGTGTGTGTCCAAATCCAAACACCTTATTTACTATATAGGCCACATAGAGGCCATGAAGATGAGGGACAATGAGATGTATAATTGGTGGTATGAAACCAACTTACTGGATTCCAACTGCCATTAAACAACAGAAGAACATCCTCGTCCTCATCTATCTATCTATCTATCTATCTATCTATCTATCTATCTATCTATCTATCTATCTAAAGTGTGTACTTTCTCAATGATACCACCTCAGAATCAAATTGTACAGGATGAGAATTGGAGGAAACCTGTTTAATTGGGTTAAAGACTTTTGGAATGGAAGAGCATCTCACAGGTGTTCCTCAACCAATGTTAAGGCTGCCGAAACATTAGAGCAGCATGTGGACACAGTCACCTCACTGAATGTAACAGTAGGCAGCTCCACATTGACTTTTATGTCATTCTATGACCTCACACTCCATTCACAGCTTACGGTAGGATGCAGGCGTCAGGATCTGCACGCAGGTGGAGTACCCTCTAGTTCATTTAAATAGGCCACATAAACATCTTCATCAGTCCCCTGTGGATGTGTCCCAATCCAAACACTCTATTTACTATCTAGGCCATACAAACACCTTCATCAGTACCTCGTGTATGTGTGTGTGTGTGTGTGTGCGTGTGTGTCTCACACAACTCATTGTATTCACTTTTTAGGCCGCATAAACACCATCCAGTCCGCTCTAGACATGTCCCTAACCACAAACCTTATTCACTATATAGGCCACGTCCAGAAGTACCACAGCCCTGAAAACGCTTCATCATGCACTAATAAGTGGAACTGAGTGAGTTTAATTAGAGAAACACTAAACGCTATTGTGCTGCGTGACACCTTGCTCTTTGGTTGGATTGAAATGCAAATGCTTACTGGCTTAACTACAGAATCTGTGCTGGTGCTAATGAGGCTCAGTGAAGTGTTTGTGTGTGTGTGTGTGTGTGTGTGTGTGTGTGTGTGTGTGTGTGTGTGTGTGTGTGTGTGTGTGTGTGTGTGTGTGTGTGTGTGTGTTTAAAACTGCAGTTTAGGAATAAATCCAAAGCAAAATGTATGGATATGTTCAAAGTGTTACTGGAATAAATGAAGTGAAACAAGAAAGATGATTAGGTCAACATGTTAAAATAAGAAAGAACACTAACTATTCCTTGGGAAGGAGTGGGTTAGCACACGAACGAAATACGCTGTATTAGAATCGACTGCGGTTGGAGCTGCTGTTAAAGGAAATGAATCAACACCTTCTAAGCAGTGTGCGTTTATTTAAAATGGTCCTGTGTGAAAAAATAATTGCTTCCTTCACTCATTAAATAAATCCAGTTAGATTGGTGTATTTGAGTTAGCTGACTGAAACTCAGCACAGAACAAAACTAGAGAAAAAAAGAGATAAAGAGATCAATTTTCAGAACTTTTTCCCCCCTATTTAATAATTTCAGATGAAACGACGACTCTGAAGTTCTCCCTACCGTCTTTATCTGTACACTGGCTGAGTAATGGCTTTTCCCTGCTCCTCTCTGGTGAATACATCGTTATGTAACATGCACAGATGAAGGAAAAGTGGCAAAGATGGACGGAAATGAGAGACAGATCGATAACTCAATCACAAGAAATAATGTGATCTGTGAATGAAGTATTAAAACACAGCCCCAGCTGCATCTGCGAAAGGGTTGGTTAAAAAAGAAAATGCTTCTATAATTCATACTGTGAAGGAAAGGTATGTATCTGGAGTGAGTAAGCAACACTGAAAAAAGCTAAACATTCATTTATAATACCAAGACATGTATCTTGTCTGCACTTGTATGAATTTTTGCCTTGTCGGCATGTCCTCTGGTTATGTTTAAAACATGGACGTGGCTATATAATATATATGCTATATAAAGCTATCAGAGCTTACCAGATAAAGATAAATGAAACAAAAAAGATTGACTTCTTTTAATTTCCATGTTACTCACTCACTCATCATCATCTATACCGCTTAATCCTGTATTCAGGGTCACGGGGGGCCTAGAGCCTATCCCAGGAGACTTAGGGCACAAGGCGGGGTACACCCTGGACAGGGTGCCAATCCATCGCAGGGCACACATACTGTACATACAGACAATCTGGGAATGCCAATTAACCTAACCTACATTATGTAACCTACATGTCTTTGGACTTTGGGAAGAAACCAGAGTACCCGGAGGAAAGCCACCAAGCACGGGGAGAACATGCAACCTCCATGCAAGCAGAGATGGGAATCGAACCCGGACTCTAGCGGTGCAAGGTGACATTGCTAACCACTACACCACTGTGCCGCCCCCCCATGTTACTACATTAAATAAGTTTTGTTCAGATGATCACATGGTTGCCTTCAGAGTTCCTCCCCTGAGAACGTGTTGTTGAGGTCCTGTACACTTTACGGAGAAGTGACTTCCACTGCTTCAGTTTTTGAGAGCGACCTTCAGGTTCTGGGTCATCATCCACCCCCAGGTCACAGAAGAACTTTTGGAGAACCTTGAAAGCTGCTGAAATTTCTTTTCATTTATCTTCCAAAACCCAATCTCAGAGGTCTACAGTTATCTAAAAGCTATTTAAAAAAAATGATATATGATAATTTGGTATATTAATTAACATCTGGGCTTTGGAATAAAAATAGGACAAAAAGTAGAGACAACAGAAACCATTAAAGTGTAAGCATGGTTAGATGAAAACTAAAAATTAATTGATGGATTGATTAATATATTAATGAATTGATTCATTTATAACATATAGGAATTTATAACAGAACAAGTGAGAAAAATCTGTAAGTTTGTAAAGAGATGCACAACTCATTTCAGTAACCTGGACTGTGTTCCACATCTTAACATTGTATTTACAGAAGAAAATCCTCAGACATGAATAAAAATAAACTGAAACTGTTGGTAAATGTACGCTAAAACATCTCACACGCTGTCTAATATCAATCATTGGTGTGTCTAAGCTGCGAAAATCACATGGTAAACACAGTGTCAGGGGTTGCCATGCCAAAGATAATTTGCTGAAGAAGAAAAAAAGAGAAATAAAACGATGATGCAAGGATGCTGACTGGCTATTTTGTTTAGGCATATTCATAGTAGCATTACACTGTTTTAGATACGATGGTACCTGAGTATTACAATGTTGTTAATGCTAGTTTACCTCAGCATTACACTGCTGCCAATACCATTTTACCTCAGCATTACAGCCCTGTTAATGCTAGTTTACCTCAGCATTACAACCCTGTTAATGCTAGTTTACCTCAGCATTACAGCCCTGTTAATGCTAGTTTACCTCAGCATTACAGCCCTGTTAATGCTAGTTTACCTCAGCATTACAGCCCTGTTAATGCTAGTTTACCTCAGCATTACAGCCCTGTTAATGCTAGTTTACCTCAGCATTACAGCCCTGTTAATGCTAGTTTACCTCAGCATTACAGCCCTGCTAATGCTAGTTTACCTCAGCATTACAGCCCTGTTAATGCTAGTTTACCTCAGCATTACAGCCCTGTTAATGCTAGTTTACCTCAGCATTACAGCCCTGCTAATGCTAGTTTACCTCAGCATTACAGCCCTGTTAATGCTAGTTTACCTCAGCATTACAGCCCTGTTAATGCTAGTTTACCTCAGCATTACAGCCCTGTTAATGCTAGTTTACCTCAGCATTACACTATTGTCAGTACAACCCTTCACAAAAAATAACTGCAGTTTCGTGTGCAAGAAAATCAATAACGTCTTCTACTCTTCTATTTGTAAATTTGAGAAGTGCTTAAATATGTACAACTTTACAATTTGTCTTTACCAACCAACAATATCACATCTAATCCTCAGCGAGAGTTTGAACTACGGATCGTGCGATACGGTCGTGGTCCCCATGCATGAACAGTACAATTCTCATTTATTTAAAGCTGCGCACGCTGACCAAAACGACAGCGCATAAATGCTGAGACATAGTGACGTTTGTGGTTGTTGTTATTGAGAGACTCAGACAGGATGGACTATTACTCTCTTATAGACTTTATTATTGATTAAATGATACATGTTCATGACATAACAGAATTAAACCGTGGTTACATTTTAAAGCTTATCAAAGAAAAGTTGCCTATTTGGAACAAGATAGAAGAGGAGTATGTTGTGGGGGAGGACTCTCACAGCAAAACCTGAGCATTGCCCCTGTCACATCATTCAGTTAAATGTTATCTAACTAGTTATTGTATTGTATCGCTATGCACCGGCATTGTCCTAAATGTGTGTATTTTCTAATGTTAACTTAGCCGCTAGCTACTGTAGGTTAACCTTATGTAGTATTCTGATAAATGATTCAGCTGTAAATGTCCTGTGTAGTCGACCTTCAGCCCTTAGACGAGAGGAAAAGGGAAGGAGTAGAAGGCCAAGAGGTCAATACTAGACCCTGGGTAAACTTCACTCCTGGTTGGTAACATCATTTTTCTCTTGTCTTAATTTTCCTTCACTAATAACTGTTTGTAAAAAACAAATCTTAAGTTTTTCAGTTATTCAGATTTGACTGGGCACTTAATAAGATTTGTTTTGTGGAGTGTGAATACAGAACGCATTTATATTTTTGCTTCGTCAGTCTTAAACCTTTTTGTCTTCAGGTGTCAGCATGACGTCAGGAGGTAGACACTCAGTGGAGCAAATGTGTGGTCCTCTTTCCTTTTATGAATTCCTTTGATAAAAGTGCTGTTTATTTGGACAACAAAACACTTTTCTTGGTGTTAGTAGAATAGGCAAAGCCTCAAACTCCACAAATGACACTAAAGAGGCCCTCCCAGCCCAACAAACTGTGAGAGGTGAGTATATTGAGTTTTATATTTTAATTAAATTTGGTAATTCCACATATAATCAATGTGGGTAAGGAAATTGGTTAAAGGAGCGAGGAAGAAAAAAAGGGGAGGAAAAGAGTTTAGGTGTGCATGTGCGGGTCTGGTGGCAGTGCCCAGCTGGCATGCGGGCACACAGCTGGCGAAAGGAGGCGGCGAGCAAAGTGCCAGACTGGAGCATGCGGATATAACGCTCCTGCATGCTTCATGATGCATTCTTGACCTCTCTCTGGGCGCAGCCACAGACGGGAGTCCCTTTTTGATGCCTCACTTTTATTAATGCGGAGAAAGTCTGAGATCCGTTAGCGTTAATTATCGCCAGCCGGCCCGACCTGGGGACCTCGCCCATTCGCACAACAGCAGAAGGGGGAGCCGCCAACGTAGGGAGCCTACGGAGTGAGCAAGGAGCGACAAAAGATGTCATGTCATGGCATGACAGTCTCACTGTTTGCTTTTCCTTTGTTTCAGGACATGTCAAAAACACCTTTAAAGTAAAGGGTGGTGAGGTGAAAGCGCTTATTTGAACAAAGTTGAAGAATGAGGACAAAATGTGGACGGGGCTTTAAAGCTCTCCAGGCTTCCAGCTGCCGACCCAAGCCCTGTAATATACTCAGATAACTTTTTGTTACTTTCTATGTATTTATTTATTTATTTATTTGATTTAAGAACTGGATTACTGTAACAAACTAAAAATAGAACACTGTGGGTTTGTCCAGTAATACATTGACAGCAGTGTCTCCTAGCAGCAGCACTTTTGCACAGTAATATTGCTTAGTGTAAAAGTGCTTTCATGGTCATTTTTCTTAGCTATTTTTAGTGTTTTAAGTGTGTTGCTTTATTGATCTTTTTTATGTATTTAATAAAAATTAATTGCAGTTATTTAGTTGTAATGTGGTTGTAATGTGGTTTACATCACACATTTAGAAGTAGAAATGCTGTAAGTAATGTTTTCAGCTGACTTATTTGCTGCACAACTACTATATGAACTGCAGTAGCCATTTATTATTAATTTTTTTTTGTATTTTTATTTTTTACCTCAGAATTACATTGTTCTTTATACTATTTTACCTCAGCATTACACTCTTTTTCGATGTTATTTAACCTCAGCATTACATTTCGGGTTGCCAACTCTCCGAAATGGAAATAAGGAATGGGACACAGAGGGAGGGTGGGTTTCCGGGTGTTATTTGTTTATTGGCAGTACACTCACCTCATACTCCTCTACAGGTGAAAAAAAATTAGATATGTATTGAGGGAAACAAATATACAAACCTGAATCTGGTCAGTTTTGCATATTCAAGCATTAGGAATACAGGACAAATATCATATAACTAATATAGTGCAAACAACATTTTTATATATAATTTCTCTTTATATTGGCATGTACTCATATAAGAATTCTCTTTTAGCAGTGCAATTTTACATATGTTTAAAACACATCTGGTATTATGAAATATTTAAAGGAATTTGCAAAAGCTCAGCAGCGGGCATCTGTAAAGAAAAAAAAAAACATGCAATTTCACTAAATAAATATGTAGTTCATATGCATATACTGTAACTGCCAATAGTTAAGCCTTTATTTGTCACATATACATTACAGTAGTACACAGTGAAACTGCTTTTTCGCACATCCCAGCGTAACTCGGGTCAGAGCACAGGATCAGCCATTAAGGGCTTTGCTCAAGGGCCAAACAGTGGCAACCTGGTGGAGCTGGGAATTGAACCGCCGATCTTCTGACCAGTAACTCAGTACCTTAGCCATCTGAGTCACCACTGCCCCTAGTCCTAACCCTATAGTATACTGTATGTATGTATGTATATAAGTATGTATTAGTATAAATGAACAAGTAATCTCAGTTGTTTTACAATACGTTTTGTAGCAAAATAATCAGTACTATTACAGACTACTATTTAACTGATTGCACAGCTTTTCAGCGTTCTGTTCTGTGTTTTGACTTTTGCTGTTTTTTCTGCTCTGATTCTGAATCCCTGCGGGGGATGAATAAAATGTTATCTAATCTAATTTAACCTAGCCTAATCTAATCAACCAGATTTGAGTTTAGAAATCAATATGATTATTATACATACCATAGCAGCCTCTGGAGCTGTCTGGCGGTCAAGGAACTTTGCGGGCGCTCCCTCACCATGTGTGCTCCACAGCCTTTTGCTCCTCCTGTGATTTTCTTCCAATGCATCTTGGTTAATGTTTGAAATTCCTCGGTGATTTATAGAGAACGCCCAATGGCAGATGGTGCATTTGGCTTGTTGACTTTGATATTCAAACATCCCAACCAATGATAATCACTTTCCTATTCCTTTCTGTATTTTCTAAATGTATTTTTTATTTCATTTATTTATTTTCATTTATTTATTTATTTTTTGCTGGCAGACGATGCTCGCAGGTCACTATTTTTTAATCTTTAAATCTCGTGCTGCTGTCAGGTGTATCATAGCAACACTGACAGCACTTCTTTGTTCTCTGTTTCAGTTGAGAACATGACAGACAGGCTGTGGGAGAGGGGGGTTTTCCTTCTGTCCACTGACTGTATGCTTCTATCTCATACAAATCACCCTGTTTAGTAGTCTAACCTGTAATATTTCTCTCTTATATACTTCACTCAATTGATTCTCAAAAATATGTTACAAAACATGTCCTATAATTGTCTACAGCAGCGCAATGGTGTTGTGGTATTTTACCACATTTATTTTATTAATGCTATTTTACCTCACAGTTACCTTGCTGTTTAAGCTCAGC
The DNA here is from genome assembly GCA_030347435.1 of Clarias fuscus. Taxonomy (NCBI): domain Eukaryota; kingdom Metazoa; phylum Chordata; class Actinopteri; order Siluriformes; family Clariidae; genus Clarias; species Clarias fuscus. The sequence continues at coordinate 27,449,113 of CM059220.1, forward strand.
AGTACATTGTTGTTCATGCTTACATCAGCATTACTTTATGGTCGATACTATTTTACCTCAGTGTTACACTGCTATAATGCTCTTATACCTTATTGTTGCAATGTCATTGATGCTCATTTTACCTCAGTGCTACATTGTTATTTATGTAATTACCTCAGCACTACACTGTTGTCAATGCTATTTTATTCCAGCGTTACATTGTTGTCAATATTATTATAACTCATTGTTACACTGCTGATAATGCCATTTTACCTCAGCATACTTTTTAAACTACAGTATTACGCTGTTGTTCACAATATTTTACCTCAGCATTACAATATTGTTGATGTTATTTTACCTCAGCATTGCTGTTGTTGATGTTGTTACCGTCGCTACCACTAATATTTGCTTTAGTGTTATATTGCTCTTGAAAAACACACGTATAACTTTGTACAACAATGCAATTATTAAAATTACTTACACTATGATGTGCTACAGCATACACCACAGATCATTCATAACTCTGTAAATATGTATACTGTACATTTTAGCTTCACAGGTAAATTTAATTCTTCAATTTTGTGTGAAATCATTAATAATGTTCATAACATTCACGCTTATAAAAATAAAAAGACAAGGTCAAAGGCGTTTAGGTTGCGGTTTAGAAAAAAAGGAAGGAAAAGGAGAAACGGGCAGAAAATAAAGGTCTGCAGCTATGTTATCTCTATTTATAATATTATGTACAGGTAAAATTGGTAAGTAGAATATGTTTAACCTACTGTGTTGCTTGCTTACAGAACACTGGATATAATTTTATGTCCAGTGTTTCATGTCATAATTACTGAAAAACACAGAAGCTCAAAGCCATGCAATCCGGTTGCAGGTTGGGATCATTTTTTATTACAAATTACCTAACACAAGCCAAAAGAACAAATTAACCGTAATATTTTATTTGGAATAATACCTGTAGATGCAATGTGTTTGCTATTTTTTTAGTTGTGGTTAAAAGGCTGGTAACTCTAGAAGGAAGTATTTAACTTGTTTTCTGGGAAGGTCTTCATGAAAGCCGGTTTCATCATGGTGCTTAATGGATTTTGCATAAACGTCTATATATTTATACAATACTGTATTAACCGTAATATTGTTATAATACAATTATAACAATATCATTAATCATACAATACTGTTCTTGAAGAACAGCTGACTTTTATGTCTTCATAATACAATTGACTGTTGTTGTTGTTGTTGTTGTTGTTGTTGTTATTTACTGTAATTACGTAATTCCATGTATGGGTTATTTCAGTGTTGTGAAATCTTGAGCATTATTCTAGAATGTAGAAGTCATTAAGTAATTAAGCCAAAAATATTGGAATACAGGGTGTATCCAGACTTTTGAATTTTGTACAGTATAATGTACATATAATATAGAATGAGATAATAATATAGGAGGGGAATTCAAGTGAAAGCGGACATTTGGTGAAATTTCTGGTGAGGGAACGCATAAAAACAATGTTATGGAAATTTGTATGAAATATGAAAAAAAAAAAGCAAAAGCATCAGATTTTAACATAGTTTATTATTAAATAACCAGTAGGATGCTGGCATATGACTTGATGGTTTTTCTGACCTCCATGTGGAAAAATAATATTTTGAACAAATGATTATTGAATTAATTAATTGCAGGAGAATTTTATCATTTAACTTAAATAAAAAAATAATAATAAAAAAAAATCAGATGGCTGGTGACGACAACACAGTGTGCCATGCCATGAACATGATCCAGCATGGTGAAATGAGAGTGATGTCTTCAAGTGAGTTCTGTGGTGTTGCGTCAGTGTACACAAAGACATTTGTTCATATTTTATGAGTGACATCTCAGAGATAGCATGTGGAAAACTGTGGAAATCATCAAAACATCTATTAAAACAGTTTTGTAATTGTCTGAACAGGTAAAGTTTAGGTAAAGTTTAGATTTTATACATATACTTTACAAGACCAAGCAAAATGACAAATTCTCCCAAGAATCTAATCAAGGGTCAAATACTTCATATTCGGTTCTCATAACTGAGTGTTAACTCCTAGCTATCTGCTTGCTTGCCAAAATGATGATCGGCTTGCTTTGTGTCATCCTTAATTAAACTGGTGTTACATTATCTAAGGTTCTGGGTGTAGTGTCATACACTCATCCTAAGACACCTGCTTGGGGGAAAATGACATTTTTCGTGTAACAGGGGCACTTTGAAAATAAAGATTGCAGATTTACAAGAATCTATAGCTGGTGTGATCACTAATTATAAAACAATTTACAGCCATCTCCACTTTAAAAAAAAAAAAAAGAATTCCAAATGTTCATTTAGCATCATAAATGGAAATGAGAGTTACTGAATTTCTTAACTGTGTGTATTTTTGTTGAGCCTTTGTTCAAGTTCTCTACAGAACCCATATGATAACAGAGTTCACACTAAAAAAAAAAAACACTTCAGACTGCACTCAATGCAGAGAAGTGTAGAAGTTTCAGAAGTAATTTTTTTTAAATTCCGTTTTCTGTTTCCATTAATGGACAAATAAACTTCTGCGATCCTGGCTAATTTAATACAACACAGCGGATTGGATTGAATTAACCTCTCCCAACTGATCTTTGCTGCATCTCTCCTTACACCTTCTCAGCCTAACGGCTGAACCTGAGCCGACACAAGCGCGCAGTGTGTGTTACACACTCCAGATCTGACAAGAAAATCGTCATCATTTACAGAAAATATGGCAGAAATAACCCACCGGCAGAGACAATGGTCTAAGGGTGAGGGAAATTGGGTGAAGAAAGGCGTATTAGAGGCGATCTGGTGCCATTACGCGCTCACGTGATGGAATAAAATGTGAAAGAGAAGATGGTGAGGTGGGAATGATAAGAATAATAAAGCTATGAGATGATGCTGGGGCTCTCAGTGTCAATCAATCTGTCTAAAATGACCATTTCCCATCGATCACTCTTTAGCTCAGCTTAGCACAGCCACCACACACACACACACACACACACACACACGCACGCACACAAAATCACTACGCTTCATTTCTGTTATTTACTTTTTTTTCTACCTTAAAAATCATTACCGTGATTAATTGGGATTATTTTTCACTCATTCTAAAGCATTTGTAATATAGATTTTCTTTAACTTTGAGGTCACTTAAAATGCATCTTGGGTCAGATGAAACTTACAGAATCTTAATTTTAAATTGTAACATTAACATCAATAGAAAAAACTCCAAATATTTCACACTCAATTACAAAACAAAACATTTTTAAGCTTATTTGATTCACATCATCTCAGTTCCTATCCTAATTTGAGTCTATACAGTGGGAATACATGTTTGTTTGTTTGTTTGTTTGCATATTATATTTAGTAATCCAGGCAATGTCCATGAGCTGTGATGCGATTGGTGTGGAATGGGATTTAATATAAAATGCATCATTAAATGAGCAATACAATGTTTTTTTTTTTTTTTTTTTACAATTTAATGTTCTTAAGTGCTTATGTTCTTAAAAATTGAAAGATACACACAATTTGTTATGAATTCCCCCTTACTGTGCAAAGCATTTCAAAATGTACTTCGTTCAGATTGTACTTCTCCGTTAGTTTAGTCAGTCTGTATCTCCAAAGTTTGCTTGTTGTCTCAACAAATACCACTGTAAGAAGTTGGGTTAACGATACAATATTAATTAATTCAACGTTTATCTAGTTGGAGTTTTTACAGTGTAAATTTTTTATTCTTACCGGTCGTACAGTACTGTATGTAGCCAAAAGGGGAGGAGAATAAACCATGAGGTGGAGGACAGTCCTGAGATTCACTTTATATTTCCACTTATTTCACTTTAGAATATCAGCTTCGCTAGATGGTTGAGAGGCAGTTAGTGTAATTAACTAATGTAGAACATATGTGACGTTGAGTGATACATGTAGTTAAACATCCCAGTGCTGTTATGCTCTATATCAGCACTCATGGAATGCCTCTCGTCCAATCAGATTACTGAATTAGGAAGTAATGGATAATAGTGGGAATTAGTGAATATTGATTTTGATTGTATAAAAACTTGTCTAGGCGGTCCTAAAAATATATAAATGTGCTCATTCTAATAGGTTATTATTTCTATAGTAACAGGGACATTGATATTTTAAAGTTTTCTGTATTTTTTATTTAACATGTATGGAAGGAGTCTCCAGTGTTGATGCTTTTTAAACATCAAAGGCAAATCTGTAACTTGAAGTTTTCTGATATTCTGATGTTCATGACAGAGGTCTGTATGCTTTGTGGTTTCTTGTTAACATGACAAGCTGTGGTTTGACATGACAAACAGTGTTTTTGTCTTATTCACTAAACGAGAGAGAGAGCGAGAGACAGAGAGAGAGAATGCTGGAGACGAAATGTCTGTTTATAGTTGTTTATGTCTCTGTGTGTGTGTGTGTGTGTGTGTGTGCGTGTGTGTGTGTGTGTGTGTGTGTGTGTGTGTGTGTGCGTGCGTGTGTGTGTGTGTGTACCTACTCCACACACACACTTGGATAGATCAGGTATATAGTGCCATCTAGTGTGTCTTACACATATACACAGGTTATTACACAGTATCCTGCTTACCATTGATTCCAACTACTTTTGCTCTCCTGATCTGCTTGAAGTCCAACATTTGTTTGAAAGTTAGCATTTGGAAATTGCTCACTGCTCCTGAGATGCTCCTGCTCACCCGGAGATTAGATGGCTGGGAATGCCTAAGATTAGTTTGAACTCAAGTTTCTGTCATTATACAGATAAAAACTAAAAATTAATAAATAAATTTAGCAAGTGGGTTAAATTATAACAGATTTAGAAAAGCATCTTGTGTTCATACTAACACACGTGGACAAAATTGTTGGTACCCTTCGGTCAATGAAAGAAAAACTCACAATGGTCACAGAAATAACTTTAATCTGACAAAAGTAATAATAAATAAGAATTCTATGAATGTTAACCAATGAAAGTCAGACATTGCTTTTCAACCATGCTTCAACAGAATTATTTTAAAAAATAATGAACTCATGGAACAGGCCTGGACAAAAATGATGGTACCCCTAACTTAATGGTTTGTTGCACAACCTTTTGAGGCAATCACTGCAATCAAACGATTCCTGTAACTGTCAATGAGACTTCTGCACCTCTCTGCAGGTATTTTGGCCCACTCCTCACGAGCAAGCTGCTCCAGTTGTCTCCGGTTTGAAGGGAGCCTTTTCCAGACAGCATGTTTCAGCTCCTTCCAAAGATGCTCAATAGGATTGAGGTCAGGGCTCATAGAAGGCCACTTTAGAATAGTCCAATGTTTTCCTCTTAGCCATTCTTGGGTGTTTTTAGCTGTGTGTTTTGGGTCATTGTCCTGTTGCAAGACCCATGACCTGCGACTGAGACCCAGCTTTCTGACACTGGCCAGCACATTTCTCTCTAGAATCCCTTGATAGTCTTGAGATTTCATTGTACCCTGCACAGATTCAAGACACCCTGTGCCAGATGCAGCAAAGCAGCCCCAGAACATAACAGAGCCTCCTCCAAGTTTCACAGTAGGGACAGTGTTCTTTTCTTCATATGCTTCATTTTTCCGTCTGTGAACATAGAGCTCCATTTTTCCATTTTTGTCTCATCTGTCCATAGGACATTCTCCCAGAAGCTTTGTGGCTTGTCAACATGTAGTTTGGCATATTCCAGTCTGGCTTTTTTATGATTTGTTTTCAACAATGGTGTCCTCCTTGGTCGTCTCCCATGTAGTCCACTTTGGCTCAAACAATGACGGATGGTGCGATCTGACACTGATGTTCCTTGAGCATGAAGTTCATCTTGGATCTCTTTAGAAGTCTTTCTGGGCTCTTTTGTTACCATTCGGATTATCCGTCTCTTTGATTTGTCATCAATTTTCCTCCTGCGGCCACATCCAGGGAGGACGAATATTTTCAGTATTTTCTAGGGGTACCATCATTTTTTTTGTCCAGGCCTGTTCCATGAGTTTATTTTATTAAATAATTCTGTTGAAGCATGGTTGGAAACCAATGTCTGACTTTCATTGGTTAACATTCATAGAATTTTTTTAAATTATTACTTTTGTCTGATTAAAGTTATTTCTGTGACCATTGTGAGTTTTTCTTTCATTGACCGAAGGGTACCAACAATTTTGTCCACGTGTGTATAAGAAGCTCCACAGCTACAAAGTTCTGTAGCACTTTTTTACAGCTTAAATACATTTCTTTCCAAATCTTGTATATTATTCTTATACTATTGTATATTATTCTTAAACTATTGTGTGACAATGTTTTTAGGACTGTGTTTATGAGTCTGAGAGCTTGGGGCTGGAAGCTGTTACATAGTTAGGCCGTTCTTGAGTGGCAGCTGTAGAGGGCAGAAGAGCCAAATAAATTGCATGAGCGATGTAAGAACTCATCCACAAGGCTGGAGTCCTTGCAGATGCTACATGAATGGAAAGTCAAGTCAAGTCAAGTCAATTTTATTTATATAGCGCTTTTAACAATTGATATTGCCGCAAAGCAGCTTTACACAATAAAAAGAAGTAAGTTTGTATGCAATGTGTATGAATCAAAATGATAAGATTGTCCCTGATGAGCAAGCCGAGGGCGACGGTGGCAAGGAAAAACTCCCTGAGATGGTAATAGGAAGAAACCTTGAGAGGAACCAGACTCAACAGGGAACCCATCCTCATCTGGGTGATAACGGATAGCAGGAATTGCTCATCATAATAATGTGTAAGACTGGAAGTTCAGTATAAAAGGAGATGTTTTAAAATTAAAATGAGTCCAGTTTGTTCCCGGAGGCTCAGGTAGACTGTAGGGGATTCCGGTCCTGAGTTATCAAACAACTGAAGTCACAGGTCCCCAGAGCATCACTCGATGACAGGACAGTCTTCATGGAAACCATCCCCAGCCACCATACGAATCCAGGCAGACCACACGGGGCATCCATGCGACGAGATCTCCAACCAGAAGCAGGACTCCAGGATGGGTTAGACGGCTCCAGAGGGCAGAGGGGTCTGGATCACTGGCAACTCAGGAGCGAAACATGTATAGCTCGACAGAGAGACAGAGAGAGGGAAAGAAGAGGGGGAGAGAGAGAGAGGAGAGAGCAGAAAAGGAGAGAACAGAAAATAAGGAGAGATGGCAGTTAGGTCTGGTCACAGTCAACATGTATAAGGTGAATGTATATTTAGTGCAAAGTGCAAGCAGAGACTCCGGCAGGACTAACTATAACAGCATAACTAAAAGGGAGAGCCAGAAGGAAACACAGACATGAGGGCTCCCTGAGATGTAAAGCAACCAATCACCTCACCGTCAACAAACCTGAGTGATCAATGAGAGTGGGGAGGACAGCATCTAAACATATCAGTTCACCAGAATACTCTATGTCCATGAGTCCCCCAGATCTGCTCCTTTACCTAAGGTTAATCTATTTACAAAAATGCTTGGCTAAATAAATAGGTTTTTAGCCTAGACTTAAACACTGAGACTGTGTCTGAGTCCCGAACATTAATAGGAAGACTATTCACAGGGAACCAATGCAGTGTAGATAAGATAGGGTTGATGCGCTCGTATCTTCTGGTTTTAGTGAGGACTCTCGCTGCTGCATTCTGTACTAACTGAAGCTTGTTTATACACCTAATTGTCAAGTCAAGTCAAGTCAATTTTATTTATATAGCGCTTTTAACAATTGACATTGTCGCAAAGCAGCTTTACACAATAAAAAGAAGTAAGTTTTTATGCAATGTATATGAATCAAAATGATAAGATTGTCCCTGATGAGCAAGCCGAGGGCGACGGTGGCAAGGAAAAACTCCCTGAGATGGTAATAGGAAGAAACCTTGAGAGGAACCAGACTCAACAGGGAACCCATCCTCATCTGGGTGAAGTTGAACAACCAGACAGTAAGGCGTTACAATAGTCCAACCTAGAGGTGATAAAAGCATGAACTAGTTTTTCTGCATCATTTAGTGACAATATGTTTCTTATCTTGGCAATATTTCTAAGGTGAAAGAAAGCTATCCTGGTGATATTATCTACATGAGCTTCAAACGAAAGGCTGGAATCTATAATCACACCGAGGTCTTTTACACTTGATATTTGCAGTTGATGGAACAGAAGGGCCATCTAAAGTTACAGTGTGATCAGAAAGCTTACTTCTAGCTACTTGTGGTCCTATGACCAGAACTTCTGTCTTATCAGGATTAAGCAGAAGAAAATTAATTAACATCCAATCTCGTATGTCCTGCACACACTGCTCGATTTTAGCAAACTGGTTTTTCTCATCTGGTTTTTTATTAAAGCATAAAAACGGGAAAAATATATAATTATAAAAAACTAAACAAAATATAATCTAAAACGCTGTTCCAAACAGACGAGGAACTTTTGCGGGAACAATACGAAAAACAGGAAGCTACGTCACCCAAAAGAATCCTTAACAACAGTTAGAGGCATTCTAAAGACATGGTCAACTTTTTTTTTTTTTCTGTTGTTTTTGTACATATGGGGGCAGTGACGGCTAAGGCACTGAAGATCTGAACTGATCGGAAGATCGGCAGTTCGATCTCCAGCTCCACCAGGTTGCCACTGTTGGGCCCTTGAGTAAGGCCCTTAACCCTATCTGCTCCAGTGGCAATGTATATGTGACAAATAAACGCTTAACTTAAAACTTAAAACAACAGTAATATAGTAGGCCAGGATGGTAGAATGTGATGGTTGGGGGAGGTTCATGTACAGTACCAAAGGAATTGTACGCCCTGCTGGTCTCCAATGGCTGGGCCCTAATGTCCCACACTGCACACATTGTTCAGGAATAGTTTGAAGAACATGATAACAAGTTCACGTTGAAGACCTCACCTCACAAATTAAGATATGAAGAATCTGCTGCTGGTGGAAAAAACCACAATGCACAAAGTTCAGAGGTCTAGAGTCCATCGTGGGACATACACAAGTGGGACCACTCAGGGCATAAACAACTAAAAGTAAAGAGAAAACTTTGTTTAATTTTAATAATGGGTCTACTCAAACTTTACCATGTGTCGCATGCCAACAATTTAGATTCGTGACATTACAAAACTATAAAACTAAGAGTGAAAAATAAATGGTTCTCAACATCATGTAGTAATATTCATCCTCATTAGACACGTCTATAGTAAGTTCAAAGGCATGACATATACAGAGTGCGAATAAGGTGATGTTTCCAAGCAGGATTTTGTTGCTTTCTGTCAAAAAATGATTGTTGTGGAGCTTTTTTTATGCTTCGTCCGAAAAAGAGAAAGCTCGTTCAGCTCACTACCTCCTTCAGGAAGTGGAAAAAAAGAGTAAAGGAGTTTCAGAGGAGAGGAGGAATATATCAAAAACATATCAGCTAAAGTCACTGAAGAGGAGATTAGATGAAGGAGATGGTCCACATGATTCACTTCAATTCAGTTTTTTTTTTTTTTGTCATTGTCGCAAAGCAGCTTTACACAATCCAAAGAATTATTTATGTTTGTATGGAATGTGATTTTGTATGAATCAAAATGGTCAGATAGTCAGATATTCCCTAATGAGCAAGCAGAGGGCGACAGTAGCCAGGAAAAACTCCCTGAGATGGCAGTAGGAAGAACTTGAGAGGAACCGCACTCAACAGGGAACCCATCCTCATCTGGGTGAACAGAAAGCAGGAATTGATCTGCATTCATACTGTGTGTTAGGTGGCAGGCGGTTCAGTATAACAGTTGTTAACAGATGTTAATTGATGTTAGTAGTTATTGGAGGCTCAGGTAGACTTGCAGGATATTCCAGTCCTGAACTATTGAGCCTTAAATCTGATCACAAGACCATGTGACCTGGACAATGCAGCAGTGGTCTACTGTCCTGTTCATTGTTGCGTGTCGGGTGTAGGGTTTCAACCCTAGACCCAGAGGGGAATTGAATCTTTAACAACTCGGGTTAATTTGATTAAACTGAACAAACTTTACACAGTTATAAATTCATACACTTAATCATCTATCCGTCCAGCGTTTAGCACGATTTAGTGTATCTTACCAATTCTGTTTATCCCGCGGCCAACCCGTGATCCCGTGATAATCCAAACTCAGGTATTTACCAATTTATGAGCAAGGTAACATAAGATCTGGGGAAATGTTTAAACTTTAAAATACATGTCCAAGACAGTTTTTTTTGGATTTTTCCCCGATTTTCTCCCTAATTTAGTCGTGTCCAATTCCTCTAAGACAACAGTTCTTTATAAAGAAACAAGAATTTATTGAACTAATCTACGATACATAAAACTATGCTACTTAAACACACACATGCACACATTCATGAACAGTTTAGATGGTGAAAGTTAATGGAGTCCTGTTTAGGTTTACTAGAACTGAGAAAGTCACAAGAGCGGAGCTTTGGGTTTAATCTTACTGTTTAGTTATGAATCGAGCACCAATTTTCGGCAAGGTATGAAGCTCTGGTTGTTTACTGGAGTTACGTTTCGTTCTCATCCGGTAGTTTGCCTCTAGTGAAGGGAATCACGGAGTTACTGATTTGTTGGTGCACTGGGTTGAGGTGACGTCTTCCCCAATTCCGCCAGCACACCCCCAGCTTTCTGTTCATGGATGATAATGCTCCTCCACATCGTGGCAGAATTGTCACAGCTCAACTTCAGAAAGTTGGAATGCCCCATATTCAAGATTCAAAGAACTTTATTAATCCCCAAGGGGAAATTGCTTATTCCCGGTCACAGTTGCTCACCCTTGCTATCAAGTAAAGTAAAGTAAAGTACAAAAAACAGCATATCGATAAATATGGTATGGCCATCAATGTTCCCTGCCCTGAACCCTATAGAGCACGTCTGGGACCAGTTGAAGCAGAAACTGGATGATCGTACCCACCCTCATGTGACCTGGCAGAACTGCGTGTAGCACTTGTGGAAGAGTTGAACGCATTGCCTCAGAACAACATCATGAGGCTAGTGAGGAGCCTGAGACGCCGCTGTCAAATTGCGGCAAATGGTGGAAACACTCGCTACTGACATTGTCAATTTTTTGTTATTTGGGGCTATCCTTGTTATTGTCTAAATTTTTGAGGTAATAAATATTAAACTAATGAAAATGGTGTTTCTTCTCATATATTATTAGTAATATCAGAGGGAACTTTTACTTATTTCATTAAAATTCAGAGCAAATAGGAAAAGCACTCATGTAAATAACAATATCCCTAACTTATTGTGAGTAGTGTATCAAACTATGCTGTATGGGTTGGCTCTCTCTCTCTCTCTCTCTCTCTCTCTCTCTCTATATATATATATATATATATATATATATATATATATATATATATATATATATATATATATATATTACCGTAGGAAATACAGCATGCACAATACAATACTGAAATGACGATCAAAATTTGTGAGTTTATTTCTCCTGAAAGAAAATCATAAATAATTATTTATACATTTCCAGATAAAATTAGACCATGTAGAATAATTAAATATTGAAATAAAATTTTTAGTACATTTATTATAATTAATTATGAATATAATGTTTCATATATTTTATACAGGTAACATGATTTAACCAAGATATACAGTATTTTGGATAAAACATTATATGTAATTAATCAGTTACAAAAAATATACCATTTTAATCACTTGAATAATGTGAACATGAAAGGACTCACAGTAACTGTTATTTCCACTTTAAGAAGAGTGAGTGATTAAAATGCTTATTGTTTCATTTTTTATTTATTTTTTTTTTACGTTCCCTCTTAAGAAACCGGCTCCTTAACAAGCTAAGTGTGCGTTATGGAACTTAAATATGAATTAGCTGCTTTCTTTATACTGAGTTGCTGCTAAATGGCTAACTTTTTAGCCCTGTAACAGTAAAAGTGTTTGATAAGAATGTCTCAAATGTTTAATAAAAACAACTCTAACTATAAATAATGATTTCATGGTTTTATAATACGTTTACTAAACTGTACTAGGTTCACGCTCAACTAGTGAAGCAACAATATTAAGCAATATTTTGTTGAATGGCATTTCTACGCAGAATGTGTTTTTGTACTAGCTTGATTTAACTTGCGGAAAAAAAAAAAGAAGAAAAATACTTGTTTCTGTTCACTGGACGCTGTGTGGAACATCTTCATGGTTTAGAGTTGGAGAATTGATGATAGTGTTGCTCTAAAATGCGTATCCTCACAACCACGTAGAAATTATACCGCGTAGCTAATCTATTTTTCCGCTAGCTAGTGCGGCTTTGTCACTGTCGTGTTGGTTGGCACTCCTTGACCTTTGACCCTGGGTTGCGCTCTTACACATTAGTTATGCTAGTTAATACATTCTCTCAAGTCCTGGCCTCGGATTCCTGTGGACCGTTTGCCTTTTTTTTTTCCAGGACTAATGGAGCGTACTGTGACAGATCGCGACAAGGCGCTAAGCAGCCGGACCGAGCAGAAGAAAAGACACAAAGACGGAGGAATTATCCTGTGAATAGGCAGCGAGTGAAGGAGGGAGGGAACAAGGGGCACGGACAGAGGGAGAAAAACATCTGCTCTAACTCCTTTTCCGGACGCTTGCGTAAAATTTAACGTGAAGTTAATCGGTTAATCACTGCTCTCGCGACACACTCTGAGCGTCACACCAAATTTCACGATTAATCAGTGAGTTTACATTTTTATACACACAGACTTTAAGTTTAAGCAAGTCTTTTCCCTACAATGAAGGGAAGCCAAAAGGAAACTGATTCTGTCCTTGCGCACCTTCTACATATTTATACCTTTGTTACTAATTATCAAGCTTGTAATGGACTTAATTCTATTTCATTCGTTTAAACCAAACATACCAATTCATATGTGTTACTTGAGTGGAATATCTGCCCTTAATTTAAATATGTTGGAACTGGAATAATTTTTTCTTTAAAAAAAAAGAAGAGAGAAAAAGAAATAGTGCTCAAGAAACAATGCAAAAGAGCAGCAATGCAAACAATGCAATGTAAAAGAACTGAGAGCACTGCTTTGTAATTCGGAGTAAAAACATTAATTTGGCTGCTGTGATACTCTTGGAAATTATTGAAGTAATGAACTCATAATTAAGTATTAATTCAATGGACTTTGCTACTTCTGTTAGGCTGCATTGCGACAGGGTCCGCTGTTTAAAAGCGCTACACAAATATCAATCTAATTGCATCATTAATTATTAAATTCATTTAATATTAGCTAAAAAGTCCAAACTAAAAATAAATAATAGGACAATTTATGCTAGAATCTTCTTTTTCTGCCTCATTTTAACTATATGATTTCACTTTCATCTTAAAGGAAAGTTTAAAAGAATTGTCCACTATTTTAAAAGATGCATTTTTAAAGAATGTTTAACCTAAAAACAATACCAGCTGACATGAAATTGGGCTTACATTATTTATTATTTATAAATGTTCTTTATAGAAATGTAATAAATACTGAATATTTAAATAATTTGGGATTCAGTTACAAAAATTTGACATTAAAACAATGTAACTTTTTATATAATAATAATAGCATTGTTAAATTATTATTATTATTATTATTATTGAAATATACATATTTTACATTTAGATAATATTTTTAAATGTTTTTTTTATCTACAAATTGTTTGAAAGTTTGTTATAAATCACAGGTATTCGATAGATAGATAGATTTGATCATACACGCTTCTTTTTAAACCCGACTTTAAACATAGTTTATGTATTCATGTGGAGTGTACACTCTGTCACGCTGTGTTTTACAATTTAACGCTTAAATGTAGCTTTAGCAAGGAGCTACATGCATCGCAACCCTGTGTGTGTGTGTGTGTGTGTGTGTGTGTGTGTGTGCATGCGTGAGTGTTTGTGTGTGAGTGCGTGTGTGTGTGTGTGTGTGTGTGTATGCGTGTGTGTGTGTGTGTGTGCGTGTGCATGCATGTGTGTGTTTGTGTGTGTGTGCGTGTGTGTGTGCCCAAGTCGTTACACTGAGTTAAAATAATTTCCATGCTAATTGAAAGAGTGTTGCCTCTTTGCCCCCCCCCCCCCCCCCAAACACACACACACACACACACACCACTTTATTGACTTGCAAATACATAATGAAATGAGCAGTCTCTCTCTCTCTCTCTCTCTCTCTCTCTCTCTCCTTATTGGTCCTCGCAGACTCCTTAGGGCCCTGTGTAGAGAATAAGTGGAAGTGAAGTGATGCAGTGAGTCATTAGGGACGATGCAGGAGGTCCTGTTCACCATCAAGTGACCTTTAAGTGGAAGAGAAAGACGACGACGGAAAGAGAACGCCAAGGTGAGGAGAATTTTTTGTCATCTTTCTTTTAAAAGAGATTTTAACATAAAGCACCGAAAAGTCACGTACACACTCGCCGACTCTGAGGAGAGCACTCACGTGAGCAGTGAATATGCAAAGTGTGTGCAGTTACACTCTGAATACTGAAGGTGTGATGTTATCTTAACACATAAATATGAATTTCTGCTGTGAAGTAGTTATTAATATTTATTATTAAACTCGAAATAGCATAAAGATTTTAAATAAATATTGATATTTCTGGTCGCTATACTGTATTATGAATGTTTAAATGTCATTTATAAAATTCTTTCAAAAATGTTTCACATTGTGCGCTCATGTGTGTGTGTGTGTGTGTGTGTGTGTGAGTGAGAGGGAGCGAGATTAGGCGTGAAAAGACTTGATTAACACACACAATAACGCTGCATGTCGGCTCATTAGCCATGACAAAATGGTTTATATGTGTGTGTGTGTGTGTGTGTGTGTGTGTGTGTGTCTATATGTGTGTGAGTGTTTGGGGACGGGGGGTTCTCGAGGTTTGACCTTTGACTCTTAGATCTCTCATTGAGCTCATTCAGGACGCTGGAATATACGAGGCTCGTGGGAATCCAACTTTACCTATTTATATATATATATTTAGTTATTCTCTTAAAACAACAGATAAGAAGAAAATGTCATTTGCCATGTAGGTTTTAAATGTAGTTTCCCATCCAAATGCAGAGTAAACCAGTAAAATCTTTACTTTGGTCATGTGACCAGTATGTTGCCATACAAGCGTAAATGTCATGATGTGTGACATCAGTTTCACGATATGTTTATTATGAAATTATTGTGAGTAATGTATATTTTCAGCTTCGAGATTAAATTCCAGAGCTTTAGTCGGCTGTAATGCCCAGCCTGTAAGGTTTGTCTGAAATTTTAAGTTTGTCTACTAAGAAGCTTCTTTAAAATGTGATTTCATCATTGTTTAGCTGTATAATGCAAAATACTTTTTAGTCTTTGTGATTCGCAAGCGGTAACCTCCAGTGAAGAATGTGGTCATGTGACCAGCACGTGCGGTGGTTATCTCCGTGGGTTGGCGGGTTTTGGAACTCTGGTCTTGAAACAACGCAAATGCATTACATAATTAGTCAAATGGCAATTTGCAGTATGCGTATTGAACATTTCCATCACATTTATGGCTAAAGGTATTTACTTTTAAGAAATTGAACAAAAAACTGACAATACTTACTGTTTTTTTTTTTTTATATGTTACACTCTTCAATTCTAATGGACTAATTAACTACATAATCCTTTTTTGACGTTAATGAGCAGAAAGAGACGCTGAAATGTACCGTGTAAAAAAAAACTCCAGTCTCTGTGTGTGTGCTGAATGTGTAATCAGCTCGACTCTGTAGGACACCTACGAAGGGTTAAGAGTCAACCTGAGCTAAACAGACGCATAGGAGTGTGTGAATGCGCGGCTGTTCCCCCTTTAGTGAAGATGAAGTGCGCACTAAAGGTCTGATGGAGTGTGAGACTCGGAGATGAACTGATGAATGGAGGGAGGAGATGTTTCTCTTTCTCGCTGCTGCTCTTTTGTTAGACGCTTTATTCTCCTGCTCTCTCTGACACACACACGCACGCATACACGCACACACACGCACACACACGCACACACACACACACACACACACAATGTGTAGCTATGTGTTTACTACATAATGAACAGATGGTGTGTGTGTGTGTGTGTGTGTGTGTGTGTGTGTGTGTGTGTGTGTGTGTGATGTGAGTTAAAAAAAAAAAGTAGAGAAAGAGATAGTAGATGAAGAGAGAGACAGAAACAGAGACCAAAAGACAGGGATGGCAGTAGACAAACACATAAGTAGAGAAAGAGAGGGACTGAGAGAGACACAGAGAGATAGGAAAAGATGGAGAAAAAGAAGTAGAGAGAGATGGGATGGAAAATGACATAGAAAAAGCCTTAACAGATATAAAAAAAAATTTTAGAAAATGAATAAAACAAAGAAAGGTAAAGTGAAGAGTGGAAAGAGAGAATCAGTGAATCAGGCCTGTGCACCAGGTCACTTCCTGTCATGTTCTGACCCCATGTGTGTGTGTGTGTGTGTGTGTGTGTGTGTGTGTGTGAACAGGTAACTCGTGGAGTGGTGGATTAAGAACATCTAACAAGTGAGCGAGTGAAGTGAGAGATCTACCTGCTCTGCCATGGCACACTGGTTCGTGAGGCGAAGCGCGCACTTCAGCACCGTGATCACGGTCATGAGCTTAGTGACATTGTCTCAGGCGGACGAGGGGACGAGTGTGAGACCCCTCGTGAGGAGGGAGAAGAGAGGATGGGTGTGGAATCAGTTCTTTGTCCTGGAGGAGTACGCTGAGGACAAACCACTCTATGTGGGAAAGGTGTTAACGCCTAATGATTATATTACTACTAACTGTATAAATATCCATACATTTATATACAGTACTATACTACACTCCTACGTTTATACTACAATACAATACCGCTACTACTTATTTACTACTACCATTACTAACACTTACATCAATGCTAGAATATTATACTAACAATACAATCTGGACAATAATGATCTGGAGACCACATTGTGAGCTGTAATCAAAGCTAAAAGTGACTGAATAAAGACATTCTTTGGCCAGGAAGTGTATATGTCACTGTACTATACCACTTCTATCCCTATCCGTACAAGTTTTTGCATTATGTATATACTGTACACTGTATTTACACTCCCGTACCATACTACTACGGCTTCTATACTACTATACTAGATATATGGAATCTATATGTATGTATATGATGTTTCCTGATAGGCATAATATAATATTACATAATATAATTCTAAAATGTGTGTGTGTGTGTGTGTGTGTGTGTGTGTGTTTCAGCTTCATTCTGATTTAGATAAAGGAGACGGATCTGTTAAATATATTCTATCAGGAGAAGGTGCAGGAACCACATTTACACTGGATGACAGCACAGGTGGGAAAACAAACACAAACATACACAGAAAGTGTTTGAGACAGCTGTCTTTATGATAGTCTGTAACTATAAAGCGATTGAAACGAATGTGTGTGTTTGTGTAGGTGATATCCATGCTATACAGAGGTTGGACCGTGAGATGAAAGAGCAGTACGTCCTGCGTGCTCAGGCCACCCATCGCCTCACAGGCCGTGCCCTTGAACCCGAGTCCCGCTTCATAGTCAAGATCCAGGATATTAATGACAACGAACCAAAGTTCCTGGGTGGGCCCTACCAGGCCACCGTTCCTGAGATGTCTCCTGTCGGTATGATGGAAACTCCATCTAGCATGTGTGTGTGTATATTTATACACCAAAGAAATAGGAAGTAATTAATAACATTGTAACACAGATACAGTGGAACCTTGGATTACGAGCACAATTCGTTCCGGAAGTGGGCTCGTGTTCCAAAACACTCGTAAACCAAATCATCATTTTCCCATAAGAAATAATAAAAAACTCAAATTATTCGCTTCACATCCCCAAAAATTAAATATATAAAATAATTAATACAATCTATAAAATAAAAATAAAACAAATTAATCTGCACTTTACCTTTAAAAAAAGTACAAATAAATCCCGACAGATAAGTGTTTCCGTTGGTGCACGCAGGCGCCGTGTGTGTGTGTGTGTGTGTGTGTGTGTGTGTGTGTGTGTGTGTGTGTGTGTGTGTGTGGAATTAGCCCCTTCTCTCGCCTCGTTTTACACAGTAGCACTCCTCCTCCCCCTCCCCATCTCGCTTTTTAAGTTTCACAACAAACACACACACACACACACACACACACACACACACACACACGGTAAAGTAAAAAAAACAAAAACAAAACAAATGAACCAGCACCTTACCTTTGAAAAGAATCGCGACAGAGCAGAGTTTCTGTGTGCTTGTGAAGCTGGGGAGGGGGTGAAAAGGCGAGAGAGCGTCTGTGCGTGTGTCAGGGTGTTTGCGTGTGTGTGTGTGTGTGTGTGTGTTGGTGTCAAATTACGCGCACGCACACACATAAGAGACGCTGAAAGAATAGCGCAAGAGTGACACTCGGTGTCAAAATAAGAGTTGCGTGCGTGATACATGATACTCGTAAACTAATACTTGCTCGGTTTCCGATTAAAAATTTATTAAAAACCTTTGCTCGGTTTGCGGAACACTCGTAAACCACGTTACTCGCAATCCGAGGTTCCACTGTACTTATATCTACCTTTTTCCCTTCTGTTTTATTTATTACATCATCTGCCTGTCCCACCAGCTTTAACCCAACTATCTAATTAGCTGGTTGTTGCCTTGAACCTCCAGGGTCCAGGTGGTGCAAGTTCTCCCCATGTTTGCCTCCCAAAGTCCAAAGACATGCAGATTAAATTAACTGGCATTCCCAAACTGCCCGTAGTGTTTGAATGAGCATGAGAATGCTGACCTGGAGGTCCTACCACGGTCATAAAAACTTGATTTTTTTTATATAGCATAAAAAAAAAAACGAAAGCCAAAATTAAGTAAAAGTCCATGATTTATGAATTAATATTACACTCTGTGTGTGTGTGTGTGTGTGTGTGTGTGTGTGTGTGTGTGTGTATGGGTGCTCACTTGTTGTTTGGTCACCACTGGCCTCCAGGGTGCATAGTTGGACTACAGAGGTTCCTAGATGGATCGATCGAACTAACTAACGTATGCATGTAATCAAGTCTCAGGTGAAACCTCTAGGCAAAAACAGTAGTGTTCATTGGTCTCTTTGTTTCGCCTTTTCTATGATCGTAGGTACATCCGTGACTCGGGTTACAGCGACGGACGCTGACGACCCATCATATGGTAACAGCGCTCGAGTGGTGTACAGTCTTGTGAAGGGCCAGCCGTATTTCTCTGTGGACCGACACACAGGTAAGGCCCACATTTAAGTAGTCATATATATATATATATATATATATATATATATGACTACTTAAATGTGCTAAATGTTCTGCTAAATGTAAGTAAATAGCTATCTAGCTGTAAGTTGCTAAGTACTCCATGTTAGCTAATATCTTTGAGAATGATCATTCTTAATAGTAAAATGTAATTTAATGATTCAAATTATTAGTTACAGAGATTTAAAAAAACAAACAAACATAGACATATAAAATATGTAATGTAGCTATCTTTGCTAAACTAGCCAGCTAGCATAAAATTTAATTAATTTGTGTCATAAAGTTGGCTATATTATATCTTCTTTTGGACTGTAGTTTACATTTTACTTGGGAAAAAAATAATAAAAGCTTCATTTTATTCAGCCATGTTTATAATCTTTTTTTGAAAAAGTCACATGATGAGAGGGCGTTGATGGTCTGCTTTTCCGCAGGTAAAATAAATAGCCTCTTAGTCCTGTAAGCGGTTCACTGTGTTAGAATGCAATCCAAAATGCAACAAATACAGACTTCCAGAGAACATGTGTACGGGACAAAATAGTCTAGATTCTTATGATATACAGTATATATTCTTATAATATATAATATTATAATATAACCCAGGCAAAGGTGTTCGGTATTTGTCAGCACTTTATGTGAAAATGCTGATTTTGTGCTTAATTTTACACAGAATAATGTAATCATCTAAATATTTCTATTATTCTTCACATTGCATTAGTGTATAGTGTGTAGGAATGAAATGGTGATGAAGGAAATCTGCGACGTCTTCACGTTTGTTTGTCTGTACTGTAGGTGAGGTGCGCGTGGCATTGCCTGATATGGATCGAGAGGTCAAGGGTCAATACGAGGTCATCATTCAGGCTAAAGACATGGCGGGTCAGCTGGGAGGTTTGGCGGGAATGACGACGGTCAACGTGACTCTGAGCGACATCAACGACAATCCTCCCCATTTCACTCAGAGTGAGAACTTTACAGACAAAACCTTTCTTTTATTTAAATAGATTAATCAACACCTTCAGTCCAAACAGAATCCAGAATTCAACAGTGCTGCTGTATAAGTATAATTAATGTTTAGGGATTGTATTTCGTTACCTAGCTAACATTTACCGTAAATGTTAGAAAACATTATCCACTAGGGGGCACTGTTGATTTTAGTTTATTGCAGATTTCAATAGATGATTGATGATATTCTTGAATCTCGCTTTCTCTCAGAGTTGTATCAGATGAGCATCCCGGAATCCGCCCCCATCGGTTGTGTTGTGGGTCATGTCGAAGCTCAAGATCAAGACTTAGGTCTGAATGCAGAAATGCGCTACAGGCTGGTCGACGGCGATGGACGAGATGTGTTCGACATCAGTGCCGACTCCGCCAACACATACGGCATCATCACTGTCAAACAGGTAGGCAAATGTACTCTCTAAGATCTGTCGTAATCACTCATGTTAAATCGACTGTCTTCAGTTTTCATTGTGTATTTCTGTTTCAGCGTCTGGACTTCGAGAAGAAGCGCAGCTACACTCTGAAAGCAGAGGCTGCTAACACGCACGTAGAGAAGCGTTTCTCTGCTAACGGGCCATTCAGTGACATCACCATGGTGCAGGTGAGCGTAGTGGACGTGGATGAGCCGCCGCAGTTCAGCTCCACTCTTTATTACGCTGAAGTTCGTGAAGACGCTGAAATCGGCACCGTCCTGATCACTGTCTCGGCCCAAGATCCTGATGCCACTAACAACTCCATACGGTGAGAGGAGCCGAAGCAGCGCATGAAATTAGCTAAAAAGTTAATGCGCAGATCCTTTAACAAATCATAAAAGGAGAACATCATATTAGCATTTATTACTCTCAGCTTAGAAACTGTTTTCTAGTGTCTTAAGTGGTAGTGATCACTACATTTTGTGTGCAGGTATATGATTAATCGTGTCAGCGATCCAGATCAGTATTTCTCAGTGGACCTGGCCAGCGGTTCTCTGATGACTGTCCTCCCCCTGGACAGAGAGGAAATCAGTTGGCACAATCTTACTGTGGTAGCCATGGAGACAAGTGAGCAAAATCGTGGATTTTTACTCATCAATTTGTCTTTAGGTTTTTTTAATGCTATATAAAAAGGAATCAACGTGTGGGTATGTGTGTGTGTGTGTATTGTGCTAGATAACCCACTGAAGACAGCGAGTGTATCTGTGGCTATAAGAGTCCTAGACGTCAACGATAATCCTCCATCAATAGCGCATTATTACGAAGCCTTCCTGTGTGACAAAGCACGAGCAGGACAAGTAAGAATATTTTTTTCAGACACTTTCATGTGTGTGTATTTTGGATTTCTGTACTAAGATGCGTGTGCGTATACTTCAGCTGGTCCAATCACTAAGAGCTGTAGATGCGGATGATCCAATAGGAGGACAACGTTTCCGATACGCACTTGCTCCTGAAGCACAGAAACAATCACAGAACTTCACCCTCACAGATAACCACGGTAACCGTCTCACTCTCTTTCAGTCCGGCTCTTTTCCTGTCTGTCTGTCTGTCTGTCTGTCTTTCTCATTGGCTGTCTGCCTCACTCTGTCAGATAACTCAGCGAGGGTATTAACACAGCGGAGTGGCTGGGTGTCTCAGAGTGTGTATCATCTTCCCATCATCGTCTCAGATGGAGGAGAGCCGCTCCAGTCCAGCACACACACCCTGACCATCCGAGTGTGTGAGTGCGACACAGACGGGGACGTCTCATCCTGCCGTAACGCCAACCCTCGCACACTCCCGGCTAATCTGAGCACAACAGCACTAACCACCATGCTCACCTGTGGCTCTGTCGTGCTAGGTATTGATTAAAATATGTATTAATGTGTAAGGGTGTAGAGTTCAAAGGGGGTAGAGTGTAGAATGTAATAGGGTGTAGGGTTTATGGGTTAGGAAGCAGGGTTTAAAGTAGAGTGTCAAGTTCTTGGCTCTCTTGGACCGAACTTGCCTACCCCTGGTTTAGAGTGTAGGGTTTGGGGCAGTATTGGTCAGGCTGTAGAGTCTTGGTTGAAAGGTGGAGAATTTAGATTTTAGGGCATAGAGTTTAGGATGTAGGGTCCTGGCATTGTATTTAGGGTGGATTGCTTAAGGTGAAGGGTTTAGGGTGTAGTCTCATGGCACAGTATTTAGGGGTGTACTGTCTAGGGTAAAGAATTGATCCAAGCCAGGCCCTGGAGGGTCTGTGTCCAACACAGTTTGGGGTATGGTTAAAGGAATATAATTTAGGGTGTAGTGTTTAGGGTGTAGGGGTTATAGCATAGTCTTTAGGGTGCAGTGTAGAATAGAGTTTGTGATTATAGGTACATTATCTATTTATCTATGGTGTGTGATTGTGCTTTTTCCTCTCTCTGCAGTGATGCTAGTGCTCATGCTGTTCCTAAGCAGCAGCGTTAAAAAACCTTTCCCCAGCGAGGAGGAAGAAAATGTGCGGGAAAACATCGTCCATTATGATGTCGAAGGCGGCGGTGAAGAAGACACTGCGGCGTTCGATATCACCAAGCTGTGGAAGACACACACGGAGCCACTGAGCTACGCCGAACTAGTCTTAAATGACAGTAAACCACGACATGGTGATGTGAAGGATGTAAAAGCAAACTACATAAAGCTACGACAGGAAAAGCAACCTGAGATCCACAGCCTGTCGTGCTACGTGTCTCAGACGGATGCTAACACGTACAGCACTACGGCAAACGGCAGGAATGTGTACGGTTACATGCGCGCCAAGCTCTGTGAGGTGGATCTGGATGAGGAAGTGCCGCCGTATGATTCGCTGCAGACGTACGCCTACGAAGGCGAGGGGTCCGTCGCCGAGTCGCTCAGCTCGCTGCAGTCTAGCGACGATAACGAGCTTGATTATGATTATTTAGATGGCTGGGGGCCGAAGTTTCACACACTCGCACAGCTGTACGGCACGGGTTACAGTAACGTTTAGCAGAAATGTGCAGAAGAACGCTGCAAATAATGATGATAGTGAGATTCAGAAACAATGACATGTTTGTTATGTTGTTCACGGAGTTAATCGATTTACTGATTGCTTAAATAATGAATCAGTTTGTCATAAAATCTCAGACTTTATTATTATGTGATTTAAGAATCAAGTTAAATGATTCAGTGGATCATAAGATTTAAGGCTTTTAACTGATTTGATGTTGGGATTCATTTGGAAACAATTCGGTTCACCACAAGATATCAATCTTGTCCACAATTTGATTTGACTCAGTAATTACAACTTTTCGAAAATAATTCACTGCACTGTTAAACAAAAAGCAAATTGTAATTCTGATTTTAATACACTTATCAATTATTCATTTAAAATCCTATCATGGGGTCATAACGACACTTGAGGAGAAAAAACAGAAAATAAAAATATATTAGCTATAAGAAGTTTAATTGTTAGTAATGCTGAAAAAATGCAGACCTGAGAGAGACTCTGTAAATTCGTGTCTGGATTGTGTGATTTATTTATTTTTTAAAAAGTTGCTATAAAATATTTGTTCATAAATCTGCTCACTCAGACTGTGAGACTGAAGGATGAAGTTACACCGTGTGTATGTATGGTTTACATCTGTATAATGAGTTAGGGCTAGTTTGGTGTTTAGCTAAAGATTAGCAACGCTGAAAATGATTTTTGACCCAGCATGCCCTATGTATAGTATTTTATTGTACATGTATTTTTATACTCTTGATAATAAACACAAGTCTTTTTACAACTGGAGTTTAAATCTTTCCCAAAAGCATGCAAAGAGTCATATTCTGTCCCCTAAAAGCAATTCAAATAGTATGCTTTTAAAATGAAATTCAATTCAGTTTTATTTTTATAGCACTTGTGACAATGGTCATTGTCACAAAGCAGCTTTAGAGAATCCAAAAATTATTAAAATGGTTTTGAAATGGGCGGCACAGTGGCATAGTGGTTAGCACTGTTGCCTTGCACATTCAGGTTCCATGTTTAATTCCCGCCTCGGGGTCTGTCTGCATGGAATTTGCATGTTCTCCCTGGGTGGGTTTCGTGAGTTTGAAATGTGTGAGGAAATATGTATAAATCAAAATGATCAGATGGTCCCTGGTGAGCGAGCTGAAAGAGACAGTGGCAAGGAAAAACTCCATGAGATGGCAATAGGAAGAAACCTTGAGAGGAACCAGACTCAACAGGGATGATATCGGATAGCAGTCATACTGTGTGTGTTGGGTGGCTGGAAGTTCAGTAGAAAAGATGTGCTTAAGTTGATATGGACTCCAGTACATTGGAGGCTGAATCCTGAACTATTTAGCAACTGCAGTCACAAGTCTTCAGAGAACAGCTGTCGGCATCAACCGAGTCCAAGACAATTTTCATAATGATGTGGACCCGTCCTCAGTTACAGTACCACACGCATCCCAAGCAGACCGCCCACATGGGGCCTCTATGCAATGAGTCAGGCAGGTCCAGAGGGGATCTGGATCAGTGGGAGCTCAGGAGTCCTAAGTGCAGCTCGTCAGAGAATGAGTAATTGTGTCAGAGTGTAATGTAATGATTTCTGGAGAAACTTCCATTCCTGCATAAGTAGAACATACAAACTTGATCTTACAACAGATTTAAATTAGTTTTTTTGTATAGTGCTTTTAACAATGGGAAAAAGGAGTTGAAATTTGAATAATCAGTTTGCAAGCAGAAGGTGGCAAGGAAACTCTCCGAGATGGCAATAGAAAGAAACTTTAAGAACCAGGCTCAACAGGGCACCCATCCTTTTGAGTGATATTAGATAGCATGACCATAAAGCGGTCCCTCCTACATTTGTGCTCACAAGATCAAATGCTCAATTATACATGAAAAGTATTTAAATCAGTAGAAATCCACTTCAAAAGATGGGGGCTCGGGCAATTTCACTCCCAACCAATCAGGCACCTGCAGTCACAGAAAAAGCTGCCTGCATCAGTCAAGTCCCAGGCCATTTTCATGGTCATTCAGTCACCACATGCATCCTCAAGCAAACCAGCTGGGGCCATCCACAGGAGAAGCCAGTGGCCGCCACTAAACTGCCAGAGACAATCTCCTTAAATTTGATAATTCAACACTACTTATTCAGATCAACGTTTCTGATTATGGTCATCCCGGGTGAGATATTTACCTAATGCTAATTAGATCAGTGGTGCAACAAATTTGCTACTAACAGCAATCATACTGTTTAGAACCAGCTTGTGAGCCAGACTTGCAGAGTCTTCTTTGTGTTTGTATGCCCATGACCTTAACAGGTGGGAAGAAGGAAAAAAAAAAAAAAAACCCAATCAAAATTTTTCATTTTTTAATGTGTTAAGTTACCAAGCCACAAGGTCATCACTAATACAGCTACACCCCCACCATTATTGATGCTATGCAATCACTCTAGTTCAAAACAGTAATTAAAACCTAGATAGATTCAAAACCTCTGCATGAACAAGAACTAGCTGAAACTACTCTAGCTTTCCACTTTAGGAGCTTTTGAACAAGCATCTTGTATTCATTCCTGTTTATGCTGTACCACACAAATAGGATGTGAAAATGGTGTGCAAGATAATCACAATCAAAGTTTATGGAAACATCAAAAGTGCTTTATTCATTCACTGTATAAAAATGGTGAGTTGTGATTATTTAATCGAAGTGGAAAAAAAGTTACGTGACATTTAAAACGTGCCCATGTCCATTTGGTCACTGTGCAAATAGTGTCATTAGTATCTTGTGTCTCGTCTGTGAACTTCTGGAAAAGAAAAACATGGAACATGTTAAATAAGGAATAGAGTTACGTTCTTGTATCTTGGCAAGACTTAGTTTATCTTCTGTACACATTTATTTCAATGTATGCAAGAGGTTACCAACTCTTAAGCTCAATTAAAAATCCCCAACCCAATGATCTTCACTTACCTAGTGATTGTGAACATTGTTTTTGTTTATTGCGGGTCTTCGTCTTTCCTCCGCTTTTGGTACTCTCGCTGTCCGACACTTGCATACTTCCTCTCCATTTCTCTAAAAGGCAAGAACAGCAAATGATTACAAAAGGGGGGGGAAAAAAAAAAAAAAAAAAAAAATGTATGGACATCATGGTGAAGCCTTCCTACCATCACCAAATCTCTGCTCACTATCCTTCCATCTGTCCATCGCTGAAATAGCCAGGTTTTCCTCATTTCGTTCCCAAGTGAGGTCACCATGCTGGCTACGTCCATTCTTGTTCCATGCTGATGTGGAATTTGAAGCTCTCTCTTCACATGAGCAATTCTGCTCTCTCAGCTTGGATTGCTGAGACATGGGGCATTTCTCCAAATGTTT
Organism: Clarias fuscus; assembly: GCA_030347435.1. Classification (NCBI taxonomy): domain Eukaryota; kingdom Metazoa; phylum Chordata; class Actinopteri; order Siluriformes; family Clariidae; genus Clarias; species Clarias fuscus. The sequence continues at coordinate 27,475,614 of CM059220.1, forward strand.
GCCCGAATTAGGAGTTTGACTACTGTACAACTTTTTTGAGCACTTTAAGGAATGTACATAATTTTCAGAGACTTCACCCAGTTCATCGATCATGCTTGACTTGAGGTTGGCCGTGATGGCAGTCGCGTTGTACCTAGCCTTTTTCTCAGGATCACACTTGCATGTGCCACACAACAGAGCCTTTACCTTATCCCCCTTTAAATGAGAAACCTTATGTCGTTTCATGGAGTCAGCCTTGCTGCTTGGACTACCGGGTTTCACCGAACAGTTTTTACATACACGTACTTTGTGTTTCCGAGGTGAATCTGGAAATAAACGTGCTGCACATTTCTCCTGCTCAGACCCAGAGATCATAATACTCTGGTTGTCCATCTCATCTTTCAATTTTTTTGGAGGAGCATTTGGCTTTTCTCCAGACTGGTGTGCTTCAGGTTGCTCCTTTGCCCAGTTATTAGGATCATTTATCTTTTCAAGATTAGAGGATAGTTCATTACAATATGCATTACTAAAGTTTGTTAGTAGGTGGGTTGAAGGAAGTAATTCAAGAGAGGTCACCAAGTCTTGGGCCTCAAGTTCAGTCACTGTTCCAGCTTCCAGCAAAGGTGGTGTTGATTCTGCTGGTGAACGATTCAATTGTACAGGATCCTCAGTAGGAACTTCCATTACTGTGGCAAGGGATGGTTTCCCAGGGGTCAAAAGGCTATTTTGCATCATCCACTCAGAAGTAGGCATGTAAGGCATCAGTGACTCTACAGACCAGACGGAAGCCTCCATCTGCTGCAACTCATCCAAACACTGCAGGTCAACAGGTAACCGCAGGATTTTGAAGAGAATGTCTTTTGAGGTTCCACAGATATCCTGAGCACTTTTGACCAAGTTGGGATCTCCTTGAGCAACCAATGTACTGTTAACTGGTTCAACAGGTGCAACAATTGAGCCTTCGAGTGTGCTTACCGAACCATTTGAGGGACAAGAAACCATTACAATATCAGGGCAAGGGTCCTCCAAGGGGCTCATGTCTTTTGCACCTTCCCTTTCCTCATCATCCCCAAATGGAAGCGGTTGAAAGCACCTCAAGACCACATCTTCAGCACAACCCACATTACACTGCAAGAGCTTACCATCTGCATTGCTGGCTAGCTCAGTGGTCTCCTTGGAACGCATGATCTTGACTGCAGAAGGGGATCTACTACACTCAATACGCACCTCCTCCGCTTGGAAAAGAATACCACCACTTTGAACAGTAGCATTTTTGCATGTTTCCCCAGCCATTTTGCTTGGCAAAACTTCACAGCCCTTTTCAACACAAGAAGTGTCTTCACTTGGTCTAGGTGATGAGAAGACACTACTCGGGCCTGTAGTTCCAGATTCAGAGGAGCTTGTAGCAACATTGCAGGCCTGTTGCGAAGACCCAGTACAAACAGGCTCAGTTTGAACTTCTGAACTGACCATGACTCGACCAGATGGTGTTGTGTGCTGATAGCGGAAACGGCGAGCCTGGTACGACATCGCAGGTGCCAAATGAGGGGCCATCATGCGTCTGTAGTCAACCATGTGCAGCTGGGTGTGAGGAAGGATGTAGCCAGGAGCTTCTACATATGAAGAAGGAGGGAAGGGTGGCAACACCATGCCATAACCTTGGACACAAGCATTAATAGATTGTCAGGTTAAAGAAGCTAAGCAGGCTTTAAGGCCATATTGACAGGATTATGCTCACACAAGGATTATGATAGTTGTTTTTCTAAAAGACATTAGCTAGTTGAAAATTTAAACTAGCAAGCCAGATCTTTTGCCATGTTAAGTTGTGTAATAAACTTAGAAAAACAAACTAACCAAACTAACCAGACCAGACACCTACCCAAACCAGGAAAGCCTCCATAGGGAACATAAGGCATTGGCATGGGCCACTGGCAGGGCAAGTAAGGCTGAGTGGGTTGCATGTAGAAAAAGGGCCAGTTGCCTTGCTGTTGACGATCCAGGTGACTCGGATTGGGTCCTCTGTACGGACCAGGGCCAGCATGTCGAGCCCCCTGCCCTGGGGTCACCCCAGGTGGAATGCTTTGAGCATGAGATTCAACACCAGGTGGATGCTGGGAAGCTGCAACAACCATATCTTTAATTTTCAAACCAAAGATCTGAGGAAAATCAAAGCAACCTGTTAGTTATTGACATTAACTGACAAAACTGCTAGAACAAATATGATGTAATGTAGAAAAACCACATACTCACACAAGTAGCTTGTGTCTTTCACAAAGGGGAAAAAAACACACCCAAAACAGTGGCTCACCTGAGCTTAAATGAGGTGGCGTCAGTGATTGGCTAAGAGCAAGCCTTGTGATTGGCTGAGCTCAGAAACAAATGCAGCCAATCGACATGACTGGTTTATTTTTGTAGACAAACAGGAGAGCTCAACTCATTAACTGTTTAAATTTTATTTAGAATATTGCTTATATGCTATACTTTAGCTGAATGAAGCATGATTTTGTCTATACAAATGTGTTTGTAATACAACCTGGAAACTGTAGATATGTCATTTACAGTTATGGCATTTGGCAGACACCCTTATCCAGAACGACTTACATTCATCTTATTATACATCTGAGCAGATGAAGGTTAGAGGATTTGCTCAAAAACCCAACAGTGCTCTGCTTGGTGATGTTGGGGTTTAAACGTCTTAGCCATTGATCTACCTGCCCCTAAGGAACTGCTCATACTGAGCATCGTGTAAACACAAACTGTGTTCGTCTTTACTCCTTAGTACCCAGGTTTTGTAATGACTTATCATTGTAATGGTTTTTACTCTACATTGTCATTATGGAGCTAAAGTTAAATTCAGATTTCCACAATGCTGTCTCCATCAATCTAAAGGGAAAGATGCATCATTATATCCTAAAACATATTCACTCACTCATCATCTATTCCGCTTAATCCTGTATTCAGGGTCATGGGGGGCCTGGCGCTTATTCCAGGAGACTTGGGGCACATGGCAGGGTACACCCTGGACAGGGTGCCAATCCATCACAGGGCACAGACACACACACATACACTCACTCATTCACACACTACGGGCAATTTGGGAACGCCAATTAGCCTAACCTACATGTCTTTGGACTGTGGGAGGAAACCGGAGTACCCGGAGGAAACCCACCAAGCACGGGGAGAACATGCAAACTCCATGCACACAGAGACAGGACTCGAGCCTGGCATCTTAAAACATATTCATGGTACATAACTATATTTTGTTTACTGCTAATGTAGCTTAAATGTAGAAAAAAGATAATCGGACAGTTTCAATTTAGTAGCATGAAAAAGTAGAGTTTGGTGCCTCTGAATGTCTAAGGAGTCTGTTACATATATAGTAGTATTTTTAATTACTTATTTAATTATATTTGTTTAATTATTTAGTTCCCTTATACATAAGATTTTAAAAGTACACATTAGAAGTAAGACCAGTGTCACCCATATAAACACTTTATTGGAATATGTACAGAGAACCCAGACACAAAATTATTAGCCGTGATGCTCATTCTGAAATAAAGCGTCTGAGAAAAAAAAGTATATAATATGAACACAGGTGCAGGAGGTGCTGGGAGGTTTCACGTGGTGAACTGTAACCATGGCGACTGTGCAACCCGAAACTCACTTTCAACAAATCCAAACACAAAAAACAACGTGCATTTACAGTCTCTCTCTTGAAGATGACGTGAACTTTGGTGATGTTTAGCATCGTGGTCCCCCTCTTTTAGAGGCCCCTGGAAAAGAAGGAACCATAGATCAACTTTACATCACAATGTAGACAGATGATTGGAGAGTGAGAGCGCGAGAGAGAGACAGGGGGTTAAAAAGTGCGGAAGGACAAAACTAAAGAAGGAAAAAGAAAAGTTAGAGATAACTAGAGATAAGAGATGGAAATGAAGAGAGAAAGTCAGAAATGCTAAGAACCTCAGACCTCAAATATTATAATAATAAGCAAAGAAATCCTAAAATAAACTTCTCAAAACAGTTTAATTATTTTAAATACTGAAGCAGATAAATAAAAGAACAGAAACATTTAAAAAATGTTCAAACAAAAAAATGCATCAATAAAACCAAAAGGTCCACACTGCAGGTCTCACTAAAATGGTGCAGCAGATACAGAATTAAATCTAATTTTAAAAAAAGATTGAAGTGATGCCAAAAAACTAAAAATATAAACATCATTCAACATTGTTTCCAGCCATAGCTTGTGCAGTATTAAAGAAAAAAAAAAATAATAACACTTATGAAACAACTGAAAATAAAGGATGATTAGGAAGAAAATCACAAGGCGGTGAAATCACACCCGCCTTTTGTCCTGTGGTACTGAAGCACTTCCTGCGCCTCCTCTTCATCCTCGTCATTATCATCATCTTCCTCATTTCTCGAGCCCTTACACAGTGGTGGTTTAAAGCGAGCTTTTCTCTGCCCCAGTCTCTCTGTAGAAAACAACGTCAAGTGGTTATTTTAACCATATAGCCAACTAATAATCAAAGTGTTATGTGCTTAATATTCAAGGCCACACACACACACACACACACACACATTGTTGCAAGGTAATGTGTAAAATCTTCCACACATCAATCCCTATTCATTTGTTTGCTTGTTCGTAAAAGAAGATTGAATGAAGGCTTATTTACGTGGTCGTTGTGGTAAGGGTTGAGCTCTACACGTTTTTGCTCTGGTGTTTACTCCAACACCATCCCTCAGCAGCTGATCCGAGGTCAGTCGGCAGCGTCGCTCTGCAAAGCAAGACGACGCAAATCTAATTTGTGCATCAATTGTGACCCAAAAAGTCAGACTATAATGATTAATTCATAGTATAATAAACACTAGAGAAATATTAGAACCCTTTGTTGTAACAACAAATGTGTCTGTCTATTTGCAGAATTGAAGAAATTATTTACAGCCTGAAACCTAATTTAATCTTTTTTACTCAAACATGAAAGAAACGTGGCATTAGCGGCACCAGCAACTGAAAGTTCAGCATAAAATCTATTGTTAAGATACATCAGACATGTAAAAATTATTTGTATTTTTAAGTTTGCTCAAGCTATGAGCTGCTTCATTAGCATCCAAGAACCCTTACTTTGCCACATCTATGCTATCTTTACCTAGGCGAGCGCTAGCTGCTCTGGAGTTCTTCTCTGTTGAGCATGTGCACGACTCACAGCACAGATGCTCAGACCGTGATGATTCATGCTGACTTTCCGTCGTCTCTCTGTGATGTGCGGCCCTGAGCTTGTGTTTTAATAGCAAGTGTGTTTTCCTGGCTGAGTGACCCTTTCCCGATGTGTTTCGTAGACGACGTTGGCCCTCAACCTCGTCCGAATCTTCTACATCTTCGTAACGGCAGGTTTTGGTCCGGTTCGGCTCCTTAAAGGTGTGCGATCCGCAAGTGGCGCACGTCAGTCTCTTGGGATAAAGCAAGCACAGATCGGAACCGTGGCATCTCTTAGACGTGACCTCGGCAAGTCTCCCCCTGGCGTACATACGACTTGGAAACAGGTCGATGTCGTCTAAATCAGTAGAGAGAAGCTCATCATGAGACGAGAGCTCATCGAGGGACGGACTTAAGACACTGACGCGCTCGTGAGCTAACTGTGGAGGATGATAAGGGTAATTTAATGGTGACCCGAGGGATGGAGAAGTAATGCTGGCTTCATAAATTCCAGAAGACAGCACCTTCTCAAACGGCAAGTGGAGAATACAACACGGAATATCTTCTGGTTTCTGGATTAGACTTTGATCTTCATCCTTTTTGGTTAAGGAAGAACGTACAGGAGAGGACTGGAATGATGGTGGACTGGCCATACACCCATCCCACTTCATCTCCCCATTGGGTTGTACCATCACGCCATCTTGGACTTTCTCATCCTTGGTTTTCTCATGACAACTTCCACTTAGTGAGTCCGACTGACTCTCTGAGCAGTCTTGGTAGACTCTCTCATTGTTTTCTTCTTCCTTTCCTGAAGCCAGAGATGAATCGTCCTCTTGAGTGACATGTCCAACACGACTACAGCTTGTATCTCTTGTATCTTCTTCTACCACATTGGGTTTGCTAATGAGCTTCTTTCCCATGATTCCACTTTCTTCATCACATTTTGCTTCCTTTGGTAAAGGTGACAGGCTTCCTGATGTTTGCGAACTGTCACTGGCACGCAGCTGATCCAAACATTCAATGAGTTTATTTAAGGCTTCGCTTGGGTCTGTTTGGGCTCCAGCACACGTCGTCTCCCTCTGAGCGGAGTGGCTGTGTTGGTACTGCCGGAGCGGGGCATCACATGCGGGGGCGTGAGGAAAGTTTCGCTCATGTATTCTACGGTAATCCACGGGATGCATGGCGGAGTGAGGCATGACGTAACCTGGATACTGCAGGTAGGAATAAGGGAGCATATAGGGACGACTAAAATGGAAGGCTGGGAGGGAAAAGACAGAAAACACCAAAAAAAATCACTTTTAGAACACAAAAATGTAATGTTTATGATTAAATGATTATATGAAAATTTAAGTCACACAAAAGACTCCTTGGAAAATTCTTTTATGTCTCAAATACAGTACTCAATTATTGCTCCTGTATCAATTGATTCAAATTCTTCTTTTCCAGACTGATACACAATGTTATCCGCTTACTTCCATATACATTAGCTCAGACTTCCATTATTGGCTACAGTCATCCAGCTGTTTTTTCCCCCTCTTATGTGTAACAAAATGAATGTCTGCTAACCCACTTTTTACGTAGATTTCCTTACTAAATATCTTTGCATCCATCATGGTTTGCTGTGTCTTACCCGATCCAGGGAAGCCATGGTGGCCGTAAGGGTGATTCATGTGCCACTGATATGTATAGAATGGCTGCACTGCTGGTTGAACATAGAAGAACGGCCTGGGATGACTGGAACGTTCACCTGCTGCAGGCTGAGGGGATTTGCTTGGTTCTGTTGTCCAAACACACAAATGTATGTACATATATCTGGGGTGCAGGGCAAAACTCTACTTTCTATTACCATTTTTGTAATACACCTCAAATAAACCAATATCTATGTCATTCCTGTGTTAAGATTACTCTCCTAGCATCATATAGTTGGTTGCCCAATACACCTCTAGCATGACATAGATTAGCTGGTCATCTACTGTAGGATGTCAAAAACATCAAATGAAACATCTAGAACCAGGAATCAGGACCAGCAGGAACCAACCTTCAAGTGTCCAATACCCTTAAAACAAACAAGCATGACCAGATGTTATCTGCCTCAACAGACAGGCTAGCCAATCTGACCAGCTTGAACCACTCTGCAGAAGTAGCTTCACTACCCAGAAGTAGCTTGATCAACTGGGTTGACCAATCTGACCAGCTAGAACCACCTGATAATTTTCCCAATATCCATTAAACCTCATTAAAAACAAATCCAGCTTCATCATCACTTCAATCATCATCACAATAAACAAACAGACCAGAACAGACCAGAATGGGCTTCAGCCAAAAGCAGCCTGACCAGCCAGCTGTGACCAGTTAGAACCAAACTGAAAGTGTCTAAAACTTCTCTAAACCCACACTAATTAAGCTTTGTTCAGGCGGACAGCCCAAATCAGATTTTTGGCATATCTAGATAAAAGGTAATTTTGGGATCAGATTGCTTTCATTTTGCCTGAATAGTAAAAACCCATACTGAATCAGATTTTTGCTAATCCAATTTTAACTATATAAAGAGGTGCTTTGAAATCAGATTCAAATAAGATCTCTCTAAAGAAGCGTCTCAGTCTGGATGTTCTACCCACTCAAATCAGATTTCAAACTGTCCGCTACATCACACGCAACCCGAGTCAGCACACATGGTATGGGACATTTTTCATAACACCGCTCCAGATCCAAGCTTAGTTTAAAAAAAAAAAAATATATATATATATATATATATATATATATATATATATATATATATAAACATTAATATTTTTGTATGTGGATGTCAAAAACATCAAAAGAAACACATTTTCTAAATACAATTTCATGCCCATTATTGATGTAGTGTCCGAAACTTAAAAAAAAAAAAAAAACTTTTAATCTTTTAATGATCTTAAATTGTCACTTTAAGATTAAACTGGGCTCATTTAGATTTCAGATGAAAAGACAAACCTGAAAAGAATTGTATTATAAAAAAAAAAAAGATTAAGCAACATTTACAGGTCATGTGTGTTTACGAGCTTGCACAAAACTTTCATATCAATACTTATAAATAAATATGAAGATGCGACAAATAAAATGTTCATTTGAAGACACTAATAATGCTGATAAAGTATTGACTTTTACTTCTGTTAAATCCCGCTAGTTAAATCATTACGCTAACATCGTGTTAAGATTCTTAAGAAGAGTGAGAGAGTCGCTGAGGTGATGTCAGCGTGAACGTCAGTCAACCGCAGCGTTACGATTTACCGTCCATGTGCGTCCGCTTATCGCTGAAAACACGTTCCGTTTAGAGGAGAATAAAGTTACAGATACCACATAGGGACATAAACTTTCCCACCAGGTCCAAACCAATCCAAAAAAACTAAAACGACTCGCTAAATAGCGTGAAAGGAAAAGCGCACGCGGGCACCCGAGTCCGGAAGGCGCGTGGAGGTGATTGTCGTCACCTGTTCGCACTAATGAACACGCCAAGGCTCGTTTCTCGAAGTTTCCACAGCTCTGAAAAATGTTCTGGTTGAGGCGTTGTGTTCGTTGTATTTTTCAACGACAAGATGAAGAGATGCTGCCTTTATAATACACACATTTATTATTATTTTTTTCTCTTCACAAACTAATCAGTAAACTTCCTTATATGCACTCTGTGTGCACACGTTATATCATTATGATTACAATCGATTTATAAGTTCATTAATAGTTATTTATTTTAATAATATGTATAGCTGTTACTTTGACTGTTAAAGAAACAGTAACAGCGACGCTTACTCGTCAACTTTGTCGGTTTAAGGTAAAGAATTTGATTGAATCTAAAGATTCGACATTTAACTATGAACTGAGTCAAATGATGTGACTCACTGAAAACAGTTGGAAGTGTCACTACTAAAAACATATATATATATTTTAATCATTATCAAAAGAACGCAAAAATGTTCGATACGTGTTTTAACGAATCATCTTCCCAACCATAAGTAAAAATGCATAATTAATAATTGTAAAGGTCGTGTCATATCATTCAGCTATAAGTGAATGTCGCCCTCTGGTGGGTGAAATGGTTTATTCACCTTCATTCCTTCTCTCACGTACCTGATCCTGTTACTGTACTGTACATGCAGGTCTAGTTGGCCATTCTGAAATTTGGGTTATCAAGATGATTAATATTTGAACTCAGCAGCTGAACAAATATACCCTTCTCTTCAATACGCTCATGTTGCAATGGCGACTAAACAAACCGAACCAATGCGTCTTGTCATCTTTAAATTAAACAATACAATATTATCAAAAGATAATGTTAGCACAAAAACAAGAGTTTAGCAACAGTTTTTTTTTTTTTTTTTACATAACACGACCAAGGAGGTTCATAACTAAATTAACAAGGGAGGTGACATTACCTAATATTGCATTTTGATTTAGGGATTGATTTAAATAATTCTAATATGTTAGCAAATGTGTGTTCTTAGGGCTTCTTGGGTTCATAAACTTTATATGGACAAATGACTATGATATAGAGCAAACAATGCTGCAGCACAGCTATCATGCAATGACATGCGATATGCAAAACTGAGCAAGTGCCAGCGTGACAGCTGACATGATGCTATGATGATGCTTCAACACACTAGCAAAGTTACATCATGAGAAAGAGTTTATCCAAAAAACTACAGTATGTCAAGTGTCATGCTTAGTGACAAATGTAACTGGCAATTTAATCTTACCGAACTTCATGTGTACTCAATATTAAGAACATTGGCTAGAACATTCTTGGGGGAAGTCAAGATAAATGCTTTCTCACTCACTCACTCACTCACTCACTCTTTATAATGTTTATTCTCTACAGAGGGGCGGGGGGGGTTCCAGGGGACTGGACAGGGTACCAATCCATTGCAGGGCACACAAACACACACACACACTCAGCATGAACCTTACTCCTCCTGTGGTCATTTTATTGATGTCCAAAACTTAAAAAATTGATGTAACTGATTACCTCTATTTTTTTTTTTTTTTTGAGTTTTGCCAACTTAATCGGGTTTACAGTGTGTGTAAAAAGTGTTTAAGTGCCAGACACACTGTGTGAACGGCTCTACACACAAGGGCCTTTCCCACATGCTCTACATCACCCACATTGTACAAAAAAATGCCATGACGTTACATCAATTTTTTAAGTGATGATGTTTCCCATTTTAAGTAAACAGAACTATACAATTTTGAGTTTGTTGAACTTGTTGCAAATCAATTAAATAGTTGCTGCTGTCACCACATCAGACAAGCCAGCGCGGGGATCGAACCCGGGCCGTTCACATAGCAGGCGAAACACTTACCACTGAGCCACCAGTGTTCTATAGAATTTTACTTGGTGGAATTTTAAAGTGACGGTTACTGTTACTTACGTACTCACGATTACTTGAAATATCAAAAAGTTCTGAATACTCAAAAAGGTCTATTAATTTGACCTAATTGCAATTATTTAAGTTAACAGTACTCAATGTGTTTAATTAATTTGAGCATTAGCAATATGCGGTTTCAAGAGATTAAATTATAAATAAATATAATTTATTTATCGATAAATTAACGATTTCCTTGAAAACCGATAACACTCTTTCAAATAATCATTAGGAAATTAAAGGACATCAATACGCGGTCTTATAACTCTCTCCCGGCGAGAAAAAAACTCGTATTATTTGTGCCTCCACGTCCACAGGATCATCATTAAAAGCGCACGTCATGCTCAATAAACATCTGAAACAAACTTACCCAGGAACATAACCTGCTACCGAGCAGGTTATCTTCAGAGAGTAAGTTGCTATGGTTACAAAGATACCCAGAAAGTTACCTCCGTTTTTGGAACCGAAAGTTAAGGTTATCCACAAACTTACTCTTAAACTTACCCGGGTATGTCACATAACCTGCTTTCTGGAATATACCCCCTAGGAGGAAACCGTAGTACCCGGAGGAAACCAAAGACAGAAATGATGCACTCAGACCCTGAAGGTGCGATGCCACGGTGCCGCCCCGCTATGATCAGAAGATTTTTATGTATGTACACAAAAACACATAGAATGGAAAGAGCCACTCACATTATTATTATTATTATTATTATTATTATTGTTGTTGTTGTTGTTGTTATTATTGTCGCAAAAGCAGCTGGTCATTACTGCAGTGTCTGGCCCGTCTCCCCCGCGCATGCGCACTGCTTTCGCACGGCACGAATCGACTCGTTTAGCTCGACTCCACGAGTCAGCTCGTTCTAGCTCAATAATATTACGGTTTTTCTTCCTAAATTATATCGTTAATGTAGCTCATTTCGTCGGCTTACTTTCGTTCCGATTCAGTGAATGTTTGCAATCCGGAACGTGACTACAACTTCATTGCTGAAACGCAGAATTTTGATCGTTTGCGGCTTTTTTCCCCGAACTAAACCGAGTTAGCTAGCGTTACCTGCCTAGCGTAAGCGCTTCCTGAACGAATAAACAGTGTTTTTAGTCGTTAGTCAATTACAATTAATCAAAATGAATCGTTTAGTTGTATTAATTAAAACTCATATAGAAGAATATTGTATATTTAGCTAGCGTTAGTTTATTTTAATTGTCGGTTTTGTTTGCTAGCAAGTAGCTAGCGCGCTAACGTCTGTACGTTAGCTGTTTTTGCTAGCGTGTGTGAGGCGATCAGGCGTAAAAAAAATAGGGTTTGAATTTTTTATTTCTTGGTTGGATTTGAAATGTTGTTTTAAATGAGAAGGGCTTTATGGATCACTGAGGTAAGTTTACGTGATGTGTGTGTGTGGTTTTTTTTAATGAATCTTTGCTAACTGATTAGCCCGCTAATATTTCTTGTATTGCCTGTAATGACTGCGCCTCAGCTCTGCTAGTTTTTTAATCCTAGGTAAGAAGAGTTATTTTTTTTGCTTCGGAACTTTTTGTAACTGTTTTCATAGTGTAATTATAAGATATAATTCCGCTTTAGCTTGTGTGTGTTTGTATTTTAGCGCTAACTCGTGTATCTGTCCCAGGGCGAGCCGCGCCTACTGAAGCGAAACACTGAGGAAATCTTCTGATTTATTCCACTTCTGTATTTGTGTGTGTGTATGTGTTTAGACTTCTTGTAAGGATTATAAACGTCAAATTGAAGTTAAAGAGTGCCTTATTTGAGTCACGTGTTTACAGACCCGCTCGGTGTATGTGTTTTTAGCTTTAGCCTCAAGATCAGCGCGTGCTCTAACGGCCCGGTGCGCGGCTCCGTTATTTAGTGGTGGGGAAAAATCCAGTAACGTTCAGGATTCCTGTCCGGCTGAGTATTCTAACGAAGCACGTTATTTGTGTCACGTTACTTCATATGGCGTTGACTGAGGTGTTAAACGTCGTTATGGCATCAGTTAATCTGTCTCTCCCATCTGTCTTTCTGTTTGACGTCTCTGCTTTCTCTCTCTCTCTCTCTCTCTCTCCTGCCCCTCTGTCTGCCTCTCTGTCTCTGACATTTCTGTTTTCATCTGTCTTTCTCCCTTCCTGTCTTCTGTTTGTTCATCTGGCTGTCTTTCTTGCTCTCCATGACATTTCTGCTTATTCGTCTTTGTCCTTCTGTTTCTCTCTCTCTTTTTTTGTCTGACATCTCCACTTTCCTCTCTGTTACGGCCAGTCTGCCCTTTTCTCTAATGTCTCTGTTATCCTCTCTGTCTTTTGGTCTCTTTCTGGTTTCTGTTTGTCCAACTCTCTGTTTTTCTGTTCTCCTCTGTTGGTCTGTCTGTCTTTTTCATCCTCTCTCTGATGTTTGTTTTCCTCTCTATCTCTCTTTTTCTGTTCGTCCATCTCCGTCTGTCTCTTTCTTGCCGTCACTGACGCCAGTTTTTCTTCGGGGTCTCTGATTTTTCTCTGTTTCTGTTTATTCATCTCCCTGTCTGTGTGTCTGTCTTTCTCGCCCTCTCTGACGTTTGTTGTTCTCTGTCGTTATGATTCTTTCTCAGTTCTCTCTCTTTGTCTGTAATTGTCTCAGTTCAATGACAGTGACATATGAGAGAGTATAAAAGAGACAATATACTTGCATTTAAAAAAAAAAAAAACACTGGGTCAGGTGAATCATGTGTGTGTTAAACAGTGTAGCGATGTCCACTGTGTTCGATCTGTCTGGAGAAGATCTGTGAAAGATGCACTTGATAAAAATAAATGGTCAGACATTAAATTTGTGTGATGAAGCTTCTGATATTCTTCTGGCTGTTAAATACCAAACCGATACAATTCAACACCACCAGAGCTCTGATGCTGAAACATGAGGAATGGTCTTTAACTTGTATGTGATGTTGATTTAGAATGCAGCCAGTCAGGTCAATAGAGGTGTGTTACCCAGTAACTATTATTGAACTTGTACTATTAATGTGTTACTGATGAAGAACGTGTGAGGGGAAATTCTGTACACATATGTGCATTTTTCTGATTAAATTTATTTTTTTTATCTTTATCTACAGACACCAGACCTCGTACAGCACTGACGTAGCGACCGAAACCTCATACACTCTGAGAAGAACAACGATAGACCGTCTTCCACCCACTTATTCTTATACACCTGACTTGTAACTTCTGAGGAATCTTTCTCTAGTTAAAAACAAAATTGTGAAGATTTCCTGTTTTTTTGACTGATGGGACGTGAGGATGTCGGAGGAAGGGGAAGCCCGCTCGGTGAACTCGCAGTTCGCTGTCTCTGTTCTCGACCAACTGAAATTGTTCTATGAGGAAAAGTTACTAACTGACATCACACTGCTGGTGGAGGACCATGAGTTCCACTGCCATAAAATCATCCTGGCCACATGCAGCTCTTACTTCAGGTAGGACAATAGGCACACAAACATGTGTGTGTGTGTGTATGTCTGCCGACTTTCAGCTGTTTTCTCAGGGGTGGAGTAGTGTTAAATTAATTTTTGCTTTGTGTGTTTCAGGGCAATGTTCATGAGCGGACTGAGTGAGAGCAAACAGTCACATGTCCACCTGAGGAACGTGGATCCCATAACACTGCAAACCATCATTGCATATGCTTACACAGGAAATTTGGAAATCACACACAGTACAGTTGAGATACTGTATGAAACAGCTTGTTTTCTACAGGTATGACACACACGCGCACAGTGCTCTGCTCTGGTCACCTGTCTAACAGCTGTCTGACTTGATTACCTGCTGTCTCTGGTTATGTGCCTAGTGACTGTCTGTGTCATTCATTCATTTTCTGATGTAGTTATTTTCTTAGGTCCCATCTGTTCTGATATCTTCTCTGTCTGACCAGGTTACCCTTTATGAATGGTGTCTTCTTGTTATCTGCCTAATGACTATGGGACTGTCTGCTCTTGTTACCTGCCTAGGAACTGTCTGGCTTGTTTACTTTGACCTAAGGACTGTCTGCTCTGGTTACCTGTTTAAGACCTGTCTATGCTTGTCACATGCCTAAAGGCTATATGCTCTGCTTTCCTACAAGAAGAGGTTTGGTCTGGATACTTATCCTGTTACTGCTTGTGTTTGTTATGTACTTGGGAATTGCCTATGTTGCTAATTTAGCTAAGGAATGTTTGACCCAGTTACTTGCCTAGGTACTGCCTGTTTTCATTAGTTGCTTGTCTGACTTGGTTACTTACTTAGGATCTGTTTGTTCTGATAACCTTTCTGTCAGACCTGGTTACCCATTAGAAAAAGCGTGACCTAGATACTTGTCTGGAGTCTGCCTTGATTGCTTCTCTCACAGTTACTTGTCTACTTATTACTGTTAATTTATCAGGCACTACTTCCCTATAGGACTGTCTGACCTGGTTACTTGCCTAGGGGGCTGTCTGACCTGGTTACTTGCCTAGGGGGCTGTCTGACCTGGTTACTTGCCTAGGGGGCTGTCTGACCTGGTTACTTGCCTAGGGGGCTGTCTGACCTGGTTACTTGCCTAGGGGGCTGTCTGACCTGGTTACTTGCCTAGGGGGCTGTCTGACCTGGCTCCTGGCCTAGGGGGCTGTCTGACCTGGCTCCTGGCCTAGGGGGCTGTCTGACCTGGCTCCTGGCCTAGGGGGCTGTCTGACCTGGCTCCTGGCCTAGGGGGCTGTCTGACCTGGCTCCTGGCCTAGGGGGCTGTCTGACCTGGCTCCTGGCCTAGGGGGCTGTCTGACCTGGCTCCTGGCCTAGGGGGCTGTCTGACCTGGCTCCTGGCCTAGGGGGCTGTCTGACCTGGCTCCTGGCCTAGGGGGCTGTCTGACCTGGCTCCTGGCCTAGGGGGCTGTCTGACCTGGCTCCTGGCCTAGGGGGCTGTCTGACCTGGATAATTGCTCTAGGGAACATTTCTTCTGTTTAATTGCCTAGAGACTACCCAACTTGATTGTTTACCTCAGTAAGTAATTCTTACCTCTGGAAACTTTCCTAGTTGAGACGGTCTGAGATTGTTACTTTTCTAGGAACTCATTGACTCATTGTCTGCCCCTGCATGTCTCTGGTCACTTATTTGGTGACTGTCCTTTGTTGCTTATTTGGCTGCTTGCTTAGTAAATCAGTTGCATTTTTTTTTCTTGTTCAACTAATTGTAACACAAAATCCATATGTGTTTAATTAAGTATGTTTTCTATCTCTCTTTCATGTTTCTGTCTCTAAGGTGGACGGAGTGGTGTGCGCTTGCCGGGACTTTCTCCTGCGCTCACTCTCGGTGGAGAACTGTGTGCGTATACTAAGTTTGGCTGACGCGTTTGGCTGTGCCGAGCTGAAGCGCAGCGCTCAGCGTGTGGTGGAACTGAACTTTCGGCACGTGTGTCGAGACGAGGCCTTCCTGCAGCTCTCTCACACTCTGCTTCTGGAATTGCTGGGCAGTGATGCACTGGACGTAGAGCGTGAGGAGACCGTACGACAGGCAGCCGCACTATGGCTCGAGCATGACGCGGCACATCGGGAGCGCCACCTTTCGGCCGTGCTTAGTCTGGTGCGCGTGGATGCCTTGGCCGAGATCACGCAGCGCGCCTGGTTCCGGGGCCTACCGCAAAATCACAAGTCCATTGTCATACAGGGACTGTACAAATCCATGCCCAAGTTTTTTAAGCCTCGATTGGGCATGACAAAGGAGGAAATGCTCATTTTTGTGGACGCGGATTCAGCGAGCGATTACAACAATCATGATTTCCATCGCCCTCCTACTGAATTTAACAATCTGCATTTGCGCCGCTCGCCTAGCAACAATAACGATGACGATTTATCTTTACATCCGTTGCCTAGCAGCACCGACGATGCACAACGCTCAATCACATGCTACAGCCCCCAAGCTGAAAAAGTCTACAAGCTGACTAGCCCTCCAGAGGACTTGCGTAGGTTCGGGATGCTCGTCACACCCGATAACGATGTGTTTGTTGCTGGAGGTGAACAGCCAGTTAAAAATGGCAAATGGAAAGCAGTCCAGAGTTTCTACTGGCTGGATGCACAGCAGAACTCCTGGGTGGCAAAAGCCTTCATGTTGAGCGCACGTGTACGCCCCACTCTTGTCTTCTGCCACGGATTTGTCTATGCCATCGGAGGAGGTGGCTATGACGTAGGAGGAAGCCATGACGATGACGTCACGATGGAACGTTACGATCGCTCAAGAGATGAATGGAGTGTGACAAGCTCGCTGCCAACACACAGCTCCTTGAGCCAAAACAACATGGCTGCCGTAGCTGTTAACGACCGTGTCTATATCGTTATCCACGACGCTATGTTTTTCTACTCGCCACGTAATGACGTGTGGACAGAAATTATGACCCAGAGAAAAAGAAGCTGCTTAGGCTCCGGCTCCGCCTCCTTCTTCTCAGGCACTGGCACCGCTGCTGTTTTTGGCGACCTCATATTCTATGTTGGCGGAGGAGGAGATGGTGCTGTGGAGATTTACGATACTATTAGGGACGAATGGCGCGCAGTCGCTGCTTTGCCTGTTGCCGATGGCAGCGACGGTGCAGCTGTATCAGAAGTATGCGCGCGGGCTGTAGTTCTTCTCGATACATTGTGCTTGTTTGCACTCGATCGTCAGGGTGGCTATGCGCTAATACGTTATGACGCGACACGAGAGCGGTGGCTCCGCCCCCAGCCCATCCCCCACCGTGCCCTAGGTCGTCTCGGTAACCGCTTCCGCCTCGCCGTCGCCAAGCTCTATCCATCCTGCCTCACTGAGTTGCCATGGAAACCACCAGCATGTCCGTTCCCACCTGACGATGAGGAAGACTTTGGTGCAGATGGCGAAACTCTAGAGTTGCCAGATTTATAAGGAAGCAGTGGCTGATTTTAAATCTGGACAGAGAGACTGCTCTTCACAGTGGCCACACTTTATCTAAATTTAGAGACATTGACATGAAACGGTGGCCATCTAAAAAAAAAAAAAAAAACATTTGGATGTTTACCTCGTCTTAAAGGGCAGGCATTTCAAATCAGTGGGATTAAAACCCTTAACGATGTCCAAAGTACCTAGCGCGCGACTGTATTAGTGAGCATGTTCCAGGGGAAACGCTAATGGGCTGAGAGCTTTAAGAGTCGGCCACGTGTTTCAGCACGTCTGCGTTTCGCTTCGAGACCGAGATGTCCTGTTTGTCAAGGGAAAAGCACTCAAGGGATTCATCCTCAACCCATGTCATGATTAACTTATTATTCGTGAGGTTAAGGAAAACGATGGCAAACATCCTAGAAATCCTGTAGTCGTAGCATGTATAGTGTTTTGTATAACAGGTTGGCTGAGGAGGGACAGCGAGAATCATCAAAAAAAAAAAAGGCAAAGTGCTAGACGATGACTGCACGGAAAACGGGCGCCTTCCTGAATCCAGGCAGAAGGACTGCATGGTTGCCCAAGATGGCCAAAAGGTTTTTTTTCTTTTTAGCACATCTCAAACACAATCTTTTTCTAAAAGGGATGTCGAGTGTACTGAGAACAATCGGCCATTTTGGATGTGAACTTATGCTGTTAAAGGAAGCGCCAAAAACCTCAACGATTTCGAGACTGTACTGTGGAACCGGGTCTCCTTCATGACGGCCCGTTCCCCCACCACCTGTGATGTCACCACTGACCATGTGTATGTACGATGGATGATGCGATTGCCCCGGTGCAGAGCCGAGCTTGTCGTCGCTCCCCAGACTGATTTCTACTGTTCATTCATGCGTTGTTACTATTTCTCATTTCTCAATGGTTATGATGATGATGCACTTGCTTTAAAATCTTCCACCATATGGCTGACATGTACAGGTTTGTGTGTGTGTGTGGGTGTGTGTGTATACGTGAGTGTAGGGCTTCTTTTTTAAACAAGCAGAGTGTGACTGCAGGTTCGGTCATGTTTTTTTTTTACATTTTTTTTTTTTTTTTTTAACTTTGATCCTTCTTCCATATGTCCATCTCATTGTATTTCCATCAAATGCTCATTATGTAAATGTATCAAATTAAACAACTAAATTGGGGTCGGCAGGGCTTCAAAGGGACTTTTTAAAGGTTTAAATTGGATGATCCCCGAGCCAAGAAGTGAATTGTGACATCATGGCTAGTTTGTAGTTTGAATGAAGCAGTGTTCCATGCTCGTGAGCTAGCCAGCGTTTGTTCTTAGACCTCAGTCGTCCTACGTGCATTACTTTTAAACTAACTAGCTAGCTGATTGGCCATCACCTGTTACCAAGATAGGAATGCTTGTTCCAGGTAAACACTTCACACAGAGTGTGGTTTGGGATGCAGCCTGTAGGTTCTGAGTTCTTAATGTTTCATGGATGTTAAATACTTCCCCAGCTAAGCACTGTTCTGACACGTCGGACAACCCAAAGGCAAAAAGCTGGACGATGACTCCCAAGATCGTTACGGTAACATAAAAGGCTGATCAGCCTGTTGAGCTAGCTAGATGACAAAAACAAGCATAACCAAGCAACGGAAGCATTGCTTTGATCTTGTACCCAAGAACTATTTGGGACGCAACCCACATCTGAGTCACCATGGTGACCAGGTATCTAGCTTTTAAACACTCTTGGTGTATTACTTGTTGTCCTTATTTTGTGGTGTGGGACACAGCTCATAGTGTGACACTTTTTTTGGGTTTGGGATGCAACCCAAGTCTGACACGTCAAACCTGAACATTTTGATCTGTTCTTCAAACCCTCAGCTGGAACAGTTTCATTCTGGTCGCAGCCCATGGCCGTGGCAATTTGTCATTAGAGTAATTTGGTACCTCGTTTGGGACAAATCCCATGAAGTTCTCTCCGGAATATTCAGCAAGCATTGGATGGAAAGACTTTAAAACTGTTACCATAGTGCGTGCGCGTGTGTGTATGAGCGATATTGTGCGTCTGGTTGTGTGTAAATTTTATTTTATTTTTTTCAGGGTTAGTGGGGGAGTTTGATGGTTTTGTTGTCGGAGCATTTGCCACTATAACAGAGGGATTATGGGTAATGTGGGGTTTAACTGGTTACTGAGTGTGATGTAGAGTTCTGACATTCACTCAGCCTGTCCCTCAGCACTGTACTGCACACACACCTTTAATTTATTATTAAACACCTCACAAACACTCTCTCATGTCTCTGTGTTTATTCATCACCACACCAGCTGGTAGCAAATATTTACACCCCCCCTTTGATTCCTGAATTCCCTATAACTAGAAAAAAGCTTTGTGTTTGTGAATCCTTTTCTGATTGTCTACAGAAGATGAAGTGAAAGAACGGCATAATAATATTTAATAATCTGACATGAATATGTTGCTGCTATCTTGTACAATTTGGTGGAGATTTTATGGGAATCTGGTACAATGTGTGAGGAAAAAATAATCTAGTTCGTTCATGTAAATTAGCTTATTTTAAATTGTAAATCTGTCACCACATGGTCGTCATATTGTTAGTCTTATTTGATGCATGAAATGTTGAAAGAGGCTCAAACTCTCAAGTAGTCAAGTGAATTCAGGAAATCAAGAAACTCCTGAGCTTTTTCAAAGATGGGACATAAGACCAGAGTTTAGCAAAGTTATAAGAAATAAACACTACAACACACCAAACGTCACACCCTGAAGTGTTTTATTGTCCTTAAGCCACAGCAGTTTTATTACATTTATCAGAGGTTAGCACTGTTTTTATTCGTTTATAGTTAATATTTAATGTGAAAATTCTGTTCCTGTTCTCAAGTACAGTTAAACCTTAGATTGCCAGCATAATTGGTTCCAGTGGGCTCGTAAATCAAGACTCGTAAATCAAAGCAAATTTTCCCATAAGAAATAGTGGAAACTCAAATTTTTGTTCCACAGCCCAAAAGAATAATACATACAAATAATACAAAATATAAAGTAAAAATAAAAAATTATTGCACTTTACCTTTGAAAAGAATCACGACAGAGCAGTGTTTCTGTTACAGAGGTGTGTGTGTGAGTGAAGGGGCACGGTGTCCATTGACGCGCGCACACAAAGTGCCGGCTGACACAGAAAGAGAAAATGGATCTTTAACCCCTCTAATGTGACTTGCTTTCACTTTACACATGCACACGCGTGTGTTATGATAAGCAGTACAAGTGCACTGTACACACAGGCATACAAACACAAAATAAAAGATGTTTTACGCGCACACGTGTGTTCACAGTGTTATAGTAAACAGTACACGCGTGCACGGATGTTGATTATACCAGTAAGAGACGCGCACCCACAATTCCACAGCGCAACAGTGAGAAAACCCATTGGCTCAATTGTGATCAAGTGACACTCGGCATCAAAACAAGAAGCGCATGCGTAATACATGATACTTGGTACTCGTAAACCAAGACTTGCTCGTTTTTCAAGTAAAAATTTATTAAAACTTGCTGAACGCTTGCAAACTGTGTTACTCACAATCGGAGGTTCCACTGTACATGTTACAACAGGTACAACTTAACAATCACAAACGAACATTGAAAGTGTTGTGACAAAAGTGAGTGACATGAGGTCATTTCTCTTGACTTGCCAGTAAGAACAGATTTGTTAAATTCAAGTCAAGTCAATTTTATTTATATAGCGCTTTTAACAATTGACATTGTCGCAAAGCAGCTTTACACAATAAAAAGAAGTAAGTTTTTATGCAATGTGTATGAATCAAAATGATAAGATTGTCCCTGATGAGCAAGCCGAGGGCGACGGTGGCAAGGAAAAAATCCCTGAGATGGTAGTAGGAAGAAACCTTGAGAGGAACCAGACTCAACAGGGAACCCATCCTCATCTGGGTGATAACGGAGAGCAGGAATTGATCAGCATAATAATGTGTACTGGAAGTTCAGTGTAACAGCAGATGTGTTAAAATTAAAAGGAGTCCAGTTTGTTCCTGGAGGCTCAGGTAGACTGTAGGAGATTCCAGTCCTGAGCTATCGAACAACTGAAGTCACAGGTCCCCAGAGCATCAATCGATGATAGGACAGTCTTAATGGAAACCATCCCCAGCCACCATACGAATCCAGGCAGACCACACGGGGCATCCATGCGACGAGATCTCCAACCAGAAGCAGGACTCCAGGACGGGTTAGACGGCTCCAGAGGGCAGAGGGGTCTGGATCACTGGCAACTCAGGAGCGAACATGTATAGCTCGACAGAGAGACAGAGAGAGGGAAAGGAGAGAGGGAGAAAGAGAGAGAGGAGAGAGCAGAAAAGGAGAGAACAGAAAATAAGGAGAGATGGCAGTTAGGTATGGTCACAGTCAACATGTATAAGGTGAATGTATATTAGTGCAAAGTGCAAGCAGGGACTCCGGCAGGACTAACTATAACAGCATAATTAAAAGGGAGAGCCAGAAGGAAACACAAACATGAGGGCTCCCTGAGATGTAAAGCAACCAATCACCTCACCGTCAACAAACCTGAGTGAACAATGAGAGTGGGGAGGACAGCATCTAAACATACCAGTTCACCAGAATACTCTACGTCCATGAGTCCCCCAGATCCTCTCCTTTACCTAAGGTTAATCTATTTACAAAAATGCTTGGCTAAATAAATAGGTTTTTAGCCTAGACTTAAACACTGAGACTGTGTCTGAGTCCTGAACATTAATAGGAAGACTATTCCATAACTTTGGGGCTTTGTAAGAAAAAGCTCTGCCCCATGCTGTAGTTTTAATAATACGTGGTACTCACAGGCAGCCTGCATTCTTTGATCGAAGTAGGCGTGGCGGATCGTAAGACACTAACAGTTCACTCAAATACTGTGGCGCGAGAACATTTAGTGCTTTATATGTCAAAAGTAGTATCTTAAAATCGATGCGAAATTTCACAGGGAGCCAATGCAGTGTAGATAAGATAGGGGTGATGTGCTCGTATCTTCTGGTTTTAGTGAGGACTCTCGCTGCTGCATTCTGTACTAACTGAAGCTTGTTTATACACCTAGTTGAACAACCAGACAGTAAGGCGTTACAATAGTCCAACCTAGAGGTGATAAAAGCATGAACTAGTTTTTCTGCATCATTTAGTGACAATGTGTTTCTTATCTTGGCAATATTTCTAAGGTGAAAGAAAGCTATCCTGGTAATATTATCTACATGTGCTTCAAACGAAAGGCTGGAATCTATAATCACACCAAGGTCTTTTACTGTTGCATTTGATGGAACAGAAAGGCCATTTAAAGTTACAGTGTGATCAGAAAGCTTACTTCTAGCTACTTGTGGTCCTATGACCAGAACTTCTGTCTTATCAGGATTAAGCAGAAGAAAATTAATTAACATCCAATCTCTTATGTCCTGCACACACTGCTCAATTTTAGCAAACTGGTTTTTCTCATCTGGTTTTGCTGAGACATATAATTGTGTGTCATCAGCATAACAATGAAAACTAATACCATGTTTACGAATTATGTTGCCCAGAGGAAGCATGTAAAGGGAAAAAAAGCAGTGGGCCTAAAACTGAGCCCTGTGGAACACCAAACTCCACTTGAGAACATGCGGAATGGTCACCATCTAAATCTACAAACTGATAACGATCAGTCAAATAGGATCTGAGCCACAAGAGGGCAGTTCCCTTAATTCCTACTACCTTTTCTAATCTGTGAAGGAGAATACTATGATCAATGGTGTCAAAAGCTGCACTGAGGTCCAGTAACACAAGTATAGTGATGCAACCCTGATCAGAGGCCCATAGGAGGTTGTTTACTACTTTAACAAGTGCTGTCTCTGTGCTGTGATGAGGCCTAAATCCTGACTGATACAGTTCATTTATGCTATTTCTGTGTAGATGTGAACATAGCTGCTGTGATACTACCTTTTCCAAAATCTTGGAGATAAAGGGAAGGTTTGATATCGGCCTGTAATTAGAATGACTGTGTTTCTACAGTATAATATAAATTTAACAATCAAATAGCACAACTAATGTCCATACAGTAATTATCCCTGCATGTCTCTTGTGTCTGTAAATCATTAGAGTCTTTATATTTATATGTGGTGATCAATCCCCATATACACTGATTTATACACACGTGGACAAAATTGTTGGTACCCTTCGGTCAATGAAAGAAAAACTCACAATGGTCACAGAAATAACTTTAATCTGACAAAAGTAATAATAAATAAGAATTCTATGAATGTTAACCAATGAAAGTCAGACATTGCTTTTCAACCATGCTTCAACAGAATAAAAAAAATAATAAACTCATGGAACAGGCCTGGACAAAAATGATGGTACCCCTAACTTAATAGTTTGTTGCACAACCTTTTGAGGCAATCACTGCAATCAAACGATTCCTGTAACTGTCAATGAGACTTCTGCACCTCTCTGCAGGTATTTTGGCCCACTCCTCATGAGCAAGCTGCTCCAGTTGTTTCTGGTTTGAAGGGTGCCTTTTCCAGACAGCATGTTTCAGCTCCTTCCAAAGACGCTCAATAGGATTGAGGTCAGGGCTCATAGAAGGCCACTTTAGAATAGTCCAATGTTTTCCTCTTAGCCATTCTTGGGTGTTTTTAGCTGTGTGTTTTGGGTCATTGTCCTGTTGCAAGACCCATGACCTGCGACTGAGACCCAGCTTTCTGACACTGGCCAGCACATTTCTCTCTAGAATCCCTTGATAGTCTTCATTGTACCCTGCACAGATTCAAGACACCCTGTGCCAGATACAGCAAAGCAGCCCCAGAACATAACAGAGCCTCCTCCATGTTTCACAGTAGGGACAGTGTTCTTTTCTTGATATGCTTCATTTTTCCGTCTGTGAACATAGAGCTGATGTGCCTTGGCAAAAAGTTCCATTTTTGTCTCATCTGTCCATAGGACATTCTCCCAGAAGCGTTGTGGCTTGTCAACATGTAGTTTGGCATATTTTTATGATTTGTTTTCAACAATTTGTTTTCTCCTTGGTCATCTCCCATGTAGTCTACTTTGGCTCAAATAATGACGGATGGTGCGATCTGACACTGATGTTCCTTGAGCATGAAGTTCACCTTGGATCTCTTTAGAAGTCTTTCTGGGCTCTTTTGTTACCATTCGGATTATCCGTCTCTTTGATTTGTCATCAATTTTCCTCCTGCGGCCACGTCCAGGGAGGTTGGCTACAGTCCCATGGATCTTAAATTTCTGAATAATATGTGCAGCTGTAGTCACAGGAACATCTAGCTGCTTGGAAATGGTCTTATAGCCTTTACCTTTAACATGCTTGTCTATAATTTTCTTTCAAATCTCCTGAGACAACTCTTTCCTTCGCTTCCTCTGGTCCATGTTGAGTGTGGTACATACCATGTCATCAAACAACACAGTGACTACCTGGAGCCCTATATATAGGCCCACTGACTGATTACAAGATTGTAGACACCTGTTATGCTAATTAGTGGACACACCTTGAATTAACATGTCCCTTTGGTCACATTATTTTCAGTATTTTCTAGGGGTACCATCATTTTTGTCCAGGCCTGTTCCATGAGTTTATTTTTTTAAATAATTCTGTTGAAGCATGGTTGAAAAGCAATGTCTGACTTTCATTGGTTAACATTCATAGAATTTTTAAAAATTATTACTTTTGTCAGATTAAAGTTGTTTATGTGACCATTGTGAGTTTTTCTTTCATTGACCGAAGGGTACCAACAATTTTGTCCACGTGTGTATAAGAAGCTCCACAGCTACAAAGTTCTGTAGCACTTTTTTACAGCTTAAATACATTTCTTCGTGTGTATATAGTACTCGTTCAGCAAGCAGAGTGTCAGACACGGTTCTCTGACTCGAGTCAAGATGTTAAAAAGTCATTTTCATAAAGGCATGACGTTATACCGCATGATTAACTTTGCAAGCATCCGATAATAGTCAAGTCAAGTCAATTTTATTTATATAGCGCTTTTAACAATTGACATTGTCGCAAAGCAGCTTTACACAATAAAAAGAAGTAAGTTTGTATGCAATGTGTATGAATCAAAATGATAAGATTGTCCCTGATGAGCAAGCCGAGGGCGACGGTGGCAAGGAAAAACTCCCTGAGATGGTAATAGGAAGAAACCTTGAGAGGAACCAGACTCAACAGGGAACCCATCCTCATCTGGGTGATAACGAATAGCAGGGATTGATCAGCATAATAATGTGTACTGGAAGTTCAGTATAACAGGAGATGTGTTAAAATTAAAATTAAAAGGAGTCCAGTTTGTTCCTGGAGGCTCAGGTAGACTGTAGGAGATTCCAATCCTGAGCTATCAAACAACTGAAGTCACGGGTCCCCAGAGCATCAATCGATGATAGGACAGTCTTAATGGAAACCATCCCCAGCCACCATACGAATCCAGGCAGACCACACGGGGCATCCATGCGACGAGATCTCCAACCAGAAGCAGGACTCCAGGACGGGTTAGACGACTCCAGAGGGCAGAGGGGTCTGGATCACTGGCAACTCAGGAGCGAACATGTATAGCTCGACAGAGAGACAGAGAGAGGGAAAGGAGAGAGGGAGAGAGAGAGAGAGGAGAGAGCAGAAAAGGAGAGAACAGAAAATAAGGAGAGATGGCAGTTAGGTATGGTCATAGTCAATATGTATAAGGTGAATGTATTCAGTGCAAAGTTCAAGCAGGGACTCCAGCAGGACTAACTATAACAGCATAACTAAAAGGGAGAGCCAGAAGGAAACACAGACATGAGGGCTCCCTGAGATGTAAAGCAACCAATCACCTCGCCGTCAACAAACCTGAGTGAACAATGAGAGTGGGGAGGACAGCATCTAAACATACCAGTTCACCAGAATACTCTACGTCCATGAGTCCCCCAGATCCTCTCCTTTACCTAAGGTTAATCTATTTACAAAAATGCTTGGCTAAATAAATGGGTTTTTAGCCTAGACTTAAACACTGAGACTGTGTCTGAGTCCCGAACATTAATAGGAAGACTATTTCATAACTTTGGGGCTTTGTAGGAAAAAGCTCTGCCCCCTGCTGTAGTTTTAATAATACGTGGTACTGACAGGCAGCCTGCATTCTTTGATCGAAGTAGGCGTGGCGGATCGTAAGACACTAACAGTTCACTCAAATACTGTGGCGCGAGACCATTTAGTGCTTTAAATGTCAGAAGTAGTATCTTAAAATCGATGCGAAATTTCACAGGGAGCCAATGCAGTGTAGATAAGATAGGGGTGATGTGCTCGTATCTTCTGGTTCTAGTGAGGACTCTCCCTGCTGCATTCTATACTAACTGAAGCTTGTTTATACACCTAGTTGAACAGTAAGGCGTTACAATAGTCCAACCTAGAGGTGATAAAAGCATGAACTAGTTTTTCTGCATCATTTAGTGACAATATGTTTCTTACCTTGGCAATATTTCTAAGGTGAAAGAAAGCTATCCTGGTAATATTATCTACATGAGCTTCAAACGAAAGGCTGGAAGCTATAATCACACCAAGGTCTTTTACTGTTGCATTTGATGGAACAGAAAGGCCATCTAAAGTCACAGTGTGATCAGAAAGCTTACTTCTAGCTACTTGTGGTCCTATGACCAGAACTTCTGTCTTATCAGGATTAAGCAGAAGAAAATTAATTAACATCCAATCTCTTATGTCCTCCACACACTGCTCAATTTTAGCAAACTGGTTTTTCTCATCTGGTTTTGCTGAGACATATAATTGTGTGTCATCAGCATAACAATGAAAACTAATACCATGTTTACGAATTATGTTGCCCAGAGGAAGCATGTAAAGGGAAAAAAGCAGTGGGCCTAAAACTGAGCCCTGTGGAACACCAAACTCCACTTCAGAACATGAGGAATGGTCACCATCTAAATCTACAAACTGATAACGATCAGTCAAATAGGATCTGAGCCACAAGAGGGCAGTTCCCTTAATTCCTACTACCTTTTCTAATCTCTGAAGGAGAATACTATGATCAATGGTGACAAAAGCTGCACTGAGGTCCAGTAACACAAGTATAGTGACGCAACCCTGATCAAAGGCCCACAGGAGGTCGTTTACTACTTTAACAAGTGCTGTCTCTGTGCTGTGATGAGGCCTAAATCCTGACTGATACAGTTCATTTATGCTATTTCTGTGTAGATGTGAACATAGCTGCTGTGATACTACCTTTTCCAAAATCTTGGAGATAAAGGGAAGGTTTGATATCGGCCTGTAATTAGAAAGCAGACAGGGGTCAAGGTCAGGTTTCTTGATTAGCGGTTTAATAACGGCTAATTTAAAGGATTTGGGGACATACCCACTACTGAGTGAACAGTTAATTACTTTCAACAAGGGTTCTGTTATTGCTGGTACTATCTGTTTGAGAAAATGTGTCGGTACAGGATCTAATATACAGGTTGACGATTTTGAAGAAGAGATGAGTGAAATTAGTTTCCTCGCTTCAAGGGGAGTAAAGTGTTCTAAGTTCTGATGTGATGTGGTTAGATCATCTGAATTATTTAAATTGTCTGGTTTCAAAGCCTGAATTTTTTGCCTAATATTTATGATTTTGTTATTGAAAAAGTTCATGAAATCCTCACTACTGCATGATGTTGTTGTGGAGATTTCTGCAGTGGTCTTGTTTTTAGTTAAGTTAGCTACGGTATTAAATAAAAATCTTGGGTTGTTTTTGTTATTTTCTAT
The DNA here is from genome assembly GCA_030347435.1 of Clarias fuscus. Lineage (NCBI taxonomy): Eukaryota > Metazoa > Chordata > Actinopteri > Siluriformes > Clariidae > Clarias > Clarias fuscus. Next base: position 27,503,764 of record CM059220.1, read on the forward strand.
AAGAGTGGAGAGATACGTTGATCTAGCATCACTGAGAGTTTTTTTATAGTACAGGATGCTCTCCTTCCAAGCTATTTTGAATACTATCAATTTAGTTTGGCGCCATTTACGTTCGAATTTTCGAGCGGTTTGTTTTAAAGCACGTGTGTGGTCATTATACCAAGGAGCGAGTTTCTTATCTCTAATCATTTTCCTTTTAACTGGAGCTACATTATCTAAGCTATAACGAAGTGCTGACTCTAGATATTCATTCGCCTGTTCGAGTTCTGTGAAGTCAGATGGCGATCCAATCAAAGTTGATAATTCTGGAAGATTATTGATAAAGCTCTGTGCGGTATTTGATGTAAAAGTACGTTTAAGGTGGAAGCGCGGTGCTGTGCATACATTATTACTATGACACGCTTTAATCGAGACAAGGTAGTGATCTGAGATAACTTCAGACTGTGGAATTGTGGCTATATTTCCTATACTTAATCCGAAGGATAATATTAAATCTAAAGTGTGACCTGCTTTATGAGTGGGTCCTACTACACACTGATTTACTCCTACTGAGTCCAGTATGGACAAGAACGCTGTTCTCAGAGGGTCTTCTTGATTCTCAAAATGAATATTAAAGTCTCCAGCAATTAACGCTTTGTCTACAGAAACAACAAGGTTTGAGAGGAAATCTGCAAATTCGCAGAGAAACTCCGAGTACGGCCCTGGGGGTCTGTAAATGATGATTAGCCGGATCGACTGAGCTGACTTTATGTTACTATAGAGAACTTCAAATGCATTAGATTTAAAACTGTGTTTTTGTACGAGAGACAGATTATCGTTATAAATAACTGCGACTCCTCCTCCTCTACCAGTTAGCCGAGGCTGGTGTATGTAGCTGTATCCAGGAGGACTAGCTTCATTTAGAGCTACATACTCGTCCTGTTTAATCCAGGTTTCTGTTAAACATAAGATATCAAACTCCTGATCTGTGATAATTTCATTAACAATAACTGCTTTAGATGCGAGAGATCTAATATTTAACAGTCCTAGCTTCAGATCAGAGTTGCCGGCTGCGCATTCAGTGTGATCTGAGTTTGTGGTATCTATGTTAATTAAATTACTAAAACAGACTTTCTGAGTCTTTCTAAATTTATGTTTAGCTCGGGGAACAGACACAGTCTCAATATGATGAACCCTGAGTGACGACTCTCTGCAGCTAGCAGACGGTTGGTTTAGCCTGTCTGTCTGCTCCCTGGCCTGGGCTCTGGATTGTCACCGATTAACTAGGCCTCTTCTGAGACTATGTGCTATACTGCAAGAAATGAGAGCAGCACCTTCCCGAGTGGGATGGACCCCGCCCTAACCCGCCCTAACAGGCCAGTTTTGCCCTCAAAGGTCTTCCAGTTGTCTATGTAGCCCACGTTGTTTTCGGAGCACCACCTGGACATCCAGCGGTTCAGCGACCATAACCTGCTGTAAGCTATGTCGCCACGTCTCATTGGGATGGGACCAGAGCAAACTACTTCTTCGGACATCGCCTTCGCTATTTTAAACACCTCTGTAAAGTTATGCTTGCTAACCTCTGACTGATGAAGGCGTATATCGTTAGCTCCAGCATGTACCACCTGACCACTGCCGCTGGCGCCCCTAAAGGCCTAGCTAATTTCACATGTCTCAGTATAGAGTCTCCTATAACCAGAGGTCTTTCAGGTTTCTCAGCGGGTGCATCACTGAGGAGAGCGAACCTGTTGGACACGTGAAGCGCAGAAGAGGTGTGCTCCGGTGGGCTAGCCTTAGCGTTAGCTTTGGCTGAACGAGTATGCCGCCGAGTCGTCACCCACTCGCCCCGCTGTGAGGCTTTACTGCCGGAGTCGGGGGCTGATTATCTCCACCTGTGGCACCCAGACTTTCCGCTACAGGATTAACGCTGCTCTCGCGCTCTCTAACCCTCTCTAAAGTCTGGATGCGCTCCTCTAATGCTACTATCTTCTCCGTCAGGGTGCTAACTAACACACACCTATCACAAATAAAATTATCACTAATGACGGAGGAAGAATGTCTAAACACCCTGCACTCCACACACTGAGCGAGCTGAATGGTAGACATGATAACGTACCTTTGTGCCGGAGTTGTGATTATTTGCTGATGGATTTGCTTGTTGTTGGTCAATCAGATGACAGATGATAATATCCAATAGTATTTGATTACCCGGTTAATCTGCCTAAGAGATTTTCATTTTAGTTAAGGTTTAGTTTTTGTGCCTGTTCTGCTATTTCATCGAAATGTTAAATAAAATATTCCTGATATTTTTATAATGTCTTATTCTCAATCCCCCCCTTTAAAATGACATACGAGAGATGTTCAAGTCAAACACAGGACTTTAGAGTGTTCAGAAAAAGAACTCTCCCTTTATTTCTCTATATAATTCCCTGCTACACTAATGCACTAATGTTCATTAGGTTTTGTTTAATGACTGTGTGTACAGGCCCCCGATATGTTAAATGTCCCACAAACATACTGTATATCGACGTTATGCCTCGATTTTCAAGGTTCAGGTGTTCCACTTGCTGACCTTGCTTTGCAAAAAAAAAAAAAGTATTGGATACTTATAGTATTTATTGTGTTTGAAATTGGTAATATTGGTAATATTTTTGGGAGGCTGGAACGGATTATCTGCATATATTTTATTTCCTATGGGACAATGCGTTTCAATGTATGAAATTTCACCTTAAGAACTTGGATTAAATGTGTTTGTCAAGGTACCACTGTACATTGTATATATTTTTTTCTATGTATATTTCAGTCTCATGTGTTCGTGTAGATGTATGATACAGACACTGAGGTAAGGTTATCGATGTGGGTCAGTGTATAAAGAGAAATAAAAATGAACAGAACTGAAGAAAAAAAAACGATACAGAACTGTTATTCGTGTGTATATGCTTGTATTTAAATCTTTACAAATGTTCAACTTTCAAATTATTACTTTTTTCTTGTAGATAATTTTTTTTTTTTTGCAGTAGTGTGATGAGCCAGTCAGTGACGTCATGATCACGAGGCCGGAAGCGGAAGTTGCCTCTGTTTGTGTTTCTGCAACGGTAACAAATCGATGAACGGAGCAGATGTGTCGTTTTTTTTTTTATTTTAATTTAACAATATATTTAATTGTGGTTAGAATTTAATTCACCTCCCACGCCCGCGGTGATGGAGTCCGGCTGTAAGGACGGTGTTAAAGGAGCCGTGCTGCACATCGTGGTGGTCGGGTTCCACCATAAAAGGGGCTGTCAGGTAAGCTAATGCTAATGCTAAGCTAGGTAAACACAGGTGCGTTATCTGACGTTGGAGCCACCAGACAGCAGCTGGTGTGTGATTCGTGCAGAAATGAATATGTCAAAGAGCCTAACACAACGCTTGTGAAAAGGAAGTTTAATGTTAAAAGAGACTGAATTGTTAGGTGAGACAGTTAAATATTTAATAGCTGCTAAATATTTTAAAAAGTTGCAGTGTAACATGAGATGCGATTCAGTGTGTGTGTGTGTGTGTCTCCTGAAGGAAGTACACTCGCTTAAAAAGAAATATTACTGAAAGCCTGGGAGACGCCCCGCCCCTTTATTTAATTAATCCACCAGTTCGTCCCGCCCCTTTATTCCATTTATCCACCAATTTGTCCCGCCCCTATTCAAATTAACTTGACTCCTCTTGAACCCAGTGATTCCTCCCATTTTCTCCAACCCTATACTGGGCTTAGTTCAGGATTAACCTGGAGACTTTTGGCCTGACTGTGACGTCCTAAAAGTTTTAATCAGGTGTCATGTTGTGTAAAATCCAGTTTTTAAAAATTTTTTTTTAAGTCTGTGTTTTGATTGGCTGCCTGGTTGCTTTCTGGTTCTAAAAGCGCTCTGATTGGACGCTCTTTTGAGACGTTCCAAAGATTTAGATCAGGAACAGTGATGAGACATGACAAACATGTTGTGGTATTCCAAGCATTCTGTCTGTTATGAAAGGTCACCTGATTTGGCTTGTTTTTGTGTTTTATGTGTGTGTGTGTGTTTAGGTGGAGTTCTCTTACCCCCCCATCACCGATGAAGGTCACGACAGTAACTCGCTGCCTGATCAGTGGAAGTACCTGCCGTTCCTCGCTCTGCCTGACGGAGCGCACAACTATCAGGAGGGTAAAGACATTTAATGCACCGTATATCTCTATAGATAAAAGAAAGGTTTTCAGAACTCACTCTTTCAATTATATCTATGTTTCATACATTGGAGGACCAGACACCAGTCTCAGAAAAACGTCTGTCTGTATATCTGTATGTCTGTGCAGACAGATTTTGTCACAGCATCGCTCAAAACTGTCCTGATAGAATTTGACGAAACATCGCCAGTAGTTAGGTATTTGCCTGAACTTCAACCTGCGCCATGAATGAAAACAAAATGTTGAGAAGAAGTGAAGTTATGAGCAGGTTGTGTGCCAGATTACAAACCAGGTGTTTTGACGGTGTACTGGGCGTGTGTCGAACTGTGGGCGCGTCTTAAATCGACGGCCCGACAGAATTCATTGAAACTTTTGCAGTACTCGGATGTCTGCCTGAAGTTTAACCTGCACCATAAGTGAAGTCAATGAGGAAGAGTAAACGCGATGCTACGGATTAGAATTCACTGCGTCCAGTAAGTCAGCCGAGTAATGCTCAACCTTACAGAATGTGATTTCTTTGTATTAATCAGTTAGACAGAGAGAAAGACAGACAGACATGTATGTGGGTTTCAACCTGAAATAATAATAATAACAACATCACTGATTACATCAAAGCTCTAAACTTTAACTCTTTCTACAAACTCTTTTCTGGGTCATTCGACTAGTACAGTACTGTATAATAATACTATATCATGCTTTATTTCTACAGTAATAAAGCTCCAAAGACTGTATAGACACTCAACCTGCTGTAGACACTCAGCATCCAGTTGCCTATCATTAATATTATTTGTATTTCTGCTTTATTTTTTTAGACACGGTGTACTTCCTCCTGCCGCCTCTGAGTGAGGACACGAGTTGTGTGTACGGTGTTTCCTGCTACAGACAGATCGAAGCCAAGGTCTGTATCCTTCATTAACATTAACGCTAATGGTTTAGGATCAGGTAAAGTCAACATGCACGGTGCGTAAGGGTTATCTGTGTCAGGTGTGTCGGGAGAGACATCTGTCTTCTGTTTCAGGCGCTGAAGGTGAGGCAGGCTGACGTCACCAGGGAGACGGTGCAGAAGAGTGTGTGTGTGCTCAGCAGAGTGGTGAGCAACACGTGTGTGTGTCTGGTGGTGGTACGGTATTTATTTTAGACCAGTTGATACAGTGGAGTTGACTGAATCATGTTTTGTTTAGCCGGTGTTCGGTCTGATCGCAGCGAAGCTGCAGCTCATCACACATGCCTACTTCGAGGAGAAGGATTTCTCCCAGATCTCCATCCTGAAGGTAAGGTGCACACAGTGTGTGTGTGTGTGTGTGTGTGTGTGTGTTAATATGTGTGTGTGTGAGAGAGAGAGAGGTCTTCGTTGTTCACTGTTCTCTCGTTTGTGTGTTTGTTTGTAGGAGCTGTACGATCACATGAATGGTTCCCTTCGCTTCCCAACGTTAGAGGGATCCCAGGTGTATCTGGGTAAACAATCTCGCTTCATCTCTACATCATAAACACATCAGTGTATCAGTGTCCATTAATGTCACTTTTGATTCCTGCTAGTCTAAGGCCTAGGTTAGCGTACTGTGCTACCCTGAGATACGAGTAAAGGATAAGATGAGCTGTACTCTGATTTTGAGACGCATGTTTACAAGGACATGATTTAATCTGGAGTATGTGATGGTCTGAGATCAAAATAAGAAATCATCTATCATATAATCCAACATGCATATATGCGTGTTGAAATGAATGCTTCATTAATTGTTGGTCTCCTTCGAAAGTATTGGAACAGCAAGGCCAATTCTTTCATTTTTGCGGAGTTTATTATAAAGCACGTTATAATCTAATTTAAGAATCTGAGATCAAAAGGCAAACATGAGACGATCAAAAAAGGATAAACCAACATGAAGAACGGAGTCTAGGTCTTCTAGCACCCTGAAAGGCACAGCCAGCGCAGCAAAGGACTTAAATAGGGATAAAACGCTGAGCAGCATTTCCCCTTCTGAAGAGGAGACGAGCAGTTTAGTGACAGCATCTGCTTGCTGTAAGCAAGAGATAAACAACGTTGCTATTTACGTTGAAGTACGATCCATTCCGATATTTCTGCTCACATAAAATTGGGTCGTCTGATCCATTATCTCATGTTCATCTTTTTATCCCAAACCCCAAGTCTTCAGTGTATAATAGAAGCAAAAGAATTGTCCTTGCTGGTAAATTACATGCTTTGACCCAAGATTTGCGCTCAGGATATGTTCTGCCCTGGGACATCTGTGATAGATGTGTTGATCCAGAACGTAGACTGGCCCGTATCCTATAATAACCTGGACATCTCAGGGTCGAGAACTGTGTAGGACAGAGACATGTGTAAGCCCCAGAGTGTAGACCCGAGTCACTAGTTAGTACCTACCACACGGTTTAGAGCACCACCTGTAGGATTACAGAGGAAGAGCAATATTGTACCACCTCAAATACAAACTTATATAAATAAATAAAAATATTTTAAAAGGTTTTTGGACTTGTGTAGCAATATATGAATCTCCACACAATAGAATTACGATACCTAGTTGAATCGAGTGGATTTCGAATTGAGAGTAAGCCAAAAAGAATGTATAGTCTTCAGCCCTTCCTGAGGCGGCACGGTGGTGTAGTGGTTAGCACTGTCGCTCGCACCGCCAGGGTCCGGGTTCGATTCCCGGCCAGGCTCGATTCCCGTCTCTGTGTGCATGGAGTTTGCATGTTCTCCCCGTGCTTGGTGGGTTTCCTCCGGGTACTCCGGTTTCCTCCCAAAGTCCAAAGACATGTAGGTTAGGTTAATTGGCGTTCCCAAATTGGCCGTAGTGTGTGACTATGTGTACGTGTGCCCTGCGTTGGATTGGCACCCTGTACCCTAAGCCTCCTGGGATAGGCCTGAATACAGGATAAAGTGAGTGAGTGGGCCCTCCCTGACTGACTGGTGGTGGTCTTGATGTGGGAGGCCCCTGGCAACGGGTGGAATTGGATAAAATATTAGGACTAAATTAGGAAGAAAAATCCCAAAACCATGAAGTGTGACTTTCTCCCTCTTTGTCTCTCCAGGTTTATCTGCACGAGATTTAATATTGCACTTTAAACACAAGGTAAACCAGTGTGTAATAATAATAACAAATAAATACTACTACTACAACTAGTACTACTACTACTAATAATAATAATAATTACACTGTGTGTATTCTAGGTTCTAGTTCTGTTTAAGTTGATTCTGCTGGAAAAGAAGGTCTGTACATGCGCGCACACACACACACACACACACACACACACACACAGATGAGTAAATGTGTAGAGTGCAGTATACTGTGCAGTCTAATTAAATTGTGCTTGTGTGTGTGTAGGTGCTGTTCTATATCTCTCCTGTTGACAGATTAGTGGGCACCCTGATGACAGTTCTGTCCCTGTTCCCTGGTGAGAAGACTGAAACACAAACACACTCGCACAATACTAGTATGATGTGGTATATGAAATGGACAGGCATGAGTTTTAGGCATTTTGAGTCCATATACAGAAAAAGGAAATCCGTACATGTATAGTTATTATTTACTAAGTAGATTGCAGCCTTGCGAGTAACCCGGTTTGCGAGCGTTCCGCAAGATAAATTTTTTTTTAAAATAATATAACCGAGTATTGGTTATTGGCAACCGATTATCATGTTAAAATTGATAATCGAGTATCATGTGGCACACATGCACTTCTTGTTTTGACGCTAAGTGTCACGTGTACTGTTTACTATAACACTGCACGCGTAAACTATCATGAATCAAGTTTCGGTTATTTCATATGAGCAAATTCACTTTGATATACAAGCACGTTTCCAAAAAGAACTATGCTCACAATCCAGGGTTCCATATCTGATGGTTGGTCTGATTGGATTATCGCTGTGGTCCCAAGCAAAATCAAAATGTTCTGGACAATTACAGTTGTGAACTTTGCAGATGACTTTTGGTACTGGTGCCAAATGCAGACGCAATGTGTGTGTGTGTGTGTGTGTGTGTGTGTGTGTGTGTGTGTGTGTGTGTGTGTGTGTATGCGCACAGGTATGATCGAGCGCGGTCTGCCCGACTCCTCTCACTATCACCCTAGAAGCAGCCAGTCAGAGAGTGCTGACGTCATCAAGAGTGTAGACCTCAAAGAGAACACCGAGGTCTTTGTCGTCGAGCCCACCACAGCCGACCAATCAGAGAGCTCCTCCACTGCCAAGCCGAACCCGAGCTCTCCTGATTGGCTGGACAGCGAGTGGGAGAGTCTGGACCCAAGCGTCCTGGAGGAGGAGCAGGAGACGGAGGTAGACGGAGGGAGAGGCACGCACACAGAGCTTATGGATTCGGATTCGACCACGCCCATCACTGTTCAGCCCAAAGCCACACCCACTCAGACCAACACGCACACGCCCAGCGACACACACGCACACAGTACACACTCGCACACGCCCCTGCTGGAGGAGGACCAGTGCGGCCTTCCTCTCGCCATCTTCACCAAGGTACCCACACACACACACACACAGAGGAAGTGCTGTGAAAAAGTATTTGCCCCCTTTCTAATTTCTGTTTTCTTTTTTAAATTTCATTGCTTCGTCGTTTATTGAAGAACAAAATGTTGTCCAACAGCAACTGGCCTTGTGTGAAAAAGTAATTGCCCCCATTAGTTACCCAACTTGAAACACCCAGGGTTAATGATGCACAGTGTTATTTGTTTGTGTGTGTGTGTGTAGGGTTACCTGTGTTTACCCTACATGGCTCTTCAGCAGCATCACCTGCTCTGTGATGTCAGAGTTCGGGGGTTTGTTGCCGGAGCAACCAACATCCTGTTCCGTCAGCAGAGACACCTGAGCGACGCCATTGTAGATGTGAGACACACACAAACGTTTACTTTTAGGGTAATTTACTTGAATAGAATAAGTTGATGGCATAGATCACATTTCTGGTGTCTGTGTGTACATGTGTGTGTGCGCGCGTGCTCACACAGGTGGAGGAGGCCGTGATCCACATCGCTGACCCCGAGTTGCGGCGCGTCCTCAGCCTGACCACAGCTGACCTGCGTTTCTGTGACTTCCTGTTGAAGAGTGTGTCTGAGCACAGCGAGGACGTGTTCCTGGACGGGACCGGCTGGGAGGGAGGAGACGAATGGATCCGGGCTCAGTTCACACACTACATGCACACACTATTAGCGTCAACGTTACAGCATGGTATATACACACAAACACACACTCACCGTTATATGTGTATATATAACCTGATATTCTGTGTGTATGGGTGTATCAATGATAGCTGTCCCTGTGTCATGACTCGTGTGTGTGTGTGTGTGTGTGTGTGTGTGTGTGTGTGTGTGTGTGTGTGTGTGTGTGTGTGTGTGTGTTTCAGACAATGAGAAGCTGCTGGCTGATTACGGCTCTGCTTTCGTCTCCGCCTGGAGGATCTCGCACAACTACAGAGTGTGGTCCAGCACACACCACCCGGCCATGGGCGAGATCTCCCCGGGGTAGGAACACGGGGCTGCGTCCCAAATCACTGACTACGGCATTGGATCTCTGTGTAGCATTGGGAGAGAGAGAAAGTACTGTTCATAACATCCAGAGGTGCACAACACAGGAGAGAAAGAGAGAAGGAAATAGGAGAGAAAATAAAGGACAAAAAGAAGAGAGAAAGAACAAGAGATGAAAATAGGGCAGAATGAGACATGAAAGGAAGGTAGAATGGGTGAAGATAAATAGGGCTGAAATGAAAAAAAGGATAGATTAAAAGCAGAGAAGAAGAAGAAAAACAAGAAAAGAAATTAGATACAAAGAAGGCAAGAAACCTGAAATATGAAAAGTGAAGGAAGGAAAAAGATATAGAACAAAATGTGAAAAAGAGGGAGAGAGAACAAAAGAAGAGAGAAAAAAATAAAGCTGAAAAGATAATGAAAAGAAGGGAAAATCTACCTATGGAAAGAAAGAATTATGAAAATAAATGAGAAAGAATGAAAGAAAAGAACAAGGAGATAAAAAAGAACAAAAAGGTGGAGAAAGATAAAAGAAAGCTAAAAAGAAGAAAAAATGGCAAAAAGGTAGGAAAGAAGAGAAAGAAACATGGAAAGAGGGAAAGAAAGAAAAAATTTGAAAGAAGGAAGAAAAAATAAACATGAAAAGAAGGAAGAAAGGATAAAAGCTGAAAAGGACAATGAAAAACATACAAAGGAAAGATTAACAGGAAGAGTAAGAACAATACGAGTAAGTGGTGAAAGAGATGAATGAGAGATGGATGTATCGAAATGTGGACAGGATAACAAAAGGAGAGAAAAAGTTAGAAAAGAAAAAGAATAAAGACAATAAAGCAAAAAGAAAATGGAAGAAGTAAAGGCGAATAATATGGATGGAACAAAAAAGACAAAAAGAAAGAAAGAACAAATGAGAGTTTCTTATTTAAATTGTTTTGTGTTTAACTGAACCCTTAACCTTATAAGATTCATTAAAGTAGATGAGTGAATATCAGTGAATAAATAGAAGTGTGTGTGTGTGTGTGTGTGTGTGTGTGTGTGTGTGTGTGTCCACAGTCACCCGTTCCAGGGTCAGTACAGTGTGGCGGATGTGAAGCTGCGTTTCTCACAGTGAGTTTATGATGATTTGCTTTACACTTGTGGCATAAACGGAGAGACAGGTAGAGAGTTCTGCTGCTCTGTTGTTACCACGGAGACACTATATCAACAGCGCTGATTAAACAACCCTGCAAAGGCGTGTTTACTTTTGTATTTGCTCATTCACTTGCATTCGCTCATTCATGCACTGTAACGAGATAATCGATATCGTTTACTTCACCCGAGAATGCTTTTAATTGTTTGTTGAATGTACATGTATCTAACCTTGTCTGTGTGCGTGTGTGTATTCAGCTCTGTACAGAACAGTGAAAGAGGGCGGAGACTGGGCAGCGCGGTGATGAGCACCAGCAGGAGTGTAGTGCAGACCGGCAGAGCCGTAGGTCAGCAGCAGTCGTTTCATCACGGCTCCGCACACATATGCAGCACACGCTCTTAACACACAGTGTTAACTGTCTCTGTCTCTCTCTCTCTCTCTCTCTCTCTCTCCCTAGGTCAGTCTGTGGGCGGGGCCTTGAACAGCGCCAAGTCGGTGATGTCATCGTGGTTCTCGACGCTTTCTCAGCCACCAGCATTGATCTCCAACCCGCAGTCTACATCGACCAATCAGTGACGGCCTCGGCTCTGTTGTCACACACGCACTCACACCCCATCATCATTTCATGTAGTCTTAGATCTCTCACACACACTACAGTTCCAGTGTCCTGTGTCCTTCCTGTCTTTCCTTACCCTATTGTACGTGTGTTCACGTGAAATTGACGGCCTTAACGTCCCACACTGGGAGTTCAGGATGGACTGAATATGTGGTATATTGTTGTAATTTTACTCTGCCGTGTGTGTGTGTGTGTGTGTGCGCACGTGTGTGTATTATGGGGATGCAAACCAAGTATGAGTGTAAGTGCAGGTTTTTAATCCTCATCACTTCTGATACTGATACGACTCTACTTAGTATTGATCTGTCCAGGATGTCAAGGAACACTTTTCTTCATCTCTGTTTGTGTTGGTTCCCGCCGCGCTCTGCTGGCACTCCACAACTCCCACTGGGTTTTAATCTTTAATAGAGAGCACCGTCCGCTTGAGTTTGGACCGCTTTATTTGGATCCATCCAGTGTCTGAAATGATCGAGCTTTCTGTAATGTGTGTGTTAGGGCAACAGCCTAGGCGCGGCACATGATGTCAGACTTTGGAGTTGAAGGATTTTTACCAGTAGGAGTAAACATGCATGGGTTCGGCCCTGATCAGACCGATATACGTATCGATTCATCCGTCTGTGTGTCCTGTCTGTCTGGTGGTAAAATCTGTCCGATCTGAAATGCTGAATATAATGAGCTAATATATTAAAATTATATTAATAAAATTATATATCTAGCAAATTATTAGTCACAACACCTGGATCAACACAACATTTTATTTTATATATCTAATTTTTTATTTATTTAAGCGTTTGAGACTCGCGCACTACAAACATGAACCCGCTTTACAGTACGTCCACACAGAACGAAGGGGTCCAGCAGGAATGAGCGAAAGCTCCTGTCACTACACCACGTCACCAGAATTGCGTGTCGAACCGGCTGACCTCAGTTTGCCTCCGTTCATCTGTTCAAGAACTCCTTACTTAGCATGTGCGTTTAACTATTCCTAGCGTGTAGCTTAGCATGCAGCCATTTAAAAAATGCTCCCTAGGACTGCCATGTCGGAGGTCAAATTTGATTATGTGACATCCGCTCCAGGATTTCAGTTCACGTTGCAATAGTGTTCCCTCACATTTAATGTGTTACCTCTGGCTAGCCGGATAGCTGACTATAGGTCAACTCTCCTGCTTTCTGATTGGCTGAAAGTGGATATCCCACATTGCTGAGCCTCCGACACCTGTATTTTTATTTTCAATAATTCTTTAAAAAAAATTTTTTTTTAGTTAATTTAAAATGAAAATGTCGGATTTCATCTCTTTATTTCAGTTGGGAAAACTATAATACATCCATGTTCTCCATCAATGTAGCTGTACACTTTGATTTTAAAAGCGTGATTTTACATTGAGTGTTTTTACTGTTCCTTTTTGTGATTTCGATCTTATTTTCAGTTTTACACGTTTCCTCAATGCACCTTGAGATATATTTGACTTTAGTCTTAATAAATTAAAAAGGATTATTTTCTATGACTCCAACACGCGTCTCGCAGTTTTTTTCTGATCCCTTATTAACGCTGCAAAAGTAAAGTAGGTTTTTGTTTTTAAACTAATGAACAAACAAAAAAAGGGAGTTATTTCTATGAAACATTTATCTATGTATGTCTTTTTTCCTCCTCTCTTTCTTATTACGAAGACATTTTTATATAAATTACTAGAGGTTACCATCTGTCCCCACATGCAGATCCTGATGGCTGCGTGCCACTATTACCAGGGAAAGGATAAAACTCTGCTGCTGCACCTCGTATTGCTCCAATGTAACGGCTCTGACACGCTCATAGTATGACATAATGACGTTGCCTACTGAAGTATGATGTAAAAGTTGATAACCACAAACACCGACCACTGACAGACACAGAAACAAACAGATTTTTTTCCTTCTGATATATATCAGAAATCGGGTCATTTTGGGTATCGGGATGTCAAGTCAATTTTATTTATATAGCGCTTTTAACAATTGACATTGTCGCAAAGCAGCTTTACACAATAAAAGAAGTAAGTTTGTATGCAATGTGTATGAATCAAAATGATAAGATTGTCCCTGATGAGCAAGGAAAAACTCCCTGAGATGGTAATAGGAAGAAACCTTGAGAGAAACCTGGGTGATAACGGATGAGCAGGGATTGATCAGCATAATAATGTGTACTGGAAGTTCAGTGTAACAGGAGATGTGTTTAAAATTAAAAGGAGTCCAGTTTGTTCCCGGAGGCTCAGGTAGACTGTAGGAGATTCCAATCCTGAGCTATCGAACAACTGAAGTCACGGGTCCCCAGAGCATCAATCGATGACAGGACAGTCTTCATGGAAACCATCCCCAGCCACCATACGAATCCAGGCAGACCACACGGGGCATCCATGCGACGAGATCTCCAACCAGAAGCAGGACTCCAGGACGGGCTAGACGGGTCCAGAGGGCAGAGGGGTCTGGATCACTGGCAACTCAGGAGTGACATGTATAGCTCGACAGAGAGACAGAGAGAGGGAAAGAAGAGAGAGAGAGGAGAGAACAGAAAATAAGGGATGTGGGCAGTGTTTGGTGGCAGGTTTTTCGTCTGCCATGAGCTTTCAATTCCCAGCCAATGGCCAAAACCAATCCCAAGCCACTGGAGCAGTGCTGGTCCCATGGCCGGATTAAATGGGAGAGTGGCGCCAGGAAGGGCATCCGGCGTAAAACTTGTGCCAAGTTGTTCTCAACAAATTCCTGTTCAGACATATCACTTGTGTTACAGCAGCTATAAACGCTCGTCTCCTCACCAGCCTCTCTGATTTCTGTCATTTGAAATAAATAAATATAAAATAGCTTGTAATGTTATTTTATTGAGTTCTTACATAAACAAAGTTACAAAAATTATTTTCTTTTTTTGTGTGTTGCTTTGCATTACCTGTACATATTTCATGCAATATATTTTATCGCCCCACTGGATTCTACTTCCGGTGCACTTCTTGTTCCAGTTCCAGGTCGCGTTTTTGCAAAATGGCGGCAACACCGGCTTCAAACCCCTCACAGTTGCTACCACTCGGTAAGAGCGCGGTTGTAAACTTTGCTGTTATCATTATTTCAGCTAATTAAAGCTGTGTAGCGGTGTAACACGTACATTCTGTCCTTACATACGTTAAGCTATATGTTATACTCGGCGTGTTTTGTACTGAACAAAGAAACTATATGTGGTTGCATCCCAAATAGCGTATCAGTGCACTACTTAGGATGCCTGAATAGTATGGGGAATACTGAAAAGATTTTGAGCAACTTGGGGCTCAAGTGCGTGGTTTAGGACGAAACCATAGAATCGCATGTTTAGCTGTTAGAAATTATCCTATTTAAGTATGTGTTTAATTACATCCTGAAAATTAAACTCTGAATTCCGACTTGTTTTATTGTGTGGATTTAGGTTCATTAAGCCGCTTTCAAATATTTTTGTTGCCGTACTATATAAGTATATAATTAGAATGAATTAATAATATGTTACCTCAGGTTGTTTAGGTAAGTAACGTGAGGTAAAAATATTTAGATGTTAATTAATGTCTTTTTTTCTTTATTAGTCAGTTTAATCGGTCACTTTATCCCTCCGGGTTCCTGGTTTGATTCGGGTCTGTGTTTTGCATGTCTGAGTTTCCATGTGTTCTCCCCGTGCTTGGTGGGTTTCCTCCGGGTACTCTGGTTTCCTCCTACAGTCCAATTAGTGTTCCCAAATTGCCTGTAGTGTATTAGGGTGTGTGCACCTCTTCCAGGGTTTACCCCCCTGCATCATGCCCTAAATGACTGGAATGATCTCCAGGCCCTCCGCGACCCCTGTATACAGGATAAAGTTGTATAGCTGAGGAGTGAGTATTTTATAAATGAGCTTAAGTATAAGCATCCTTAGGGCCCAAGCACTATTACATCATAGTGTGTGAAGGGCTTTTAAGAGTTCTTAACATGCTCAAGAATTCATGGAAACCAGCTCACACAGGTTCAGTGATGCTGCCCTTGGGACACCTGAGAGTCTGGGCTCCGGGCGTGGCATGGGGTCCTCACAAGATTTTGCTGCATAGCTCGTACACGCTTGCTTGTATACATGTTAAACCCAATACACATTTCGAGCTCTTTGAGGTAAACAACGTTCGCTGGGCTCTACTCAACAGGAAGTCAGTTATTTTGGGGTATTTGCAAATTGCGCCCAATGGAATTTAATA
This sequence comes from Clarias fuscus, assembly GCA_030347435.1. Taxonomy (NCBI): domain Eukaryota; kingdom Metazoa; phylum Chordata; class Actinopteri; order Siluriformes; family Clariidae; genus Clarias; species Clarias fuscus. Next base: position 27,519,363 of record CM059220.1, read on the forward strand.
CACTTGTAACTTTCTGAGTGATCAGATTGAGTGACGACATAGTGTGATGCTTTTTTTCACATAACCGGGGCTTAATTCCCCCAATTCTAATACTGTCGTAATGTTATTGGTATGTCCCCCTTAAATGCATGTGCTCACTGTGTCCAGTGTCCTTCTGGTGCGTTCTTATATGGTGGAACCTCAGATTGCGAGTAACCCGTTTGTGAGCGTTCCACAAGACAAGCACAATTTTTAAATAAATTTTGCCTTGTTAAAACGAGCACGTCCTGATTTACGAGTACCAAATATCGAGTATCATGTGGCAGCCAAGTATTTGCTTTCTTAATGCCGAGCGTCATGTGATCACAACTGAGCCAACGGTTCTTTTCTGTGCTTCACTCATATGGTGAACAGTACATGCGGATGTTGACTAACACTGTGACCACGTGTGTGTGTGCGTAAAGCAGCTTTTTTTCTAGTTTCTCTCCGTTAGTGTGTGCGCACGTGCGAACGTCATTGACACTCTCTCAAATGTAATGTGCAGGTTAATTTGTTTTATGTTTACAGCAGTAATTCCGTTAGTGTGTGCACGCACTCGAGTGTCGTTGTAAAAGGGATGTTCCTTGTTAAAAAAGCAGTGTTTCCATTTGTGTGTGTGTGAGAGTCATCCCCCACAGTATCCCTCTCTCCTTTCAAATAAGAGCTTTAGCTTCACAAACACACGCGCGCGCGCACACACACACACACAGAAATGGACGTGCACACAAACTAGCAAATGGAAACTTCTGTCAAATCTATCAGGATTGAATATTTTTTTTCAAAGGTAAAGTGCAGGTTAATTTGTTTTAGTTTTACTTTATATTTTGTATGAATTATTTTCATATATTTATTTTTTGGGCTGTGGAATGCATAGTCTGAGTTTCCATTATTATATGATATGCGAGTGTTTTGGTATACAAGCACACTTCCAGAACGAATTGTGCTCGCAATCCAAGGTTCCACTGTACTTGCATATCAGGCATCGATGGCACGGGTGCTTAGGCCCGGTCATCGCTGCCTGCAACTATATTTAACTTTAACTTCTTTTTCGTGCCAACGATACTAAATATTTCCATTTTCCCATATTTCTACTGTAAAGAATATAACCAATTTTCATTGTATATTCAAGTGAAAAGAAACTAACATGGAATTTGCTCACCGCTATAAGTTTAGCTATAGATTGGCTGTCTGAATGAAAAGCTGGAATATGATTGGTCGATTAGTTTGCGATAATATTTACAACAATTCTGTCCCTAATAGTTTTGTAAAACTGTACAATACGGTGAACTGATAGAGAGTACAAAGTTTGTTCACGCTGCTTTTTTTTTTTTTTTTGCTTCACAGAGCTGGTGGATAAATGCATCGGCTCCCGGATACACATCGTCATGAAGAACGATAAGGAGATCGTCGGCACCTTGCTGGGGTTCGACGACTTCGTCAGTATCCTTTCAGAATTTGTCCCGAATCGAAATTTGTTTATGAACTTGCTAGTTTGTTTGATTTAACCGGTATGTACTCAGACATGGTGCTTGAGGACGTCACCGAATTGTACGTATACATTTAAGAAAATCCTAACTATTCATTTGTTTTAATTGTGCAAACTTGATTCTGTCTTTTTTTTTTCCTCCAACATTGTTGTTGTGTTTGTCATCGCACAGTGAGATCACACCTGAGGGCCGACGGATAACAAAACTGGATCAGATTCTCCTCAACGGAAACAACATCACCATGGTGGGTGATGATCAGACTTGGGACAGATGCCTACGCGGGCTGACGGTCTAGTGTGTGCTGATTAGGTGTTGAGTAAAATGTTTAAAGTTGTAGTAAGAGTATTAATTAAGAAGTATACTAGAAGAAGTGGAAAGAAATGTAAAACGCGTGATGTTCTAGTGCAGGGGTGTCAAACTCCGTTCCTGAAGGGCCACAGACCCGCAGGGTTTTGTTCCAACCCTGCTCCAACATATATGCCATATAGTTTTCAAATAAGCCTTAATGATTTGATTAGGTGAATCAGGTGTTTTTAATTATGGTTGAAGCTAAACTCTGCAGGTCCTCGAGGGTTGGAACAAAACCCTGCGGGTCTGCGGCACTTCAGGAACGGAGTTTGACAGCCCTGTTCTAGTGACATAAATCTCATATTTGGGACAGAACCCTAAAATGGCTCATATTTCATGATCAAGAATGAATGCTTGGAAGTAACCTATACCATTGCTGATGTTTTAATAAGAACATTAAGGAGGAGTGGTGGCTCAGGCGGTTCAGGATCCAGGTTGTCGATTTTCGGATCTGTGGATCTAAGTTCGAGACCCACTCTCCCTTAAATTCCCCCCAGGGGATAAATAAAGTTTTTATTTTTTAATTGTATTGAAAACTAATTAAGAAAGCGCTATGTTTGTTGGGAATGTTGGTGAAGGCAACTGCGAAGTCAGCTCACCCTGCGAAGTCACCAGCTTCACTTCCTCTGTTCATTACCATGGTAACATAAACACCTCGGACACCTGACGCTGCTGCTGTGAAAATTTCACACTACAGACACAAAGGGTTGAATATTTACTGAAACGAAACTGATACCAACATAATTCTTAAAAAATATGTATGACAAAAATAATTGATTAAAGATGTATGATAATTCATTTATTTTACAGATTACTTAGCCTATAAAAAAAACTTTGGTATAAAAATACTATAAAATAATACTGTGATTAGGGATTAGTGATGCAACCATCAATCGACGTTGCTGACTAAAATCAATAATCGAATTAGTCGGAAACTATTTTAATCGCTGATTCATTGATGACGCTCTTGATTCTTTCACGAACTGTTAACGCTGTGACGTGTTTGTCCCCCCTGAAGTAAAGTAAGTAGTGCGATGATGAAGGACGAAGAATATGAATAAGAGTCTGTTTTTTATTTTCACTTCTCCTCAGTGGAACATTTTTCCTGGCTTTAAAGCTCTGCATGTATCCTCTCTCTCTCTCTCTCTCTCTCTCACACACACACACACACTTTTGTGCTCTCCATTTTTTTCAACACACACACACTAATTAGCAATATTCCTTTCTGATTTTTTTTACCTTTTCTCACTTGACCACGCCCCTGCCACTTGACCACGCCCCTTCACCACAGAATTCGAGTGCATTTCGATCGTCTTGAACTATACTGGATGGGGTGGGATGGGGTGTTTAGAATCGTGCAGTTTTTTTTGAGGGAAGGGTGTCCGTTAAAGCATTCACTGCATAGGGAGTAGGGAGCACACTTTGTGCACTGTGGAACAGAACGCAGCCTTTATCTCTTAACTCCTTCTCTTACCTTAACTCTCATAATTACCTTCTGCTATCTTCAAGCTTTAATTATTAGTTATTTTATTGTTTCACTAAAACTTCACATTTCCTTAGTTTTAGATTGAGTTTCATCAGCACAGTTCATTAAAAGATTTAAGAATATTTTAAACCAGCTATTTCTTTTAGTTTCCAAAAACAGGCAAAAGCTTTTCTTGAGTAACTGTGCCATTTGCCATAATCAGATTAATCATTTCAATAATTGATTTATGAATTGATTATCAACATAGTCATCAGCCTTATTTGTGATAGAGCTGTCTAAGCACTTTAAACTGGGAAATGTTTTATTAAGAAAAAAAATAGAGAAGAAAGCTAGTGTGCGATCACTAATTAAGAAGAGAATGTTGTGTGTTTGGGACAGAGCCAACATTATAGTAAGATCACTGGTTAAGGGAAACATGCGAGAGGTTTAGACAAAGGCCTAAATTGTTCAGCATTCTAGTAAGAGAGCTCGTGTTTGAGACGGAGCCGAGAGAGAGCGCAGTACTTAATTGTGAGGTTAATTAGGTTTAGAATAAGTCATGGAGCCCTGGTGGTGATTAAACAGTGTGTGTGTGTGTTTGCAGTTAATCCCAGGAGGAGAAGGACCTGAAGTGTGAGCCGGCCAGATCATATTTCAGCTTTCATTTTGATGATTATTATTTTTTTATGAATGCATTGTGTTTGTATGATGTATGTTTTTTTTTTTTTTTTTTTTCTTCATATGAAACATGCCCTGAGTCTGAGTTAGTGTGACGTCTGATTATGTATCAGAATGATGAGTTGATTTTCACAGTGAGAACGGTCCTCTTCTGTTATTGATTAAATAAAGACTTTTGTGGAGTATGAACGTCTCATTAAATTTGAGTGCATTTTTTCTACCTGTCAGCCAGCGTGTCGGGCATCAGTACGATAATTTTGCAGATATTTATCATTACTAGTTGAAGTACCCATTGAACTACATGGAAAGTACACAGGAAAAGGTTTTTTTTTAGGAATAGTTAAAAGGTTAAAGCTAATAATAATCTGCTGATCTTTAATGTAATCAGTGATATTATTATTTCAGGTTGAAGCCCACGTACAGTACACACCTTCTCATTCAATGAGGTTGAATTTGTATTATGGCAAGAAAAAAGCAGCTAAGTGAAGAAAAACGAGCGGCCATCATTACTTTAAGAAATGAAGGTCAGTCAGTCCGAAAAATTGGGAAAACTTTGAAAGTGTCCCCAAGTGCAGTCACAAAAACCATCAAGCGCTACAAAGAAACCGGCTCACATGCGGACCGCCCCAGGAAAGGAAGACCGAGAGTCGCCTCTGCTGCGGAGGATAAGTTCATCCGAGTCACCGGCCTCAGAAATCGCAGGTTAACAGCGGCTCAGATCAGAGAGCAGGTCAATGCCACACAGAGTTCTAGCAGCAGACACATCTCTAGAACAACTGTTAAGAGGAGACTGTGTGAATCAGGCCTTCATGCTAGAATATCTGCTAGGAAACCACTGCTAAGGACAGGCAACAAGCAGAAGAGACGCGTTTGGGCTAAAGAACACAAGAAAGAAAACTCGCTGAATGAGAAGGGGTGTCCAAACTTTTGGTCTGTACTGTACATGTCTGTGTGTCTTTCTGTACGGCAGAACTCTCTAAGTTATTAAAACAAAGAAATCACATTCTGTAAGGTTGAGTATCTTACACCTTGTTTACGCTAAGTTGTTCTTCTTTCGTCATCAGACAAATGCACTCCCTGTTCGTTAATCACGTTAAAATTCACTTATACCACTTCAGCGCTGTTATTTCAGCCAAAGTGAAAATATTCACTTTATCTTTTCTCATTAATATCTATTGGTGCAGGTGTTTGTTTACAATGAGACAGTAGCGCATTAGTAGCTTATTTTAAAGTAGATTATTAAATCCAGCACATAACTGTTTATAACATCACTTTTACTCAACATTTAGATTTCACTGGTGCAGGTTAAACTTCAGGCAGAAGATCGAAGGACTGCAAAAGTGTCGTTAAATTCCGTCCAGTTAATTACTTTGTCGTGCATATGCCCTGCCAACAGGGGGCGTAGCTTGCCCTATAGTATCAGCTAATGTTTTTAATTTTTTTATTGGTTTTCTTCGCATGTCTTCCAGCACACTTAAAATCTTTGTAGTAGAATAGATTTGCATATTGAAACCTGATTGGCTCATGTACTTAATGATGCAGTAACACGTTAGGAATGTAACAAAAAGAGGCGGCGTCACAGGCTTAATATCAAATACTAGAGTTTATTTCTGTCGAAGTGAGTGTCTTGCCAGTGTGTAGCTGGGATCGGTCAGAACTATCCAATAGAAACAGCATTTCTAACAGGTGTGACGTGAGACAGGTGTGTGAAACATGACGAAGCGTCTCACTCTCAGTACATAGAGGGTTTCTCTTCTCCTTTGGGGTTGACGACCTTCTCCAGGTTCTTGCTGATGATATCGTAGAGCTCAGCCTGCACACACAAGCACAGTGTGTTGTGGTGTTAGTGTTATATGTGTAAGAAAACTTAACATGACGTGTGCTAGTGTGGCAAGATCATCTAAAGGAATACAGACGTAATATCCACGAATGTCGAGTAAGATGACACGGATCTCGCAGTACGCTGCTTCGTCTTTCTCGTGGACGAGTGAGCGGTAGTCCATCTGGAATCACAGACGTATAACGTAGGTTCAGTTATTTGCGAGAGTAACGGATTAGAGTTAACGTAGCGAATAGTGAAGCTGTTTTTCTCACCACGTGCATTTCTTTGGAGGCTTTGGCTACTGCGTCGCCTCTCTCTGTGAAATATCTACACACACACACACACACACAACGCAGTCACTATAGCGCTGCATATTTTGCTAAAAATATTTCAGTTTAATGATATAACAAGCAGATTGATTTGTACTTGTTGATGTTGGTCTGAAATCCCTCCAGTTTGGTTTTCACAGCAGCGATTCGCTCCAGGATTTTCTCCTGAAAAAAAAAAAATACACACGAATTGTTAATAATATGCTGGATAACGTGGTGGTCGTACAGTATAAAATGCACCTGCTTGGAACACTGGAAGTTTTCATATTTGCTGATAAATGATACTTCACTAGCACCATGTGCATCCATGGGTTTTTCCCCTGAACTTTTTTCTTTTAAAGCCCCAACAGGTTCACAGTTCCTCCTTTTCCACCAAGTCAGTGCCAGAACTTTTGAACCAGTTCATGCGGCCCTCGGACAGAAAAAACAGTTCCATTCGGGCAACAACACTTTGTCGGGTCAGAACACTTACGCCAGGGGGCGGGGGGCGGGATTATCACAACTTTGTGATGCCATCTTCGAACACTCACTCACTCACTCACTCATCATCTATACCGCTTAATCCTGTATTCAGGGTCACGGGGGGCCTGGCGCTTATCCCAGGAGACTTGGGTCACATGGCAGGGTACACCCTGGACAGGGTGCCAATCCATCGCAGACACACACACATACACTCACTCATTCACACACTACGGGCAATTTGGGAACGCCAATTAGCCTAACCTACATGTCTTTGGACTGTGGGAGGAAACCGGAGAAACCCACCAAGCACGGCGAGAACATGCAAACTCCATGCACACCCGGACAGTGTTCGACAGTGCTAACCACTACACCACCTCATCTTTGAACAATAGACTCAATATCCAATGAGCAGCTCAAATGCTTTCTAGTAATAATAAGGTCAGGAGAACTGCTTGCAAAGCTATGATGAAGTTCGCCATTGTTGTTGTTCTTGCCGCTAGCATTGCTGGGAAAGTAGAAGCATACGTGTACATACAGTATACAGTGATGTGATGAAAACTGTCATTGAAAAAAACAAATCCAGTTCTACTGAACCGGCTCTGAACTAGCACCAGGTTCACTTTGCTGGAAAAGAAAAACAAGACCAAATGATAGCCAGAGATTTTTTTTTAAACTGCCATTTTCCTGCACATACCACTTTGGAACCTCGTGGAATAAATGCTATTCAATTCAATTTGATTCATATAGCGCGTTTAACAGTCGTCATTGTTGCAAAGCAGCTTTACACAATCAAAAGAAATTATGGAAGTTTATATGGCATGTGAATGTGTATAAAACCAAATGATCAGTCCGTCCCTGATGAGTGAGCCGAGGGCGACGGTGCTGAGGGAAAAGCTTCCTGAGATGGCAACAGGAAGAAACCTTGAGAGGAAACGGAATCAACAGGGAACCCATCCTCACTTGGGTGATAACGGATAGCAGGGATTGATCTGCACTCATACTGCGTGTTAGGCGTGCGTTATAACAACTAATGTGGAATATCGACTTTAAATCAATATTTGATTTAAAATCCAAAAACTTCTGAAAAATTATTTATGCACTTAATCCTTGGTCATGGCTCCTTCAGCCTTAAATACTTCATCAATGAGGCATGGCATGAAGACGATCAGCCATGGTCAATGCTGAGGGCATTATTTTTGATAGAAGCCTTTCTCACCTTCCTCTTGACATTAGCCCAGACAATCTCTATGTGGTTCAGGTCAGGTGCGTTGGCAGGGTTATTAAGAACACTAATATCACGGTCAGCAAACCAGTTAGTGGAAGTTTTGGCGCTGTGGGCAGGTGCTAAGTCCTGCTGGAAAAGCAAATCACCATCTCCATAAATCTTATCAGCAGATGGAAGCCTGAACTACCATAAAATCTCCTTGTAGATGCCTGCGTTGACTTTGGACTCGATAAAACACAACGGACCAACACCAGAAGATGACATGGCTCCCCAAATCATCACGGAATGTGGAAACTTCACACTGTACTTCAAGCAACTTGGATTCTCTGCCTCTCCACTCCTCCTCCAGACCCTGGGAACTTGATTTCCAAAAGAAATCAAATGAAACATTTATTATGTCTGAAAAGAGTTCTTTGGACGACCAATGAGCAATTCAGTTCTTTCTCTCCCTAGACCAGAAGTTGTCTCTGGTTCTGGAGTCTCTTGATACTAGGAACTCAACGGTTGTAGCAGATTTCCTGAAGAGGTCAGTGCATGGTGGCTCTTGATGCACTGACTCCAGCCTCATTATATTCCTTGTAAACCTCGCATAAGCTCTAGAATCAATCGCCTTTGCCTGAGGCCTTAATTTCATTAAGGATGTGGTTATCCCTGTTGCTTGTTCACCGTTTTCTACCACACTTTTCCCTTCCAGTCAACATTCTATGAATATGCTTCGATACAGCACTCTGAAAACACCCAGCTCTTTCAGCAATGACCATCTGTGACTTAATCTCCTTGTGGAGAGTATCAATTATCATCTTCTGGACAAAAATCAAGTCAGTCTTGTAAGTGTGTACTGAACTAGACCAAAAGTAACGTGTAGTTATTATGTATGAGTGGTAATTACAAATGGAAAAATGGAAGCTAAAATGGAAACTCAAAAAGAAACATTCTGAGATATTTGGTTTTCATGAGCTGTAAGCCCCAATCAAGTAATCCATGGAGGAAAATCTAGATGCATGCACTTTGACCTCATCAGGTACTCTTGGGTTTATGACGGTGGCACGTAAACAAACCTGAATTGCGACTCCAAAGTCGTTTCCGTCCTCTATCTTAGGAATCAGCAGTGAAATCCAGCAGGAAACCTGCACAATAAAATAAACATTATGTACATGTCTTCCAGGCTCATTGCTAATGATCTTATCGGAACGTCTGCCTGATCAGTTTGATCTTTCAGTTAAGTTGGTAACTCACAGTGATACAGGTCTCTTTCAGACCCGTGATCTCAGGCTTCACCACGTCTAGCAGCTTCATGATCTTCTCGTTTCCCTTGATGAAGCCACACACAGGACCTATACAGGAATAAATTACATTAAAACCTGGAGAATGTGCTACAGAGCTGCAGATACTCTGTATGTGAGGGTTCCTACGTTTCTTCTTCTTCTCCTCGTCTTCATTCTTGTCTGTCTCCATCTCCTGTTTGCAACGAAAAAAAAAAAAAAAAAAGAATTTAAATGGTGCAAAAAAACAAATGAATTACATGAGACACTCTTGTTAGTGTGAGTGAAGCACACCTCCTCTTCTGGGCTTGGAGGATCAGGAATGGGAATATCAAGGGGCGCATGGAGGGAGGAGAGATCTGAGACGCACAGTTCTTCTTCCTGAAACAACATTGTGAGTGTCGGATATAGAACAATATATAACTTTACTACTGCTACAGGAACAGCATGACCTTGAACGCATAATAAATCATATAGTACAACATAGTATAACTCATATTTTGTCATAACGCACATGTTAATTTCTGGATTCTCATTGGTCGGAGGGTGTTGATTAATTCTCTATAACAGCACCTCTGACAGTAGCGCAGGTTTATAATACTACACTCGTTCTATGTTATAATTTGTAGTTCATTCACAGACATGCACAGCAGACATGCAACATAAACATATTAGTATCTAGTCGCTGGTGATGGAATGACCGTTTATAGCTGCTATAACAGAGAACTGGTTTCATAGATGTTACATAGATTATAATTTTTATAATTAACTGTTAGCAATTACAAGTGGGCAAAAAGAAGGATTGTGCTGAAAATTTTAATGATTGGTAAACTGCTGTAGTGTAAAAAGAGAAAAACATATCAGGAGGTTACGTTGCTCCTTCACCATGTATTTACCTGAATCAGATTGTCCAGCTGAGAAATCTTCTTTGGAATATGATTAGAGAAAAGATCTTCCGCCTGGATGTAAGTATATAAATATATAACTACAGAGACTTTTAAAAAAAAATTACAGATATTTATAAAATTAAAATTCAAGAAATGGACATCTGAATAAATATACACCGATCAGCCGTAACATTATGGCAACTGAAACGAATAAGGTTGATTATCTCAATATAATGGCACCTGGAAGTGGGTGAGACATACAGTACTTGGAGAGACTTTCTTTTGTTGTGAACACAACGCAGACTGTTAATATATTAAAATAAAAATGTTTAAAAGCCAGAATCTATTTGGGACGCGTCATATTACCGCACACTGTTGTACCTCCTGAACCTCATACTCAATACAGTTCAGCTTTTGATTTCCCTAGCCCTCTAAGCTAAAGCTACACATAAACAATATCTAAATTACATAGGGGTCCCTGATCAAGTCACCAGCAGCAAACCTCATACACTCACTTACCTCACTCACTCATCTTCTATACCGCTTTACCCTGTATTCATGGTCGCAGGGGGCCTGAAGCCTATCTCAGGAGGCTTAGGGCATGAGGTGGGTACACCCTGGACAGGGTGCCAATCCATCGTAGGGCACACACACTATGGGCAATTTGGCAACGCCAATTAATCTTTTCTGTATGTCTTTGGACTGTGGGAGGAAACCGGAGTACCCGGAGGAAACCCACCAAGCACGGGAAGAACATGCAAACTCCATGCACACAGAGACGGGAAACCGAACCTGACCAGGAACTGATCCCGGACCCTGGAGGTGCTAGGTGACAGTGCTAACCGCTACACCACCGCGCCGCTAAACCCCATACAGTGACAATAAATATAGTAAACAAGAGTGTACAAGTTGGCAAACATTTATTTGCTTATTATTACTTGTTACAATCCCTGTAAAAGCAACGTCCTTATTGCCATGGGATGAGGGGGAATCAAATGGTAGACAATTAGATGGAAGTTTTATGATGTTATGTGAAGGTAAGTGATGTTATGAGAGGAAGATGGCTATGGTTTCTTTCTCTTGCAGTCGAACATGGAACAACTTTCTGCTCTTAAATGTTTTTTACGCTTATTCAGGTGTTCCATTAATGCC
>CM059220.1:27535497-27583315 GCA_030347435.1 Clarias fuscus
TTTTTTCTCCAAACATGCCTTTGCTGATTGTAGCCAAAGAGTCCTATTTTAACTTCATCAGTCCACAGCACTTGTTTCCAAAACGCATCAGGCTTCTGTAGATGTTCTGTTGCATACTTCTGACGTTGGATTTTATGATGGGGACGCGGGTAAGGTTTTCTTCTGCTGACTCTTCCGTGAAGGTCTTGTGGAACGGTGCACCACCACTCCTGAGTCTGCTGAATCTTCCTGCAGTCAAGTAGAGGTTTTGATTTGTCTTTCTGACCAGCATACGAGCAGTTCTCTCCGAGAGTTTTCTTGGTCTTCCAGATCTCACCTTCATCTCCACAGTTCCCCTGAACTGCCATCTCTTAATTATAATTCTCACAGTGGAAACTGTGCCATAATAATGTTTTATTTTTATTTTTTTTTATTCAATTTATGGCATAAAAAGTAACAATGCATCAATGTTTGCTGAAGATATTGTGTATTTTTTCCATTTCCAAAAGAGACTGTGTTAACATCGTTTCAATAAAAAAAAAAAATCACCAAATCGGTTATTTATCAAGGAATGCCTAAACTTTGGCATAAGACTGTATACAAACACAAGTATTTTGGCCAAACCTGCAATGACTTTGTATCCAAATACATTTTGCAGCTATAACAGCTTCCAGAAGGCTGTGCCCATTCATTCTGTAGAGCATTAATGAGGTCTGGCACTGATGTTGATGAAGGTCAGGGCTCTGTGTTCAGGTCAAGTTCTTCCACACTGAACTCATCAATCAATCAATCAATCAATCAATCAATCTATCTATCTATCTATCTATCTATCTATCTATCTATCTATCTATCTATCTATCTATCTATCCATCCATCCATTCAAATTTTGTTTATTTATCCTTAGTAAGCTCTCTATTGTGTTCACACCATGTACCATGGATTTTGAGTCTATCCCAGAAACACTCATGCTGTGTGAGAATTCATCAGAGGGCACTATACAGATGTGCATTCTTACAATTAGTAGTTACAGCAGTTTATCACCTCTATCTAATCCACCTGTTTGTATGTTTTTGGACAGTGGGAGGAAACTGGAAATCCAAGTGGAATCCGGCACACCCACTCCCCCATCCACCAAGACACACCACCCACACAAGGGGAACAGTAACCTGAGCGCAGGATTGAACCAGGAACCTTGTGAGGCTGCAGTGCTACGCACTGTCCTACCATGTTGCCATAAGTAATTTTTTTTTTCTTTAAAAACATCTAAGCTAAGCTGAATGTCTTTTGTGTATATTGGCTACTTCCATGCAACATAGTTTACTAGTTTACTGATTTAATAGTTAAATTAATGTTTTTTTTTTTTTAAGATTAAGAATAGGAGAATGTACACAGTGTTCGGGTTCGATTCCTGCCTCAGATCTGTGTGCATGGAGTTTGCATGTTTTCCCCGTGCTTGGTGGGCTTCCTCTGGGTACACGGGTTTCTTTCCACAGTCCAAAGACATTCCCAAATTGCCCCATAGAGTGTCTGAGTGTGTGTACAGTATGTGTGTGTGACCTGCGATGGATTGGCACAGGTTTAAATAGGCTGAATACAGGATGAAGTGGTATAGACAGTGAGTATGAGTATAGATTTTTTTTTTTTTTTTTTAAAGTTAGCAAGTTTAAATTTTTAACTGGTACATGACATCACAGTAGTCTAATCACTCAGTTTGGTGCACACCATGACATCTGAGGCGTGAGATAACACATTAACTAAAGCATGCTGTATTTCCTTTTTTTTTTTTTTTGAAAAGTGATTGAAAAACCATCTCATATTTTAAACTAGTTGTTAAATTGTCCCAAACTGTGTTGTGTTTTTGTTGTTGTTGTTGTTGTTTGAAGTTTGTTTAATTTTTATGCTTAATTTGGATAAATAAGGAAATTATATGAAATAGATACATTTCTTATTTTATTTCTTTTTGGTGTGTGTGTGTGTGTGTGTGTGTGTGTGTGTGTACAATATATTAACAATATCTTCCATAGATACACACCAAAATCCTTATTTTATAATAAAGCATACCAAAGTAATAGATAGAGTTAATATTTTAAATATACATTGTTCTTAAACATACCAAGAAAAAATAAATAAATATTAATGTCTAGTGTCTGATGTATGGTGGCAAAGTGGTGTAGTGGTTAGCACTGTCGCCTTGCACCGCCAGGGTCCGGGTTCGATTCCCGTCTCTGTGTGCATGGAGTTTGCATGTTCTCCCCGTGCTTGGTGGGTTTCCTCCCACAGTCCAAAGACATGTAGGTTAGGCTAATTGGCGTTCCCAAATTGCCCGTAGGGTGTGAATGAATGAATGAATGAGTGAGTGTATGTGTGTGTGTCTGTGCCCTGCGATGGATTGGCACCCTGTCCAGGGTGTACCCTGCCATGTGCCCTAAGTCTCCTGGGATAGGCTCCAGGCCCCCCCCCCCCCCCCCCCGTGTCCCCTGAATACAGGATTAAGCGGTATAGATGATGAGTGAGTGAGTGAGTGTCTGATGTATGAACTATTTCATATGATTACCTGTTTGAGAAATGTTTGTCGCCCTCTGGTGGTAAGATTAAAAAGATTCAGGCTGTGCTTGCAGTGATCACGTGATTTCTAGGAAACAGTGAACGCGAGTGCGATTCGACCAGAGATCACAAACATACACACACACACACACACACTGAGAATAAAACACACGCCCTTTCACCACGGATCAGCACAAATTCACCGACAGAAGGTAAACGAAACTTAAAATCAACCTCACTGCTATATTCAAGTGACTGATTTTTAGTTTACAGTTTATTAATATTTTAATGCGTTTGATGAAATGATGCTTATTTTATTGTATTGAGTCAGTTGGTGTGGAGTAAAGAGGAGTGCGGGAAGTTTTCCTGCTGTTGCTTCTGGAGTGGGATTCGAGTTCTTTGATCTTGCAGGTGAAACATTGTAGCTGAATTGTAACAGACTGTGGGGGGTCCTGGGGCGGGGGGGCGGGGGGGGGGGGGGGGGGATGGAACGTTGTTGTTCTTCTTCTTCTTCTTCTTCATCACTTCTTCAGTGAGCTGTGTGATGTGTTTCCTGTCAAAAACGGTTGATGTTTAAAATGAACGGATAAGTGTGTAAAATATTCTCAGTGTGCTGTACAGGGGTGTGTTATCTCGCTGGCCGTTTATGATTTATGATCAGCTCTGCCTGGCTGGTTACGGCTCCATAAAATCATAATTGGTGTTTTGTAGTTTGAGTCTGTTGGCATTGTAGACACGAGTGGGACATTGAGCATAAAAGTATCCAAAAAAAAAAAAAAAAAGTTCTGACGACTTGTCCTTTATTCGTTCAATGTGGCTTCAATTAAACGTTTCCTAAACACACGCTTGTAAACTGAACATCAGATTGGCGTTGGTATAGCTTTTTTGGGGTTGATTGTGCAACTGTGTGTGTGTGTGTGTGTGTGTGTGTGTGTTTGTTTGTGGTAGGGCAGTTTGCAGTCATTCCGCCTCCAGAATCTTCATATTGGCTCGATCATGTGTGACCGCTTTGATCTGCGGGGCACCGATTAAAGAACAAATCTGATTATGTACAGCAAAAATGACAGTGTAGGTCTGATTAGAGAAGAGTTAAAGGATAGAGGATCTGATTATGCATGGTTGCAACAGGTTACAGGATAGAATTGCAGCCCTTTCCAAAAGTTTCGGAACACCTTCTTATTCGGGAGACACAGACATCGGTGGTAGGATTCTCACCTGACATGCGGAAGGCCAGGGTTCAATTCCCAGCAGTGCTGCTCCCAAGCCCAGATAAAAGCCCAGATTAAATGGGAGGGCTGTGCCAGGAAGGCTCAATCATGAACCGGCGTAAAATGCGTGCCAACGTTCTGGTTCATTGTGAGGATTTAAGATTCAGGAATTTTATTTGTCACATACATAGTTGTACAAGTACAACAGTAGTGAAATGCAATGCAGCAAACTCCAGACTGTGCCAATAATAATGATAAAAAAAGGATGTACAAAATAAAAAGTAAAGTAGTACCCCTAGATATGCAAGAAGTATACAAATGAATGTACTCACCAGGTGCCACAGTGCTCAAATGGTTAACACTCTTGCCTCGCACCCCCAGGGTTCAGGGGTTCAAATCTGTATCTGTGTGTCTAATTATAATCAAACTTGGAGATGTGGAGATGCATGTTCTCCTTGTGCTGGTTGGGTTGGGTTTCCTCTGGGGACTCTGATTTCCTCCAACAGTCCAGATATGTGCTGTAGGCTGATAGACATTTTAAAATTGCCATTGGTGTGTGTGTGTGTGTGTATGAGCTTGTGCCTTGCTTCAGGAGGTCAAGGCTTCCTTGCTGCTCAGTTGAGTTAAGGTCTGCAGATGGACGTGCCCAATCTAAACCCTTCCACGTTTACCCCTTGATGAGGTTCTTTACTGTGTTGGGTTGTTGTCTTGCTGCATGATGAAGTTCCAGTTAGATTAGATGTATTTATTTATTATTTTTTTTTTTTGGTAAGTTGTCAGACAAAATGTTTCTGTAAACTTCTGTGAGATGTGAGAACGCAACCCAATCCATGCAAAGCCCAATCCATGGCCAATCAGCTTGCATGGTTTGGATCATGAGCAAATTCTTTCTTTTTCCAAACTTTGGTCTTTCCACCACTTCACCTCAGTAATAGTTCATCTCAATTCCAGTTAGCCTCAGTATTACTCACGTTGAAGTGGATTGTGAGACCTTCAGCCCTTCCATGTGTTGATGATCACTGACTTTTCTGCTCTCAGCTCTCTGATGTTTCTGCCATCAGCTGCTGTTGATGCCCCATGCCTGTTTAATGGCTGTGATATATTATGCTTTTAAAAAAAAATTTTATCATGCTTTAAAATGCCTTGCCCTTCTCCCATAGACATCTCTCTGGTCTTCATGTTCAGACAAGTGTAGACATCACTCACTCACTCACTCACTCACTCACTCACTCATCATCTATACCGCTTAATCCTGTATTCAGGGTCACGGGGGGCCTGGAGCCTATCCCAGAAGACTTAGGGCGCATTTCAGGGTACACCCTGGACAGGGTGCCAATCCATCGCAGGGCACAGATACACTCACTCATTGTGTAGACATCATTACATTTTTTTAAAACAGTCAATCTAACAGGACACACCTGGGCAGCAGGAAACACCTGTCAGCCAGCTGTGTTCCAATATTCAGACAAAATGTGTGCTTTTAGGTTGCTTAAAACACAAGTATGTGCTTAACACATTCACATGTCAATAGCAGGAAATGCCGAGTTTCTGATTATTCATCTCGTATTTATCGTTTGATCTCAAACCTGAATGTTTCCGGTGAACTGCAGAAGCAATAGATCTGGCCTATATAAAAAAAAAAAAAGATTTGCTGTACTGTTTGGATTTGATATTTTAATAATATTGTTAAAAACGTAAGAGTTCCAACAACATGGATTAAAATATCATTCTAGTCACACACACGCGTGTGTACTGTATGTGTGTGTGTGTATATATATATATAATGTGTATTTATATGTACATATATTTATTCTTTTACATTTAAATATTTTCGTACTTGTGTTGTTTGTAAGGAGACTGCGAGTAGCGTCATCTCAATTCTCTCTATGTATGTACTGTACACGTAGCAGAAGCGACGATAAAGTTGACTTTGACCTTTTTTCTCACCAAATTCAAGTTCAAATTTATTGTGAACAACCATGTATAGTACAATTAGCAGTGAAATGCTTATAGATTTTCATGTGACCAAAACATAGAAATATTCCGATAAAATAAAAATATTTGAACATTATTTTGGAAATGAAACTATTGAAATTTACGGCAGCAGGGTAAATTATAGGAATTTCCAAATTTAGGTGGGAAATTTACAAATTTACTAAAAGAAATAGAATATAAATACATAATTTAGTCTATTATATAATTTTAGGTGCAAATGTGCAGCAAAATGTGCAGACGGTGGTCGTGTTTCAACAAGAAATGTGTAACGTGGCGAGAAATGTGCTACATCATGGCTCTGATGTGTAATCAGGAATGTAGGGTGTGTGTGTGTATATATGATGAGCTGAGTCCTACAGTATTTAGTGTTGTGGTTAGAGCCTGAATAGCCAGTGGGTAGAAGCTCCTTCTCAGTCTCTCCGTGTTGGACGTCAGGGAGGAGAAGTGCTGCCCTGACCAGAACATAGAGAACTGTCCGAAGGTACTTCACTGTCTTCCTGGTCTTGGGTCAGCACCGATTGACTGCAGGTCAGGGAGCTCTGTGCAGAAGATGTGCTCTGCTAATCGCACCGCTCTCTGTAGTAGATGTTTGTCCTATGTGGTGCTGTTCCCAAACCAAGTTATGATTTTTTTTTTTTCCATTAGGATGCTCTGGATGATGCAGGATTAAACATTTCTTAGCACCTTGGAAGGTGGTCTTAATTCTTTCAGGTGTCTAAGGTCATAAATATGCTGCCAGGCCTTCTTCATGTGACGCTGTACAATCGTTTCTGTGATGGTTCCAGTAGTTCCTCACCTGCTCTTTGCTGAAGTCAACTGCTCCTTTGTATTGCTGACATTCAGAAGGAGGTTGTTCAGGAACCAGTTGTCCAGGTTTTGAATCTCTTCCAGGTAGCGATTCTCGTTGTTGTCAGTAATTCGACTCACCACCAGTGTTGGGTGTAACGCGTTACAAAGTTACAAAGTAACGCGTTACAGTACTTGAATTAATAATCTAACGCGTTATGTCCGCCATTCAAGTACTCAGTTACTTAGTTACTTTTTCAAAAATGTAATTCGTTATTCAGACAATTTATGTAATCGGTGAGCCAGACAGCAGTCATTCCCAATCCATTAGTGTGTATGTGTGTGTATGTGTGTGTATGTGTGAGAGTGAAAGTGTGAGGACCGACACACGGAAAGATTGAAACCTAAACACAGCAGCAAAATTGGCGGTGAATCGTGATGAACCTACGACTTACGGCCACTGCGCGAAACCGCGTAGGTGAGATAGAGGTATTAGTAGTTAACAGATTATGGGCCAAACTTGGCTGAGTGATGATGGTAGAATAATTATAAAGGTCTTGACTAAAACAACATGCATGAGGAAGCACAAAGTAGTTTTAATTTTCTGCACTGGAAAAGTACTCGAACTAGTTACTGTTATCAGAAAGTAACGCAGTAATGTAACGGATTACTTTTTGACGACAGTAATTTTATAATGTAATTAGTTACTTTAAAAAGTAACATCCACCCCCCCACTGCTCAACACAGCAGCCTAATCAGCAAATCCATAATGGTTGTGGACTGTCCTGTCTCAGCTAGTCAGCTAATTAGGTTTCTTAGTTAGCTAGTTAGTTTTGTTAGTTTATGTTGTATCTAGCTCCTTGGTCCTGGAGGAACGTTGTTTTGTTTCACTGTGTACTAAACTGTATATGGTTGAAATGACAATAAAAGCCCACTTGACTTGACTTGGAGTTAGTAGTGGTCATGCAGTCGTCCATGTACAGTCAGAAGAGCAGGTGGCTCAGGATACAACCCTGTGGTCTGCCAGTCATAACGTGGGAAATTTCCTGACACAGAGGATCTTCAGCTTGGTGGTGAGTGTGGAGGGAATTATAGTATTAAAAGCTGCACTGTAGTCGACCAGCAGCCTTTGAACATGAGTCCCCTTCCTAGTGCCCAGGTGACTGGTCCAGTGAATCAGGTAGTGAATAGTTAATTCACTCTTGAGCTTCAATTTTAAATCGAATCCAGTATTGAATTGACGTTTGTTGATGAAGCATTCCGAGTTGAAACGGTTAGCAAGACTTGGAGCAATTCCATTATGAATGAACAACAACCACTGTGTCTTCAATTCCTTGGAGTACTGTAGTAAAACAGACTTGTGTCTTCCGTGGTACAGACAACCAGCAGGCGTGTGATGTGTTGCTGTTGCAAAGGAAATCAAACTCCTGGAGATAGTGACGTTAGACAAGGGTCGGTGCAAGTGATTCCTCCACGTGACATCATAAAGGTCGGAAAATCCAAACAGCATGTTGAAGCACAGGTTTCACACAGATGGAAAAAAAGAGGGTGTATATTTCAGATTTTGTGCTTACACACACCCTGGAGACCGATGTGAACGTCCAAAAAAGAACAAGTGAGTTTTGTTTAATAGATGGCCTTTAAGAAATGCAGAAGTGTGAGGAGTGAAAGGGAAAAACAAAAACAAAATACAATGAGTCTGTTATGCATGCTGATATAGACCACTATATTGGAAACGTCCGTATTCTGTGTATTATTCTTTGCCCATGATTGGCCGGTGTCACTTTGATTGACAGGGGAGAAAGGGTATGTCCCACCCACCAAGAGAAAGCTTCTGAGTGTGGATGGAAGGACTAGAAATCGCAGGCGTTTGTCTGTTGCGTCACTCGGAGCTCAAGCGGACGGAGCGTTAATGAGGAGCGTGAGTGCTGTGTGAGTGATGTCCTGATACTGTAACATCACCGTCTCACTGAGTCTCCTCGTCTCAGAGCCGCGAGACAGGTATGAGTCTGTGGTTAACGCGCATCCACAAATCCTGAACTCTGTATCTGTGGCATCTGAAACAAGGCTTTTTCTTACGAAGGAAGAGCTGCGGGAGGTTTTCGGAGTCGCAGCGGCCAATAACTCGATTAAACCGAGCTGCTGCGGGACCGAGATAAAACTCAACCCAGATAAAAGCTACAGTAAAGACACACACAGCTCTGCTGACGCCGAGCGTGGAACCCTGTCATAGCCGGCCGGTTCTTTGGTTCTTCAAGCCTTCAGTGGATTTCAGGAGATATTTCATTTATTTCTTGTTATTAATTTTTTCCTCAGATGCCGTCGGGTAAAACCCGCCGCACACGCCGCCTGCGCTCCTGGATGGTGGAGCAGGTCAGTGCATTCCTCCACTCCCTCTCAGTTTTTCTTTCTTTCTTTATCTTTATATATTTCATTCCTGTGAATTTGTCAAATGATTATTGTTATTGCTGGGCTTGTCTGACACATAAACATTATTTTTTGAAAGGATTATTATAATTATATTAATATTATTCTACTGAGGGCAATATTAATTATCCGTGTGTGTGTGCATGTGTGTGTGTGTGTGTGTGTGTGTGTGCATGTGTATTTTTGTGAATGTTTGTTTGTGTGTATGTGTGCGTGCACGTGTGTGTGTGTGCGTGTGCGCAGGTGAGCAGCGGGAAATACCGTGGTCTTGTGTGGGACGATGACGAGAAGACCATGTTCCGTATCCCGTGGAAACACGCGGCGAAGCACGACTTCCGCAGTGACGAGGACGCTGCTATCTTTAAGGTCCTCTTCTGTCTCCTGTCCTTGTTATTTCTTTCTCTCCGGGTCATTATAGTGTTCCTATTTTCATCGTCGCGGATCACAGGGCAGCGCCGAGCTGAGTTTATTTCGAGTTTTCTGAGAAATTTAATAATTTTCTTCTGTAAGAGCGGACAAGCAGTGAAGACGTGTCACAAGTTTTCCAGCACTCGCCCTTCAGCGACCTGCACTTCTGCTTTTCATACGTGTCATTATGTGCTGGCGAAAACTAACAGGAACTCCAGCAGGAGATGGATAGTGTGTGTGTTGGACCATGGCCTGTGACTCTGTGTGTGTGTGTGTGTGTGTGACCCTTGGTGCAGGCGTGGGCCGAGTTTAAGGGGAAGCTGTCTGAGAACGACCCTGCTGGTCCGGCCTCGTGGAAAACACGGCTGCGCTGTGCTCTCAATAAAAGTCCAGAGTTCAGAGAGGTCATGGAGAGGTCACAGCTCGACATCTCCGAGCCCTACAAAGTGTACCGCCTCGTGCCGCTTGACGAGAAGGGTGAGACAGCACACCGTCTGTCTGTCTGTCTGTCTGTCTGTCTGGCCGGCCACAGACCCTTAATCACATGATCTGCTATTAGATGTTACGCAAACAGACACACATTATAAAACAAATCCCGTAGTATACAAGCGGGGGCGTCGATATTGTGTAGATTGCGAATTAAATAAAATGATGTACAATAAAAATGTGATTGCATTTAATACGCACTGCAGCTGTTCAATATAACACATAAAACCTTTTTTTTTCATTCTGTACAGGACTGCCTGAGGTGAAGAACGAGGAAGAGGAAAAAAACACAAGGAGGAGTAAGTACAGGAAGAGGAGGCGCGACTCCGAGATAAACGAAGAGAGTCCAGAGAAGTGGATTAAAGAGGAGGAGGAAGCTGTTGCGGTTCAGAGCATTAGCACAGTGAGACGCTTTATCATGCAATCTGAGCATCTGTATGTGCGTGTTGTGTGCGTTCCAGACCCAAATCCTTTTTTCCTCATATTTCCTTGTTTCTTGGTTCCAAAAAGAACTTTAGTTGCACACGTGTAAATTGTGTTGCCTAACATCATCTGGATGTCTCACTTGAACTCACTTATTTTTGGTCACCTGTCTTTTTTTCTTTTTTCCATTTTTTTTGTCCAAAAGTGTCCTTAAACACACCATTTAAAATTTCTACCTAGTATGACATCATTACAGACAAGAAGGGGAAAAAAAGGAGGGGGGGGGGCTCTTTTGTTTTTAAAATCACAGACACTGAAAAAGTGCGTTTGGAACGGGAGTGAAACAGAAGGAATTTGGTTAACTCCTGGTTATTTATTTATTTATTTTTAAAGGCGTATAATATGGCACCTTTTAATGACTTGCAGGAAGTGGACGCCACTGCAGGAAGTGGCATCATCCTTCATCCAGATGAACAAACGGAGCACGTTGATGTTCTGAAGAATGACGGAGGTGAGAGAGAGAGAGAGAGAGAGAGAGATGTTAATGATAAAATAACTGACTGGATTATGTCTGTAAACTAAAATAACTGGTTAGTCTTCACTGACACACTTGTGATTACTTTTGTCTCATCGCCAGTCATCGATGAGATTCACTTTAACCTCACGGTGGAAACTGTTCCTCCTCCTGGACACATCCGAGGTAATTCATGAATAAGTGATCATTTAAAAAAAACTTATCATGTACAGTACGAGCGATGCTGTGCGGTTGAGTGAGTGATGTGCGGTAGGGGTGGAGTTTCAAACAGTGGCCGGTCGATCAGGTCTGCTCATTAGGATAATTGGCGAAAAGTTCATCAGCTTCCTCCCTCTCTCATTTCCTCTGTCTTCCTTCCTTTCTCTCTCTCTCTCTCTCTCTCTCTCTCTCTCTCTTAGACTGTCCCACATTCCTCATCAGGGTTTATTACCTCGGAGTGGAGGTGCTGATGAGAGAGGTGATGAGCGATGACGTTCGCATCGCTTTCGTCCCGCCGTCTCCGAGTCCACCCTCTACCAACGGCTCGAACTTTCTTCGAGTTCCCCTTCCTCCTCCTCCCTCCGACCTCAAGTCCGATCAGATGAGGTCCATTTCCACCCTGCTGCCGTTCATGGAGGGCGGCGTCATTCTGACCACATCGAGTCGGGGCGTTTACGCGAAACGTGTCTGTCAGGGACGGGTTTTCTGGAGGGGGCCGCACGCGCTCACAAACACGGCCAGCAAGATGGAGAGAGGCGTGAAACCGACACTGATCTTTAACAGACAATTCTTTAAACAAGGTAATTATGAATGCGGGCGGTCGATGGGAATCAGATGTTTGATCATCTTTGTTATTAAAGTGGTATGGACTAAATAGCAATAGCTGAATTGGGTGTGTTTAGCAGAGGGGAATCACTCTTTAACACGGCTGTCCAAGCTCCGTAGATGCCAATACTGACTAGCTAAACCAGCCAGTGTCTGCCTTCGACTATACATTTTTTAAAATTCTTTTTTTTTTTTTTTACTTTCAGAGTTGGAGCAGTTCCGTAACGGAGGCAAAGAACCTGCAACTGAGACCACATTCTGTTTTGGAGAGGAGCTTTTGGAAACGGATGATGTTTCGAAGAAGCTCATTATTATTAAGGTAAATCTTGGGAAATGAAGTGGAGACTGCACGGTGTTCAAAACATGCTCAGAGCAATCCGCTAAATCAGATACCAAGTGCAGTTAGGTTGCAAAGTCGGGGGAATTCTCAATTCCGATCGGTAAGAAGACGTTTTGTCTATAAGAGCAGAAGATAATTTGTTTTCTATAACAGCAGTTTTTTTTTATTTCTCTCTCTTTGTCTCTTAGATCACTCTACCCTGGGCTGAGAAGCAAATCAAGGACATTGCGTGGACACAGTCCATCTCCTTGCTGCAGAGTTTAGCTCAGCAGTCTCCGTCAGGAGAAATCACGCTCAGTCTGGTGGAGATTCCTGAACACACCGTGCTGTAATTTATCTCCTGATGTCCAGGTCACGCCCCTGTGTCGATGCTTCTGAGGGATTCAGAGTGTGCACTACACCAAGCATTTCAGGTTCCTTCTGACAGACAGATAGACTGTGAAAGAACGTTGTTATTGTCTTTGACGCTTCTCCATTAACCAACCCAATCTCGTGCTTCTTATAGTAAAACACTAATACAAGAAAAAACACCGTTTATGTTCATTTCCCCTCCCCAATAAACTGGTGTTTAAACAGAGGTGTTTATGTCTTGGTCTTGTTTTGGAGACACGTTATCTATGACGGTATTACAGTATAAAATCATCAGAAATAACATGTTGTGAATGGCTCGTTCCACCTCCGCCCCAAACGCCTCCGAAGATGAACAATTTTCTGTTTATTAAACGATGTGTTTTTACCACGTTTTATATATATTTTTTTATATCAATGAAGTATTATTATTTTGCGTTATCACTTACATTATACCAGCTATAAAAAATCCAATGTCGTTGCAGAAAGAAAAAAAAAAAAAAAACTATTTTCACAGTTAGCATTTCATAAAAGAACACTTTGCCAACTGTTAAGTATGTAGATGGATCGATCCTGTTTCGTGTTTGTGCAGTCTGCACACAACCGTCCAGTGAATGTCTGGAATTCTGGAAGCAAATGTTGCACAAGCAGCTTCCCATTCCACACTGTACATGAACAGCACTCTCTGCACAGGAACACTTCAGTACTAACAATCTAGTGACATCATAAATAATAATACATTAGCCAGGGGAAACAACCCAGTATTTTAACACTAATTTAGCTGCTTGTACTTTTATTTATTGTTTTTCTTAGAATCAGATAATTGGTTTTCCCAAAATATATATATTTTTTTATTGTAGGTTATATTTAATTAAATTATTTACAAATCCTCGATCCTGAATTCTGGAGCCTAACCCCAAATTAATCCAGTGCTACAGTACATGTTTTGTTCCAGCAGGTAGATTGTGAAGTTTCTCCTGCAACCACTGTTGCAACATGATTATGCTCTTAGTAACAGAAGAGGAAGGAAAGCCGTGGGTGGAGGTTTAGGCCGACTGCTGTGCTTCCCAGCACAATACATGAAAATGAGCTGCTGTTACTTCAATGGGGAACTGTTTTACTCTGTGTATATAAAGTAACTTTGTATTTCTTTTTAAGGTTTTCCCGTTTCAGAAAACATAGAAACAAAATTGATACTAGCCAGCTAATTCGTCGCTACACAATTCGTCAAACACGAACCACATTGTGACATTTCTGGCTCACACTATTATGTTATGTTGTTTTCCTGTTTTTGCTTCCCTACATGAAGTCTACTCCAACACATCCCAAAGATTCTCAGTGGTGTTAAGGTCTGGACTGTGGTGGCAAGCAAAAAGTAAAAAAAGTGCAATATATGGAAATTGAAGAAATGGAAGTAAAGTACAGCTGTGGCCAAACGATTTGAGAATGACACTAATATTAATTTGCACAAAGTCTGCTGCTTCAGTTTTAGGTCTTTGTGTAGAAGTATCATTACAAGCATTTCATAAGTGTCAAAGGCTTTTATGGACAATTACAGTACATTGAGTTTATGCAAAGAGTCAGTATTCGCAGTGTTGACCCTTTTTTCTTTTAAAGACCTCTGCAATTTGCCATGGCAGATTGTCCAAATTGTCAGAATTGTTTTTTTTTTAAGGTTGTTCGGTGAGCGCATTGACAATTATGAAATGCTTGTAATTATTCTTCAGTATACCAGAGTAAGTTTCTGACAAAAAGATCTAAAACATGGAAGCAGCAGACTTTGTGCAAATTTAATATTTGTCATTCTCAAAACTTTTGGGGGGAAAAAACAAGAAGCTACTAACTGCATTATTTTGGGTTAAATAACCACGTTCAGAGGAGGCAGAAATATATAAAAAAAAAATTTAAGTACAAGTACTTGCCTATAATGTACTCAACTACAAGTAGAAGTACTAAGTACAGTCGTGGCCAAAATTTTTGAGAATGACACAAATATTAGTTTTCACAAAGTTTGCTGCTAAACTGCTTTTAGATCTTTGTTTCAGTTGTTTCTGTGATGAACTGAAATATAATGACAAGCACTTCATACGTTTCAAAGGCTTTAATCGACAATTACATGACATTTATGCACAGAGTCAGTATTTGCAGTGTTGGCGCATCTTTTTCAGGACCTCTGCAATTCGACTGGGCTGCTCTCAATCAACTCCTGGACCAAATCCTGACTGATAGCAACCCATTCTTTCATAATCACTTTTTGGAGTTTGTCAGAATTAGTGGGTTTTTGTTTGTCCACCAAAATTGTGAGTGAGCCCACTCCCTTGGATGAGAAGCAACCCCACACATGAATGGTCTCAGGATGCTTTACTGTTGGCATGACACAGGACTGATGTTAGCGCTCACCTTTTCTTCTCCGGACAAGCCTTTTTCCAGATGCCCCAAACAATCGGAAAGAGGCTTCACCCGAGAATATGACTTTGCCCCAGTCCTCAGCAGTCCATTCGCCATACTTTTTGCAGAAGATCAATCTGTCCCTGATGTTTTTTTTGGAGAGAAGTGGCTCCTTTGCTGCCCTTCTTGACACCAGGCCATCTTCCAAAAGTCTTGGCCTCACTGTGCGTGCAGATGCGCTCACACCTGCCTGCTGCCATTCCTGAGCAAGCTCTGCACTGGTGGCACTCCGATCCCGCAGCTGAATCCTCTTTAGGAGACGATCCTGGCGCTTGCTGGACTTTCTTGGACGCCCTGAAGCCTTCTTAACAAGAATTGAACCTCATTCCTTGAAGGTCTTGATGATCCTATAAATTGTTGATTTGGGTGCAATCTTAGTAGCCACAATATTCTTGCCTGTGAAGCCATTTTTATGCAACGCAATGATGGCTGCACGCGTTTCTTTGTAGGTCACCATGGTTAACAATGAAAGAACAATGATTTCAAGCATCACCCTCCTTTTAACATGTCAAGTCTGCCATTCTAACCCAATCAGCCTGACATAATGATCTCCATCCTTGTGCTCGTCAACATTCTCACCTGAGTTAACAAGACGATTACTGAAATGATCTCAGCAGGTCCTTTAATGACAGCAATGAAATGCAGTGGAAAGTTTTTTTTTCGGGATTAAGTTAATTTTCATGGCAAAGAAGGACTATGCAATTCATCTGATCACTCTTCATAACATTCTGGAGTATATGCAAATTGCTATTCTAAAAACTTAAGCAGCAACTTTTCCAATTTCCAATATCTATGTAATTCTCAAAACTTTTGGCCACGACTGTAAGTGTACTGAAACATGTTTAAGTAAAAGCAAAATTTATTGACATAAGTATTTTCTTTAGATAATAAAAAAAAAAAATTTCTAGTAGGTGGAGGGGGCGGCACAGTGGTGTAGTGGTCAGCACTGTCGCCGTGCACCTCCAGGGTCTGGGTTCGATTCCCGTCTCTGTGTGCATGGAGTTTGCATGTTCTCCCCGTGCTTGGTGGGTTTCCTCCGGGTACTCCGGTTTCCTCCCACAGTCCAAAAACATGCAGATTAGACTAATTGGCATTTCCAAATTGTCCTTAGTGTGTGACTGAGTGTATGTGTGCCTTGTGATGGATTGGCACTCTGTTCAGGGTGTACCCCGCCTTATGCCCCAAGCCTCTTGGGATAGGCTCCAGGCCCCCCGCAACCCTGGATACAGGATAAAGCATTTTAGACAATGAATGAGTGAGTGAGTAAGTGGAGGTTTCTGCACAATTGTCCATCTATAGTAAATGCTATATTTTTTATCCAAACTATATGTCTCATTTCTTATTTAGTTGATTTTGTCTCTGGGATTTCTTGCTCTGTTGATGTCTGATCTATTTTTTTATTGAATTAAATCTTGTTTTATACATTTCTTTTACGTTTGGTTTAGTCTGTCTGTCTGTCTTGGTCATACTTGGAATCTGGAATCTGTCTTGCAAATTCAAGAATTAATCATTTTAATAAAGCCTATGAACTTTCTTAATGCTGAATAACTGAAAAGGGCCTTAACTAAGTGTTTTTGTTTAGCTTTTGAAGTGGAACACGCAAATACCTCATTTCTATTACAGCTATAATCCATTGTTTCCAACATTAGCTTCTTTTTTTTTATTTTTTAAAGTTAATAATACAAAAACAGCCTTGTCACTGTCGACTTCTCAGATTTATGTGAAACTGAAAAGCTCAAACTCGGTCCTGAAAGACCTTCCAACTCTGGTGATTTTGAATGTGTGTGCTGCGAATTGTTGTTCGGGTCCTGCTGATGTGGATGTGGTGGTATGTTGCACGATTCCCAACGCCCTTGCTTTAAAGACATAACTCTAAAATTAAACAGTTAGGTTGATAGATTAGGTAGGAACCGGAAGAAAGTTATCACGGGATATAAACACTGGTGTCTGGAACCTTGTAACACTTTATGGTCTGAAGACATTGCAGAGAAATTTATGACCAAGGCAAATTAAGTGTTCGTGTAAACCGGTAGAGGAAGGAACTTGGTGAAACGTGGTGAAAGCGGCCCAGATGCTCATTGTTGCTGTGAGGACTTTGTCAGCAAGCAGGGGAAATGAAACACCATAAATCCAGATTTGCTCTCGCGACTTTACAAGTACACCTCGCAGAAAGTTAAGTCCTGTTGCCCTCAAAATTTACATTTGATCAACAAATAGTTTTTATTCACACAATTAAATAGATTGTGTTGCTAAGTAGAAAATATATTATGTATTATTTTTACATGACATTAAAATTACAGGTAAAAATAAGAGCATTTATCCATACAATTTATTAATCGTGTGTTGGGTTGTGGGGTACATACCAGAGCAAGATTCAAACCCCAATGCTCAAGATGCAAGACAACAGTACTAATCACTAGGCCACCATGCCACCCCTACAGCACCTGCTATTGCAAGGGGGTCACCCATCCCAGTGCTAACCAGGGTCCATGCAGTATACATATTTTAGCTTAGTTAACTATTTTAATAAATTATAACACTTGACTAAACTAAAACAGTCCCATGAAAATGCACAGCTTGGCGAAAAAACTAATACATCACCACTTGGATTTGACTAAGCAGATAGGTAGGATCCTTTCAATGGATAATTACTGCAGTGATTAATATGATCCAGCTATTTATGAACAAGTTATTTATCCCTAACAGATGCATTGAGTAGCTTACTCATTTTGTAAACAACCACGTCAGAAGAGATATCCTGTGGTCAAAGTCTTGTCCTGCATCAAGCAAAAACAAACAAACAAACAAAAAAACTAAGATGGTGGTGAACCATTATCTTTGAGGAAGAAATGTGGTCTGAAAAAATGGGCGATCACAGTTCATAAGGGATTGGGAATAAACAGCTGTATGACCTTAAGAAAACCATTCATCAGTAAGTCTTTCCCCTTCTTGGCCACTGTAATATAATTCACCAGTGAGCCTATTTCTGCGCTGGTCTTTATGTCGCTAAGTAATTTCCTGTTAGATTGGTTAGCGCTGTTGCTTTACACCTTCAGGTTCCAGGTTTGATTGCTGCCTCGGGGTCTGAGTTTGCATGTTCTCCCTGTGCTTGGTGCGTTTCCTCTGGGTACTCCGGGTTCCTCCCACAGTCCAAAAATATGCAGATTAGGCTAATTAGAGTTCCTAAAGTGCCTGTAGTGTGTGAATCAGCGTGTGAGTATGTGTACTGTATGTGGTTTGCGGTGAATTGGCACCATGTCCAGGGGGTACCCCGCCTCGTGCCCTAAGTCTCCTGGGATAGGCTTCAGATCCTCGTCTGACCCTGTATACAGGATGAAGTGGTATAGACAATGAGTGAGTGAGTGAGTGAGTGCGTGAGAGTTTTAGACTTTACTGTCAATCCGCAGGTGGAGTTCAGTACTGAGCATATTCAGGTCAGTTCCCATTATGTGCCCAAAGGGGGCGACAACTCTTTAATCAACATAAATTCAATGAAACAATTATAGAAGATTTACAGTTACATGTAATAGTTTATAATGTTGCTTATTAAACATTGATAAGTCTCTTTTTTTATAATGTATATATATTTCTGAACTTGGAAAGATATTTCAAGACAGTAAAGGAAGGAGGAGTGACCTTTACTTTTTCAGAATTTGGTTAAACTGTGTCAATAAATAGTTTAATAAATAATATTAAGTAAAGAATGAGAAAAGTAGCACTGCATCTTTAATTGGATGAGGCCAATAAATGTCCTAATACAAACAGGTAACCCAAGATTATACAAGACTGAATGTGATATCTATTATAAAAAAAAACAATCATACAAGTTTCACAACTATATTAATTACCATATTCATTGTCTAAATAATGAGACATGATAATTACTGACCATCACCTGCTGTCAGAAAGAATAGTGTGTGTGTGTTTGTGTGTGTGAGTGTGCTGATGTAAGTACAGTTGGTTTTCTCTCTCTCTCTCTCTCTCTCTCTCTCTCACACACACACACTCCTCCTCCTGCATAGGCCCTCGGCTTGCTCTTCAGGGACAATCTTATCATTATCAATATCAATTATAATATATAATCTTATCAATATACATATTGCATACAAACTTACTTCTTTACTTTTTTCTTAAGTCAATTTTATTTATATAGCGTTTTTAACAATTGACATTGTCGCAAAGCAGCTTTACACAATAAAAGAAGTAAATTTGGTATGCAATGTAAATGTGTATGAATCAAAATGATAAGATTGTCCCTGATGAGCAAGCCGAGGGCGACGGTGGCAAGGAAAAACTCCCTGAGATGGTAATAGGAAGAAACCTTGAGAGGAAACCAGATTCAACAGGGAACCCATCCTCATCTGGGTGATAACGGATGAGCAGGGATTGATCAGCATAATAATGTGCAAGACTGGAAGTTCAGTATAACAGGAGATGTGTTAAAATTAAAATTAAAAGGAGTCCAGTTTGTTCCTGGAAGCTCAGGTAGACTGTAGGAGATTCCAGTCCTGAGCTATCGAACAACTGAAGTCACAGGTCCCCAGAGAACAGCTGTCAGCATCAATCGAGGACAGGACAGTCTTTGTGGAAACCATCCCCAGCCACCACACGAATCCAGGCAGACCACACGGGGCATCCATGCGACGAGATCTCCAACCAGAAGCAGGACTCCAGGACGGGTTAGACGGCTCCAGAGGGCAGAGGGGTCTGGATCACTGGCAACTCAGGAGCGACATGTACAGTATAGCTCGACAGAGAGACAGAGAGAGGGAAAAGAGAGAGGAGAGAGCAGAAGAGGAGAGAACAGAAAATAAGGAGAGATGGCAGTTAGGTCTGGTCACAGTCAACATGTATAGGTGAATGTATATTTAGTGCAAAGTGCAAGCAGGGACTCCGGCAGGACTAACTATAACAGCATAACTAAAAGGGAGGAGCCAGAAGGAAACACAGACATGAGGGCTCCCTGAGATGTAAAGCAACCAATCACCTCACCGTCAACAAACCTGAGTGAACAATGAGAGTGGGGAGGACAGCATCTAAACATACCAGTTCACCAGAATACTCTACGTCCATGAGTCCCCCTAAAAAGTGCTATGTGAGTGTATATGTGTCAGGAAATCAGTATCTTATCTTGTCGGGTTTTACTCAGACGGATGCAAACAGTAAGCTGCTTTGTGTGGCCCAAGGTCTAATTTTACTGATCCCTATGCACACCAGGTATTTGAATAGGTTATTTGCTTATTCCTGCATAAAATGAAAAACACCTAGAAGGAGTCATTTGTATAAATCATTAAGTTAGCTCAGTATGTAAGGCAGCGAGAAGGTTCTATAGAAAGAGACGTAACCAGATTACAGGTTTAGCTGTTTCGAGTTTTACTGAAAGGTCACTTTTAATCGCACTAGACAGATTCTCATCACATTTTTTTTTTTTACTAAGTTTTTCCAACAGCACATCAGCGATGAAGAAGTGCCATTTTACAACACTGTTTTTCACAGGTATGAGATAAATATATTTCATGTATGATTGTAGAACTTTCTCAGAACTTTCTCCAGGCCAAATTATGTGTATAAGTATTTAATATATAATTATTACTATATCTGGTCCTGATGCATAAGCAATAACAAAGTAATCATTGATTTTCTCTAACAGTAACAACTCTGACAGCTGTGCAGCTGCAAATCACTTCTCTATAATTGCATCAGTCCAGTATATTACCATTTCT
The DNA here is from genome assembly GCA_030347435.1 of Clarias fuscus. Taxonomy (NCBI): domain Eukaryota; kingdom Metazoa; phylum Chordata; class Actinopteri; order Siluriformes; family Clariidae; genus Clarias; species Clarias fuscus. Next base: position 27,555,952 of record CM059220.1, read on the forward strand.
TTAGTAACAGCTCATTCACAATGACAGTAACCTGACAAACTATTTCTTTCTCTTATTAATTTCAGGAGAAAGTGTGGATATACAGTATGTGTTAAAACTCTTGATATAAGTGAGGGGTCACTTTAATTGTAGAATAGATTTCTGTAAAATAGACATTTTTTTCTCTTATATATTCTGATATATATAGCCTCTGGTTTCCACATAATTTGATTTTATTCACCAGATGTTAATGGCTGAGATAATCAATCAATACAATGAGTAACTGAGACAATTTCTTCTTAAAGGCCACTGGAGATGACCAATTACATGTTTATTTACAATTTTTGATTAAAACAACTGCCGTTCAACTGTGCACCAATGAGAAATCTCTTTAAGTCTTTCTTAAAATGTATGCAGTTAGATTTAAAACATTTTTCTATGAACAGGGAAGAAATATTAAATTTGTAAAAAAACAAACAAACTAACAAGGTAAAGAAATTTCAATTCTAGTTAATTAGTTGTAAATCCAATCTTCAAATCTTCAAATCTTCAATTCGGTTGCTATAATATGATGATGGCATATGTGTACACCAGTTTTCATCATGGCTGTTCATTTCTTAAGTAATTATAAGCCACTACATTTTGAGCCATGCTTGTTGTTGATCCAACTGACATTTTAGCAAATGGTGCAATATGCTGCTAGGAAGAAGGACCTTTCCCAGGGGCCTATAATTTTTGTTTTATAATTTTTGTTTTGAAGATTATTCACACTAGATTTCATGTAAATTGAACCTACCATCTAGGAGGTATTTGAAAATAACGTTAAAATAGCTGAAGGTTTAGTTTAGTGAAAACTGTGGCTTTTGCCCATGGACCTTTTAGGTAGCAAAATAATAACATTAATAAATGCTCAGATGTGAAATTAATCAACTTTAGGTTCTAACAGCAACCTGACTTCATAAAAATTGTTATTTTATTGTAACATAATGTATAATTTTTATTGATACAGAATATTGAAAAAAGTTAATTTTAAATTGTATTCATTCATTTAGTTTTGAACAAATTTAATGCTTATTATCCTTTTTAGTATAGACAGTTGAATCTCGGGTTGCGAGCATAATTAGTTCCGGACGTGCTCGTATATAAAAACACTCGAATTTCCCCATAAGAAATAATAAAAAAAACTCAGATTATTCATTCCACAACCCAAAAAAATAAATACATAAAAATATTTAATATGAAATAACCTGCACGTTACCTTTGAAAAAAGTACAAATAAATCCCAACAGATACGTGTTTCCATTAGTGTTTGTGTTGTGTATGTGTATGCGACACCACTCCCACTTCTCGTCTTACACAGTAACTCTTCCTCCTTTCTTATTTGTGCTGGACAACTTTAACACACACACACACACACACACACACACACACACACACACACACACACACACACACACACACACACACACACACACACTAATGGTAACACCTTATCGGGATGATTTACAAGAAACATTTCTGACACTCATGCACACTAACAGACTCACTGAAGGAAAAATTAAAACAAATTAACCAGCACTTTAACTTTAAAGAATCGCAACAGAGCAGTGTCTCCATTAGAGTGTGTGCGTGCGTGCGTGTGTGTGTGTGTGTGTGTGTGTGTGTGTGTGTGTGTGTGTGTGTGTGTGTGTGTGTGTGTGAAGGCGAGAGGGGGAGGTGGTGTGTGTGAAGGGGCAGGGTGGCCAATAACGCGCACATAATGGAATCAGTGCAGGCTGGCACAGAGAGAGAGAAAATGGATCTTTAACCTCTCTAATGAGACTTTGTTTTACATGTGCATGTGTTATAATAAACAGTACACGCATGCTGCACACAAACATACAAACACAAAATAAAAGATGTTTTACGCGCACACACGTGGTCACATTGTTATAGTAAACAGTACACAAGTGCCCAGATGTTGATTATACCAGTGAGAGACGAGCACTAAGACCCAGCAGGGGAGACGATTACTCACAATTCCGCAGAAAACCATTGGCTCAGTTGTGATCACGTGACGCTTGATGTCAAAAAAAGAAGCGCACGCATGTTACATGATACTCGGTATTTGTAAATCAAGTCTTACTCGCAATCCGAGGTTCCACTGTACATGGTAATGTACTTATTATCAATAACCACTAGCAAGAAAAGGTAGACCAAAGATGTAAAATAATAACAGCAATAATAACAAAAACAAATCTTTTCACAAATCCAAATCCCCCAAAGGAATCATCCCCCTTGTCCTGCCTGTCAACCGTCAGTACCATCTGATCCAGCAGGCGAGAACCTGGACTGATGCCCAGGCTTACTGCCGTGCCAACTTTGATGACCTGGCTACTATAGAAACACAAGATGACATCAAAACACTGCAAACTTTATCACAGAGCCAACAATTCAGCTCCAATGCTTGGATTGGACTGTACAGAGAGAGTAGCTGGCACTGGTCACTGAAAAATGAGCCACTGGGAAATGTGACACAGTGGGCTTCAGGCGCACCTCAAAATATACATTATGAGTGCGTCTTACTAACTTACTATAGTGGATGGTGGGATGTATCATGTAGAGAGCTTCATCCCTTTACATGCTTTAATGGTGAGAATTAACATATTGTTTTCTTTGCTATTATTTTACATGTACAGTACCATGAAATGGTATTTACTCATGTTTTTTACAGATTTAACATTTTTGCATATTTGTTACACTTAAATGATTTAGATCATCAAACAAATTTTAATATCACACAAAGATAACCTGAGTAAATACAAAATGCCATTTTTAAATGATGATTTCATTCATAAAGAGAAAAAAAAATCCTACCCTGCCTGGCCTGTGAAAAAGTAATTGCTCCTAAACCTATAACTGGTTGTGTGACTCTGATGGCTATACCGGCAATCAAGCATTTGCGATAACTGCAATGAGGCTTTCATTATGGCCCATTCTTTTTTGCAGAATTCTTTTAAAATTAAGACACACTGAAGAATTTTTGAGCATGAACGTCCTGTCATGCCACAGCATCGAAGTTTTAAGTCGGAAGTCAGTGAGTAGGCCACTAAAATACCTTAACTTTATTTTGAGTCATTCAGAGGTGAACAGAACCATCAGTCCACAGAATATTTGCCCCCGAAATCTTGTGGATAATAAAGATGTTATTTTGCCAAATGTGAGGCGAGCCTTTGTGTTCTTTTCGGTCAGCAGTGGCTGTTGTGAAATTTAAATCAGCATTAAAAAAAATTGTTAATTAAAATTTATTCATGATTTAGCAAGGTGGGTGGGGGCAATTATTTTTCACATAGGGCCAGGTGGTGTTGGTAGGTTGCTTTTTTAAAAAAGTTTACATTTACTCGTCATCTTTGTGTAATATTAAAATAATTTTTATAATCTAAATCACTTAAGTGTGACGAATATGCAACCCCCCCTCAAAAAAAAAACATATATATATATATATATATATATGCATGTGAGTATAAAAAGTACGATATCTTTAATCCTTACAGACAGGTACACTGGCAATAGTAGGTACATATTGATTAATTCTCCAATGACCTGGTATGATGCTCAGAGCTACTGCAAACAGTATCACACAGACATGGCCAGCGCGAGAACCTCAGCAGAAAACTCAATTATACTGCAATTGATAGCAGGGTCCCCTTTATATTCTTGGCTTGGACTGTACAAAGGAAACTGGAAGTGGTCAGACAATACCAATATATCCTCCATTTCATGGATGACTGGAAAACCTGATAACGCTCTTGGAAATGAAAACTGTGGTTATATCTATAATGGTCTGGATGCAGATGCACAGTGCTCAGACATAATGCCTTTCTTCTGTCACAAAAGTGAGTTTAAGTCATACTGATTGTGATATTTATATATGTGTGTTAATTATCAGATTTATTTGTAAACTATATATATATATATATATATATATATATATACATATATGTATATTTTGCATCCAGTTCTGTATCAAAAAACACAACAGACCATCAAATTGGAAGTCTGGTCCAATCAAAATGTGAATGATCCTGTGGTAATGGAGGTCATCATGGAGAAGGTGGGTCTCACCATTCGCTATTACAGCTTACATTATTGTACTATATTTAAGAACCTGAATCTTTTGCTCAGAACAGGCATGGAACATAAAATATATATAAATGATATCAGTGCATGAAAATTCTGAATTCTAAAATCACTTGTTGTTTTGTGACTTCATGACATCACTCCTTCATTCATTATTATAACGATCACAGCGCATCAATGCAGTTTTCATGCAGTAGGTGAACTGGAGTAGTTTGTATATAAAAAAATGACCATGAACTTCAGTACTGTATTTATATTCCAACCCTGTGTTATTTACATTATTCAAATCATGTCGCTTTCTTCAGATCAAGCAGAAGGTACAGGAGCATGGAATGTCTGACAACGCTACTGTGAAATGGAGAAATCAACCAGATGGAGAAGTGTTTCATAAGAAGAAATAAGTCTTCAGCTGTGGCTCAAACTGTAGTGCATACTGTTTTTCTTTTAATGTGAGTAGTTTACTCTTAAATGGATATTAAAGACCAAATGTCCAAAATTAATAGGTTTATTTTTAAATTAGTATGGGTAATTATTTGTTTGTTTATTTATTTTTTTGACAATAAACACATAATGGTACTACCAATGGTACTAATAAAATTAATAATTCTTACTTATTTTTTAAATAATATTTTAATTGTATATTTATATTCTTCTTATTACTGCTACTACTACGGTACGTGTACTACGACTACTACCACCACTACTAATAGTACTACTACTACTAATTATATCAATGTTATTACTTTATTACATCAGTTTAGCGCTTGCTTTTGGCTAATGGAGTCTACGAGATAGACTTAGAACAAATTAATGTTATTCATATATTTTAGACAATAATTAAAATGTTAGCAACCTGCAACATACAGTACAATAAAAACCTTTTTGCTATAGCTAAATTACATGTCTCTCCTTATTGGATGTATAACTATGGACTACACATGGTGTACTGAATATTATTTCATTCCTTACATAGTGGAATTGGTAGGTGGACTACTGCAGGGATTAATAAGATTTTGTAAGATTTTTTTATAGACCTGTGTAACACTCTTGTGAGAAGGTGGATAACTCCACACAAACTCATGGCAAATGGAAAAAGTAAGTTTAGTCCCCTGCTTGAACACAATACTGTACATACAAACAGCATTGAATTGAATAAAACATTGGCTAATACCATAAAATATATAAAAAATTTAGTAATAATAAGAAACTAAAATATATAACAAATGCATTAGACTTAATATAATACAGAACGTGGATGAGCATCAGAAAATAAGAGCTCAGTAAACAGAGCAGATTAAAAGGCCTATTGCCTTTGAGCAACCACGTTCCGTCCGATCATCCAGCACTGCTCGTCTGATTCCACCATCTCTTAGGGATCGAGCAAGACATTACCCAGATTCGTTTCTGTTGATTTCTTCCTTACAGAAGAAATCAGAAGAATTCGCCCATTTCTTTCTTCATAGGCTACTAAGGTTCTTGTTCAGTCTCTTGTGATATTAAGACTGGACTACTGCAACTCACTCCTGGCAGGTGTGCCTCAGTCCACCAGCTAGGTGTCTAGCCCTTACGTGGTGGAATGAACTTCTAGACGTCCGTAGAGCTGAGTCTTTGACAATTTTTAAATGATGACTCAAGACGTATCTGTTTCTTCAATACTTGGACTAATCCCCCCCCAACCCCAAAACAACAACAACAACAACAACCCTTCCCAACTGTGTTTGATTGATGGCACTTAGTTAGTAACCTAGTAATCCAGTGTAAGTATCTATCCAATGACTTTTTGTAAGTCGCTCTGTATATTAGCATCTGCCAAATGCCTAAATGTATAGTAAATGTAAGTGTAAATGTAAGTAATACAGTAAGTGTAAAGTGTGCTGCAGCACGGTTGCAGAGTGTTGGCTATCTTCTTATCGCCTCGGCCATCTTTATGTAAAGCAACAATTCATTTTTTCAGGTCTTCTGAGAGTTGTTTGCCATGAGGTGCCATGTTGAACTTTCAGTGGCCAGGTTGAGAGAGTGGAAGAGCTTTTATACCAAATTTAACTCACCTGCTATCTGACGACACCTGAGACAGTGTAACACTAATGAGTCACATGACAACGGGGAAGGAAAATGACTAATTGTGCTCAATTTGTACATTTTCACTTAGGGGTGTACTCACTTTTGTTGCCAGTGGTTCAGCTACAAACCCCTTGTATTTGTATTTGTAAATTGTATTTGCATATTGTATTTGTAAATTTGCTGTATTTTTAGTTATTTTGAGGGAACATACATTTACACTGCTACAGTATACAAACTTTACACTGACTACTTTTCATTGTGTCAAAGAGTCATTTATGCAGTGTTGTCCTATGAAAAGATATAACTAAATATTTGCAGAGATGTGAGGGGTGTACTCACTTATGTGAAATACTGTAAGTGTGGTGGTTTGGTTTACGAGCACCAATTTAGAGCTCATTGGTTTAAAGCACGGTCACTCACAGCTTGATTTCGAAGCGGAATCACAGTTCCGTGATTTTCAAAATGGAAATCCCGCATTTCGGCACGCGCCATGTCGCGAGATCCCTCAAGCAACATTTGATTCCAATGCTAAAGGACACATGAATTTTATTTTGTTTTACAATAGATCTTTCATAATGAATGTGTGTACATATTTTCATAATGATAAAAATGAGTTGCCCAAAATTATTCTTTACAATTCATAAAAAGACTCTTATATAGTTTTTGTAATGTCTTAATATGGACAAAACAATGAAAGACATGGCAATGCCTCGGTTTAAATGGCCTTAAAATGTATCTGATAGTGTTAACTATGCGAATGTCTTGATTCGTGAATATGCCAACATATCTTCATTAAAACGTAAAAATGTGTCAACATTGAGCACCATCAGAAGACATGAATGAACAAAAAATCTATATATTTTTTGTAAATATTCTTATATGCACACTGGAATACCCCTAGAGGGCGTCAAAGCGCCCAGAGACTCCATTTAGTTTCCTTTTGTAGTTTATGTTGGACTCCATGTCCCAGAATGCACCTCGGTCAGGTGATGTGGGCGCTCATTATTTCACAATATTACAGATTAAAACAAGGAAAGAAGATGTGCTGAGCTTCAGTACAATGTGATGGCGAAACATATTTTAGGCAGAGACAGCTGCTCGGTCTTGTTAATTCTTTTTAAACCCCTCAATTCTGCCAATTCCCCCATCAGCGAAACCGGTTTGATAACTTCACACCTATCATGAATGAAAGGTGAGAAGAGGGATTACAGTAATTGGGGGTTCTTTCACCTCGGAGCAAGCTGTCATGTTGTATTCAGGGCGTAGACTAAAACAAAATCATGTTTGTTTTAGCATTGGACACAATATTGTTTTAGGCTAACTTTATTAAAAATTATACACTTTTGTATTCTTTGTTGTACTTCGTCTTTTTGCACACATGTGCGGGCATTTTAAAATTTGAAATTTGTGGGTTGGTAGGCATGTTCATATAACTTGAACGGCTGAATGAAGTTAAATATACACAATAAATTAATAATTGCGTTTGCTTTACATTTGAGCACTCATGTGTAATTAGCTTTTTCATTGTATATACTCCCATATCATATATGTGTGTCAAATACTGTTTTATTCATATTTTACATTACATGCAGTTTGTAATTTACTTGCGATTGTACTTTTAAAATATAACCTACGTATCTACAGTATAAGCATATTTAACTACTTCAGCTGTGAATGAGAAATTTGGTCTGGCTTTTAGATAAATACCTTATTTGATATAATTTTATAATTTAATTAATTATCTTGTTATAAATACAATTCTTATTCTATATTCTTGTCGAATATAGTCCTTCAGAGCAAACATTGTGTCAAAAGATTCTGCTGAATCTCTTCTCACCTTTCATTCACGATAGGTGTGAGTTTATCAAACTGGGTGCGCTGTTGGCAAATACTGTAGGGGGTTTTAGATGAATTAACAAGACAGAGCGGACGTCTCTGCCTAAATTTTACTTTCCCAGAAAAAAATCAAATAGATAAAAAAATATTAATAATAGCAATTAAATTAGACTTCATAGTTGGATTTTATACTTTTGATTTTTATACTTTTTTTATTTACTGTATGGACAGTCGTATTATGGTTTCTCTTGAGAATAAACAAACCTAGTAGATTGTCTTGAAAGTTTTGAGCAGTGGAGGACTGGCCATCTGGAGCACCATGAAACATTCATGCAAATGCAAATTTTATGCACACAAAAAAATAAACTACACACCAAAAATATTATATTATATTATGACTTGAATAAATTGGCTCACATCGGAGCACGCTGTCGTGCTTGAAAAGCCAGCGTTTATCTAGCAAGTAGCCTATATATTTGTGTTTCTTGCATTTCTGGGGGGTATGTCTGCAAATTTAAAACAATTAATTGCACGCGTTCATGAGCCTTTTGATCAAAACGCTGCCTTTTGTTAAGTGCAAATGCGAGCTGCGGGTTTAATTAAATTCAATTAAATTTTATTTGTATAGCGCTTTTAACAATTGACATTGTCGCAAAGCAGCTTTACACAATCAAAAGAAGTAAGTTTGTATGAAATGTGAATGTGTTTGAATCAAAATGATAAGATTGTCCCTAATTAGCAAGCCAAGGGTGACGGTGGCAAGGAAAAACTCCCTGAGATGGTAATAGGAAGAAACCTTTAGGGGAACCAGAATCAACAGGGAACCCATCCTCATCTGAGTGATAACGGATAGCAGGGATTGATCAGCATAATAATGTGTAAGACTGGAAGTTAAAAGGAATCAGGTTTGTTCCTGGAGGCTCAGGTAGACTGTAGGAAATTCCAGTCCAGAACTATCGAAGTGATGAAGTCACAGGTCTCCAGAGAACAGCTGTCTGTATCAGTCGAGGACAGGACAGTCTTCGTGGAAACCATCCCCAGCCACCACACGCATCCCAGGCAGACCACACGGGGCATCCATGCGCCGAGATCTCCAACCAGAAGCAGGACTCCAGGACGGGTTAGACGGGTCCAGAGAGCAGAGGGGTCTGGATCACTGGCAACTCAGGAGCGACATGTATAGCTCGACAGAGAGACAGGGAGATGGCAGAAGAGGAAAGAGCAGAAGAGAAGGAGAGATGGCAGGTAGATATGGTCACAGTCAAACATGTATAAGGTGAATGTATATTTAGTGCAAAGTGCAAGCAGGGACTCCAGCAGGACTAACTATAACAGCATGACTAAAAGGGAGAGCCAGAAGGAAACATGAGGGCTCCCTGAGATGTAAAGCAACCAATCACCTCACCGTCAACAAACATGAGTGATCAATGAGAGTGGGGAGGACAGCATCTAAACATACCAGTTCACCAGAATACTCTACGTCCATGAGTCCCCCAGATCTGCTCCTTTACCTAAGGTTAATCTATTTACAAAAATGCTTGGCTAAATAAATAGGTTTTTAGCCTAGACTTAAACACTGAGACTGTGTCTGAGTCCCGAACATTAATAGGAAGACTATTCCATAACTTTGGGGCTTTGTAAGAAAAAGATCTGCCCCCTGCTGTAGTTTTAATAATACGTGGTACTCACAGGCAGCCTGCATTCTTTGATCGAAGTAGGCGTGGCGGATCGTAAGACACTAACGGTTCACTCAGATACTGCGGCGCGAGACCATTTAGTGCTTTATACGTCAAAAGTAGTATCTACTAAAAGTAGTGCCTAATATTTATGATTTTGTTATTGAAAAAGTTAATGAAATCATCACTACTGCATGAAGATGTTGTGGAGATTTCTGCAGTGGTCCTGTTTTTAGTTAATTTAGCTACGGTATTAAATAAAAATCTCAGGTTGTTTTTGTTATTTTCTATAAGAGTGGAGAGATACAGTGATCTAGCATCACTGAGAGCTTTTTTATGGTTCAGGATGCTCTCCTTCCAAGCTATTTTGAATACTAACAATTTAGTTTGGCGCCATTTATGTTCAAATTTTTCGAGCTGTTTGTTTTAAAGTGCGTGTGTGGTCATTATACCAAGGAGCGAGTTTCGTATCTCTAATCATTTTCTTTTTAACTGGAGCTACATTATCTAAGCTATAACGAAGTGTTGACTCTAGATATTCAGTCGCCTGATCGATTTCTGTGAAGTCAGATGGCGAGCCAATCAAAGTTGATAACTCTGGGAGATTATTGATAAAGCTCTGTGTGGTATTTGACGTGAATGTACGTTTAAGGTGGAAGCGCGGTGCTGTGTGTACATTATTACTATGACACGCTTTAATCGAGACGAGATAGTGATCTGAGATAACTTCAGACTGTGGAATTGTGATTATATTTCCTAAACTTAATCCGAAGGATAATATTAAATCCAAAGTGTGACCTGCTTTATGAGTGGGTCCTACTACAGACTGATTTACTCCTACTGAGTCCAGTATGGACAAGAATGCTGTTCTCAGAGGGTCTTCTGGATTCTCAAAATGAATATTAAAGTCTCCAGCAATTAACGCTTTGTCTACAGAAACAACAAGGTTTGAGAGGAAATCTGCAAATTCACAGAGAAACTCCGAGTACGGCCCTGGGGGTCTGTAAATGATGATTAGCTGACTTTATGTTACTACAGAGAACTTCAAATGCATTAAATTTAAATCTGTGTTTTTGTACGATAGCCAGATTATCACTGAAATAACTGCGACGCCTCCTCGTCTACCAGTTAGCCGAGGCTGGTGTATGTAGCTGTATCCAGGAGGACTAGCTTCATTTAAAGCTACATACTCGTCCTGTTTAATCCAGATTTCTGTTAAACATAATATATCAAACTCCTGATCTGTAATAGTTTCATTAACAATAACTGCTTTAGATGCGAGAGATCTAATATTTAAGTAAAAGTAAAGTAAAGCCTTTATTTTGTCACATATACATTACAGCACAGTGAAATTCCTTCTTCGCATATCCCAGCGTAACTGGGGTCAGAGCGCAGGGTCAGCCATGGTACAGCGCCCCTGGAGCAGTTAGGATTAAGGGCCTTGCTCAAGGGCCCAACAATGGCAACCCGGCTGAGCTGGGAATCGAACCGCTGATCTTCCGATCAGTAACTCAGTGCCTTAGTCCTCTGAGCCACCACTGCCCCTGTCAACGTGCAATACTGCAGCGTTTATGCAGCGTTTATGCAGTGCTTTGAATCACTTGAATTTAAAATCACACACTGGCAGCGGTGTGTCCTAGCTTCAGATCAGAGGTGCCGGCTGCGCATTCAGTGTGATCAGAGTTTGTGGTATCTATGTTAATTAAATTACTAAAACAGACTTTCTGAGTCTTTCTAAATTTGTGTTTAGCTCGGGGAACAGACACAGTCTCAATATCATAAACCCTGAGTGACGACTATATGCAGCTAGCAGACGGTTGGTTTAGCCTGTCTGTCTGCTCCCTGGCCTGGGCTCTGGATTGTCACCGATTAACTAGGCCTCTTCTGAGACTATGTGCTATACTGCAAGAAATGAAAGCAGCACCTTCCCGAGCGGGATGGACACCGTCCCGCCCTAACAGGCCAGCTTTGCCCTCAAAGGTCTTCCAGTTGTCTATGAAGCCCACATTTTTTTCGGAGCACCACCTGGACATCCAGCGGTTCAGCAACCATAACCTGCTGTTAGCTATGTCGCCACGTCTCATTGGGATGGGACCAGAGCAAACTACTTCATCGGACATCGCCTTCGCTATTTTAAACACCTCTGTAAAGTTATGCTTGCTAACTCCTGACTGACGAAGGCATATATCGTTAGCTCCAGCATGTACTACTATCTTACACACGCAGATTTTAAATTACTTTTAGATTCATTTTTAAAGTGCGACTTAAGGCATTTGGCACAGCTTGCACACCCCGTAAATTTCCTTGTACTGTAAAACAGGTACTTCTGTATAAATAAACTGAGACCCGTTCCCCTGTAAAAATGGTGAATTCTGGGAAAGGCTCCATCGCGAGAGGTTGTTTGCGAACCACTGAGCTTCTACAGATTCTAAAACTGACATTGTTACTGTTAGTGTCACTTTTACTTCGCAAAAGGCTGTGTTTATTGTTTATTGTATATTTCAGCTGTTCAGCACAGGATTTCAGACAGGCTGGTGTTGCGCCATCTGGGCCTGGGGTTTTCCTTCTCTTTTGTTTCTGGAAGATATGACGAACATACTTTGCACAGACCTAGAGTGCAGGAAGGGGTGAGAGGGTGGTTGCCAGAGATGATAATGGTGATGTAGAAAGAGGGTCAGGACAGGTGTGTGGTGTGAAACAGGGAATTCTGTATCTTCAATAGAACTCATTCAGGTCATCAACCAGTTGTTGATTCCCTACAGAGTTGGAGTCTTGTAGTTACTGATGGTTTTCAGTTTTCCTTTCTACACTGAAGCAGGGTCGTTTGCAGAAAACTGGTGTTTCAGCTTTTCAGAGTAGCTTTTCTTAGCCACTTTGATCACCCTTGTTAGTGTTTCTGGCCTGGTTGTACAAGATCCTGTCCCCACTCCTGTACGCATCCTCTTTGGCCTGATGTCTGCGTTTGCTGTAAACCATAGTTTGTTATTGTTATATGCACACATCCTCACAGAAACTGATGTAGGATTTTACAGAATCTGTGAGCTCATCCAGATTGGTGGCAGCTGCTTCAAAAACACTCCAATCAGTGCAGTCGAAACAGGTCTGTAATTCCTGCTCTGCTTCACTGGTCCATCTCTTTACAGTCCTTACTACAAGTTTTTGCCTACAGGTTGGGAGAAGATGAACCAGGCAGTACTCAGAAAGTCGTAAAGCTGCTAAAAAAAATAAATGGTGTGAAAAAGTCCTATTTAGAAGGAAGATCCTCTCCAGTGCCTGGCTGATAGGCAAACTTAAGTGATCCATTGATGGGCTCACTTTTCAAAGTGCAAGTTAATTTGTTTTATTCTTACTTTACAGAAGTAATTCCGCTGTGTATGTATGTGTGTGTGTTAGAGAGGTTAAAGATCCATTTATTCCAAACACACACACATGCAAAGAATCGCGATAGAGCCTTGTTTCCATTAGTGTGTGTGTGTGTGTGTGTGTGAGAGAAGCTGAGAGGAGGAGGGGAGAGGCACGGTGTCTAATGATGTGTGCACACACACAAACTGCAGGATGAGAGAGAGAGAGAGAGAGAAAATGGATCTTTAACCCCTCTAATGACACTTGCTTTTGCTTTACGCGTGTGCACACACGTGTTATAGTAAACAGTACACACATGCGTGAAAAGACGTCTTGTATACACACACGTCTTGTATACACACACACACACAGAGTTATAGTAACAGTACATGCAGGCAGAGATGTTGATTATTCCAGTGAGAGACGCAAACCGGGTTACTTGAAATCTGACTTACTTGCAATCAGAGGCTCCACTGTATTTTCAATTAAATACAATTTTATTTTAATTTTAACAATTTTTTAGCCATTGTTGCAAAGCAGCTTTACACAATCAAAAGAAAATTATGGAAATTTATATGAAACTTTAAAGTATGTAGGCGACACGGTGGTGTAGTGGTTAGCACTGTCGTCTTGCACCTTCAGGGTCCGGGTTCGATTCCTGGCCAGCCTCGATTCCCGTCTCCATTTACATGTTCTCCTTGTGCTCTGTGGGTTTCCTCCAGGTACTCCGGTTTCCTCCCACAGTCCAAAGACATGCTGATTAAGCTAACTGGCGTTTCCACATTGCCTAGTGTGTGTGTTTATGTGTGTTTGCCCTGCGATGGATTGGCACCCTGTCCAGGGTGTACTCCGCCTTGTGCCCGAAGGCTCCTGGGATGGGCTCAAGGCCCCCCCGCAATCCTGAATACAGGATAAAGCGGTATAGAAAAACGTATGAGTGAAAGTATGTGAATATAAAACCTCAAAAAGTAATACTGTAGGTGCGAAGGTTACTAAGCCATAAGGTTTTGATTATGTAGTTAAAACCATTTATGAAAGTGTTAGTGCAGCCAAAGAGATGATAAAGAACCTGCTACTGTCTGTACTTGTGCTCCATTGAGGAGTCTATTCCTACTGCATTTATTATTAAGATTCCAGTGCATCAGACCCTGGTCCGAGTTTGAAACAGTGAAAAAGCAAAGATGGTTTCTGAGCCATACTCTGGCAGTTAATGGAGACAACACACCTGAGACAGAACGATTCATGAACACTTATTTAGGCATTATAAGCAAATGCGCCCCTTGTTTTATATTTATAAATTATTATATTATTATTATGCGTTTTATATATTATTAAACTGTGAACAAGGCACAAAAAGTACAAACTATTTCTAATGAGTCTAATTCATTTGAGGACTGTTAGAAACATCTACATAATAACTGTGACTAGTTACAGTGAGTCAACAAAGCCATGAGCACACATTCATTTATCTTTTTTTTTTTCATTCTTAACTCAGGAAAAACTGCATACACAAACTCATAAGATAGTAGAACTATAAATCCTGCACTGGCATTTCACTGCTGTCATTTAAATAAATACAAAATCATATAATAAATAAATGTATAATGTTAAAAGTATAATGTATCATATATATTTTGTAAAAATGCCATTATTATATTACTGTATTATTACTACAGTAATAATAATGCGTGCTTTACTACATTATACTGTTTTATAAGTACATAAAACAGGACAAAATAATACAAATAATAAAAAATGGAACAGGAAGACTGAACAGGATAACTTTAATGTATAATTTACTTCCCCAAATGATTTCTCATTTACTTCGCGTGCATTCTGGAGCATGAGACATAAATAACGCTGATTTTTACATATTTCCGTTAGCTGGACAGATGAGCTCCATGATTTTGGCATTGAGTTTTTGATTGGTCCAGTCCTTTGTGATGTCATCCAAATGGCTGTCGAAATCGACCAACAGCATGTGATCTCTCGAGTTTAGTAACTGATCAGTGGCTGCTAGAGTTTCTTCCCACTGACGGAGCATTATTCTATAAGAAAAATTAAAAAAGACACTCACAAAGAGTTGTACAGATTACAACTGACTAGTGTTCTATCTATAATATCATCCCATACAAAGTTTGTTAAAAATTTTAATTCATTGGGGGTAATGTTTTGGGGGACAGCCTTTTGGGACTTGGCCATTAGTCTTAGGAGTATTTGGGATATGGCCATTATATGTGGGAGCATATGGATCATTAAACTCGAGGGGTTTTAGATTGCAGCCCTTAGTCCTGTTGGAGTTTGTGACATGGCCATTAGCCTGGGGAGTTTTTGTGGCAGGACCTTTACAATTAGGCGTGTCTGAAACATGGGAAAAGTATAAAATACATACTCACGAAGAATTGTACAGGTTACAACTGACCTAGTTTTCTACTCATATAATCAATTTTAACATTCTGTTACAAATATTTGAATTTATTGTTAATGAGTTTTTTAGGGATAATGAAGCTCTTAAACTCAGAGCATTTGGGACATGACCATTAGACTCAGGATCTGCTGAATTGCAACACTTAGACTTGGGACATTTGAAACACTGCAATTAGACTTTAGAGCATTTTGGCCTAACTATTACTGTAACTCAGCAGAATTTCAATTGTTTAGACTATTTAGTGTTTAGGACATGGCCACTAGGCTTGGACATGTTTGAGACATGATACACATATATACGGTACACAATAACTGACAGTTTTATGTTTAACAAGCCCTAAAGCAATTATATGATTTGGTTATGGATATAAAACAATGAAAACTTCCTTTTTTTTTAAATTCGGAAATATTTCACCTTTCCATCAGCCGAGCCTCACCAGGTGCAAAACCGAAAATGCTGAAGGCGGCAGCGAGTTTTTTTTTTAATTTTTTTTTTACAGATTATGAGACAGATTAGCCAGGACACAGAAGAAAGTTATCATTAGAGACAAACACTGGCTTATGGAAAGTGGAAACATATTATTGTATGAAGACATTGCTGAGTATTTATGACCAAGGTCAACCAAGGTTTAGCATAAATGGATGATGAAAGGCACCCAGTTACTCATTGTTGCTGCAGGGAAAGCATGTCATCTTTGTGAGGGAGCAGGGGAGAATAAACTATATCAAGTAGACCCCCATACTAGTATAAAAATATATGTTTCAAGGAACAAAGGCTTAAATGGACACAGCAGGTTTGATTAGTAGAGATATAAGTTATGTCCACTAGTAGTGGTGTGTGACCATGATCATTTTTATTATGAGGTATAGACCAAAGAACAAGCAAAATTATTATTAATCCTTAAATGCTTAGTGTCTCATATGATCCTAAATGTTCCTAGGTCATTAGACTCAGGCCTAAGGAGGGTTCACATGGCCATCCTGAATGGAGGTAATGATACCCAAAATCTTATATGGAAAACTGTAAGGTAGGGTTTAGTTTAGGTAGGGTGATATATTTTATCATAAAATAAAGTGTGTCACCTATAAGTGAAATAAGGAGTCATTACCTCCCCTACTGAACAACTGGATTTAACTGAGCTGTGCTAGAAGTATTTATACAGTATGAGCAATTTGCTGCCATTTTAACGTTAAAGATAATATCTCATGATAAGAATACAATAATGTACTGAATGATTGCTGTTGCTCTGTTTTTCTCTTGCACTCTGACTGTAAAAAAAGGCAGAGGAATGAAAGGGAGTCATTAATAGTATCTGAAATTCTTAACAGAAGCTTATACAGTATGTCACAAAAGTGAGTACACCCCTCACATCTCTGCAAATATTTAGTTCTATCTTTTCATAGGACAACACTGCATAAATGACTCTTTGACACAATGAAAAGTAGTCAGTGTAAAGTTGCACTCAGCTTCTTTGGCCGACCATGGCGAGGCCTGTTCTGAGAAGAACCTGTCCTCTTAAAGCGCTGGATGGTCTTGGCCACTGGGCTGCAGCACAGTTGCAGAGTGTTGGCGATCTTCTTATAGCCTCGGTCATCTTTATGTAAAGCAACAATTCGTTTTTTCAGGTCTTCTGAGAGTTGTTTGTCATGAGGTGCCGTGTTGAACTTTCAGTGGCCAGGTTGAGAGAGTGGAAGAGCTTTTATACCAAATTTAACTCACCTGCTATCTGGTGACACCTGAGACAGTGTAACACTAATGAGCCACATGACAAAGGGGAAGGAAAATGACTAATTGTGCTCAATTTCTTTTAGGAGTGTACTCACGTTTGTTGCCAGGGGTTCAACTATTATTGGCTGTATTTTTAGTTATTCTGAGGGGACAATAAATTTACACTGCTGTACAAACTTTACACTGACGACTTTTCATTGTGTCAAAGAGTCATTTATGCAGCGTTGTCCTATGAAAAGATAGAACTAAATATTTGCAGAGATGTGAGGGGTGTACTTACTTTTGTGACATACTGTAAATCGTTTCCTTTTTTGACTCTTAAGGCAAACCTGGGAGGAGAAGATGGGGAGGAAAAGAACTTTTGCTACAAGAAGATATTTTTATCCTAGAAAAAGAGTAAAAGCCACCATAAACAATCCTAGACTTTTTTATTACTCGAGACAATGCTAAGACTAAACATCCTTGGAGACGTGGCCTTTAATCCCAGGAGTGATTGGGACATTACCTTTAGCCTCATGGTTGTTCAGGACAGGGATCTTAGACTCTGCACTCACGTGTGTTTGTCTTTTAGGGTCCATCGTGAGTCTTTATGTTCGTACATCACTATTGGAGGAACACGAAATCCAGGTGACATTTTCTTTCCATCGATCTAAGACACATAAACAGCTTAGTTATAGACATCCATAGACACACACACACTAAAAATGTAATTCTCAAAAATAATTTTCATATAAAAGTCATACATTTTTATATAAAATCTCACTGTGTAAAGGTATGAATCAGAATAGTGGTATAAAAGATTTTTTTTAACATTTATATTATACTGCATAATTGCAGTAAGAAGTGTGTGTGTGTGTGTGTATGTACCATCACTAACACTGCGTTACTGCTCTGCTCCAGGACTTTGTCAGCCATTTTGAAAGCACATGCAGTTGGACTGTAAGATAAAAATATGACACAGAGATATATGGATAATTTTACAACATGTTTACAACATCTATATTATACACTATTGCACTTATTTCTGCTTTGGTCTTTACATCTCTAGGTGACTCTGTCAACTGTTAAACTATTATACAGGATGCTGTCGTTAACTCCTAAGATATTGCTAAGCAGAATCACAGGATATATTCTAATTTATTTTACACACATATAACATTAATGAAAAATAGTATTAAATAGAATATTTTACAGAATAAGTTTGCACACAGGTGGAGCGGAGCTCAGTATTAAATGTATTCGGGTCAGTTCCTACAGGTTGCCAGAAGGAGGCGACAAATCCTCAATCAACATGAACACGGATTACAATCAGATTTTAGAATCCTGCTCATAATGACAAAAATATATACATTTTTCTTACATTTTTAAAAACAATTAAATGTGAGTCAGTCATTTTTCCAATAGTGGATAAAAACTCCAAACACGTATCCTTTATGCAAATTCTTTTAAACTTAAGTCTTTAATAGACGCCCACTTCATAAGTTCATTAATCATCAGCTTTCTTCATTAACCTTTATTACTGCATTTTTTTTTTTAGATGAGACCTCATAGAGAAATGCCAGAATACAAATGAATCTGTCATGAATGGTTAAGACTGAATGTGATGTCCTTTATTATTATTAAAAATCACCGGGAACTTAATAATAAATGACATGATAACCAGAAAACATCACCTGCTGTCAGACAGATTAGCGTTAGCCTGATAATATCCCACAATCCTCTGTTGCGTCTGAGAGCACCACACATCCACCTGCATGAGAAATGACCATCATCTGTGAATTAACATTGTTACAGTGGAGCTAAATGTTGTATATTATGAGGCTTTCATCAAGACATCGGTACTATTCGACACGGACTAGCCAACCGGCAGCAGGTTATGCTCTCAGTTTATGATTATCTTATATTACCATATCACAATCAACGATCACTGATTTAATCATGATCATCATTATTGCTAATTCAATGTAAACTCACAGAAGAGCACCCCAAAAGTTTATTTATTTATTAAGAAATGTATAGTAATACATTTCAGGCAAATGAAAAAGTCATCAACATCAATTAAACAATGTAAACAAATGTAGAGTTTATAATAGCGTGTGTGTGTGTACCTGTGTGAGAGCGAGCTGGGCGATCATGGCCAGGGGAAGATGCGAGTGCAGTAAAGGGACACAGTCTGTCACACACACATCTTCCTCACGCACTCCTCCTCCGGCAGGAGCCAACAGCAGACCGTTCACGCTGCAGCGTGGATACACACTCGCATGCAGGAACATCTTAACACACGCCAGGCACGACAGCTCCACTTCATTCATCCTTTATCTGCACAGACACCATCATTACCATCATTACGATAACATCTATCTACTCGTGGCACACGGTGGTTAGAACTGTCGCCTTGCCCCTCCAGGGTCTGGGTTCGATTCCCGTGTCGGGGGCTGAGTGCATGGAGTTTAATTATGTACATTACATATATATGAAAATAAATGCTGTAAGGCAAGTCGGCCTTCAAAAAAGAGAACTAAAAGCCAGTGCCGAATTAAACAAAGTCAGTATTTGGTGTTTGTCTGACGACTCCATAGGTAATCTTAGGTACAATCTTTGCAGTTTTATAGCTACTAAGTTTTACTGAGCATCCTGCAGAAAGACGCACACACACACACCTTCTTCTGAGGACCTTTACTGTTGGACCGATCACAAATGTGTTTGAACTTAATTAATAATGAAGACAGAAAACCCCCCCAAAAAAATCTATAAGACGGTTTCTACTAAATAAATAAATAAATAAATAAATGTCTGAAGTCTAGTAGTGTGTGTGTGAATGTTACCTGAGGTCCTACTACAGTTGAAAAATCAACTTCAAATTCAAATTTTATTTGTCACATACACAGTCATACACAGTACGGTATGCAGTGAAATG
This sequence comes from Clarias fuscus, assembly GCA_030347435.1. Taxonomy (NCBI): domain Eukaryota; kingdom Metazoa; phylum Chordata; class Actinopteri; order Siluriformes; family Clariidae; genus Clarias; species Clarias fuscus. The sequence goes on from CM059220.1 coordinate 27,576,038, forward strand.
CTTAGACGACTGGCCGTGACCTTAGAATAAAAGACTATTAATAGGAATAATATAAAAAGTTACTTATCTAAGAAAGAATATCTATAGGAAATAAATATTAAAACAAAAGTAAATTTGAGAAATATATATATATATATATATATATATATATATATATATATATATATATATATAACTTAAATTATATATATAATAAAAAATACACATTTATATATAAATTTAACTAAGAAAGAATAAAATAAAATATAAAATATCTGTATAATACAAAATACAAAATAATGGGAATAAATATAACTGTCAACTAATACAGTTAATATAATATATTTATTCTTCTTCACTTGTTTATATTTCGTTAACCAGTTATATATTTCTGTGAGGTTTAATATATTTGTTCAGTAATTAGACCTGGGTTTGCTTAAAGACTACTGTTATTTGTGCATAATAATAATAATAATAATAATAATAATAATAATAATAATAATTAAACAGTTTAATGAAGATTTATGCAAAATGGCCACATGTAGAATAAAAAAAAAAATAGTAAGTGTTATAGGAAGAGATTACACGCTGTTTGTAAATGAATATATTATATAATGATCTATTTAAACAAGGCTTTATTATGTGTTTATAATAACACACAGCTGGGCTTTAAACAACACGAAGAGCGATAACGCGCTAAAGAAGGACAACGCTGAGCTAAAAATGAAGGAAAACATTCAGGGAAAATACCAGGGACTTACTTCAGGCTCTTAATGCCGCAGAATGAATCGGGAGCGTTATGAGAGTCAGACAGAATTAGAAGGCAAACTGTCAAGTGTTAATGATGAGGATTACTGACGGAGCTCAGCGTTCTTCTTCACCCTCCGTCTCCAGGCTGTGAAACCCCGCGCTCTTCTACCGCCACCTGCCGGACAAACGCTGGTCCAGCACTGGCAAGTCGGAAATGGAATGAGATCTACTGTACAATAATTTTAACTGGTATAGCGCTTTTAACAATTGACCTTGTCGCAAAGCAGCTTTACACGACCAAAAGAAGTAAGTTTGTATGAAATGTGAATGTGTATGAATCAAAATGATCAGATTGTCCCTGATGAGCGAGCCGAGGGCGACGGTGGCGAGGAAAAACTCCCTGAGATGGCAGTAGGAAGAAACCTTGAGAGGAACCGGACTCAACAGGGAACCCATCCTCATCTGGGTGATAACGGAGAGCAGGGATTGATCAGCATAGTGCTGTGTAAGACTGGGAGTTCAGTGTAACAGGAGATGTCTTTAAAGATGGGTGAGCTTCCTGTTTTTTCGTATTGTTCCCGCAAAAGTTCCTCGATTGTTTGTAACAGCGTTTGAATTCCATTTTGTTTTTATAATTATATTTTTTTTCCCATTTTCACTAAATAACAAACTAGTTTTACGCTTTAATACTACTGGACTTTATCCGTTTTTTTTTTTTTTTTTTTTTTTTTTGCGCTTTTTGGGAGAACGCGCGTATCATCTGACAAACAACAAGCGAATCCATCAGCCAAATAATTAAACCTCTGGCACAAAGGTACGTTATCATGTCTACCATTCAGCTCGCTCAGTGTGTGGAGTGCAGGGTGTTTAGACATTCTTCCTCCGTCGTTAGTGATAATTTTATTTGTGATAGGTGTGTGTTAGTGAGCACCCTGACGGAGAAGATATCAGCATTAGAGGAGCGCATGCAGACTTTAGAGAGGGTTAGAGAGCGCGAGAGCAGCGTTAATCCCGTAGCGGAAAGTCTGGGTGCCGCAGGTGGAGATAATCATCCCCAGAACTCATACCATTCAGCCAAAGCTAACGCTAAGCACACCTCTTCTGCGCTTCACGTGTCCAACAGGTTCGCTCTCCTCAGTGATGCACCCGCTGAGAAACCTGAAAGAGCTCTGGTTATAGGAGACTCTATACTGAGACATGTGAAATTAGCCAGGCCTTTAGGGGCGCCAGCGGCAGTGGTCAGGTGTATCCCGGGAGCCAGAGCACCGGACATAGCAGGTAATCTTAGGGCTCTAGGACAGCAAAGGTTCTCTAAGATAGTTGTACATGCTGGAGCTAATGATATACGCCTTCGTCAGTCAGAGGTTAGTAAGAGTAACTTTACAGAGATGTTAGCGAAGGCGATGTCCGATGAAGTAGTTTGCTCTGGTCCCATCCCAATGAGACGTGGCGACATAGCTTACAGCAGGTTATGGTCGCTGAACCGCTGGATGTCCAGGTGGTGCTCCGAAAAAAATGTGGGCTTCATAGATAACTGGAAGACCTTTGAGGGCAAAGCTGGCCTGTTAGGGCGGGACGGTGTCCATCCCACTCGGGAAGGTGCTGCTCTCATTTCTTGCAGTATAGCACATAGTCTCAGAAGAGGCCTAGTTAATCGGTGACAATCCAGAGCCCAGGCCATGGAGCAGACAGACAGGCTAAACCAACCGTCTGCTAGCTGCATAGAGTCGTCACTCAGGGTTTATGATATTGAGACTGTGTCTGTTCCCCGAGCTAAACACAAATTTAGAAAGACTCAGAAAGTCTGTTTTAGTAATTTAATTAACATAGATACCACAAACTCGGATCACACTGAATGCACAGCCGGCACCTCTGATCTGAAGATAGAACTGTTAAATATTAGATCTCTAGAATCTAAAGCAGTTATTGTTAATGAGACTATCACAGATGAGGAGTTTGATATATTATGTTTAACAGAAACCTGGATTAAACATGACGAGTATGTAGCTCTAAATGAAGCTAGTCCTCCTGGATACAGCTACGTACACCAGCCTCGGCTAACTGGTAGAGGAGGAGGAGTCGCAGTTATTTACAACGATAATCTGTCTCTCGTACAAAAACACAGTTTTAAATCTAATGCATTTGAAGTTCTCTATAGTAACATAAAGTCAGCTCAGTCGATCCCGCTAATCATCATTTACAGACCCCCAGGGCCGTACTCGGAGTTTCTCTGCGAATTTGCAGATTTCCTCTCAAACCTTGTTGTTTCTGTAGACAAAGCATTAATTGCTGGAGACATTAATATTCATTTTGAGAATCCAGAAGACCCTCTGAGAACAGCATTCTTGTCCATACTAGACTCAGTAGGAGTAAATCAGTGTGTAGTACAGTAGGACCCATTCATAAAGCAGGTCACACTTTCGATTTAATATTACCCTTCGGATTAAGTATAGTCAAGTCAATTTTATTTATATAGCGCTTTTAACAATTGACATTGTCGCAAAGCAGCTTTACACAATAAAAGAAGTAAGTTTTTATGCAATGTGTATGAATCAAAATGATAAGATTGTCCCTGATGAGCAAGCCGAGGGCGACGGTGGCAAGGAAAAACTCCCTGAGATGGTAATAGGAAGAAACCTTGAGAGGAACCAGACTCAACAGGGAACCCAACCTCATCTGGGTGATAACGGAGAGCAGGGATTGATCAGCATAATAATGTGTACTGGAAGTTCAGTATAACAGGAGATGTGTTTAAAATTAAAATTAAATTAAAAGGAGTCCAGTTTGTTCCTGGAGGCTCAGGTAGACTGTAGGAGATTCCAGTCCTGAGCTATAGAACAACTGAAGTCACAGGTCCCCAGAGCATCAATCGATGACAGGACAGTCTTAATGGAAACCATCCCCAGCCACCATACGAATCCAGGCAGAACACACGGGGCATCCATCCAACCAGAAGCAGGACTCTGGATCACTGGCAACTCAGGAGCGAACACGTATAGCTCGACAGAGAGACAGAGAGAGGGAAAGGAGAGAGGGAGAGAGAGAGAGGAGAGAACAGAAAATAAGGAGAGATGGCAGTTAGGTCTGATCACAGTCAAACATGTATAAGGTGAATGTATATTAGTGCAAAGTGCAAGCAGGGACTCCGGCAGGACTAACTATAACAGCATAACTAAAAGGGAGAGCCAGAAAAAAAAACACAGACATGAGGGCTCCATGAGATGTAAAGCAAACAATCACCTCACCGTCAACAAACCTGAGTGAACAATGAGAGTGGGGAGGACAGCATCTAAACATACCAGTTCACCAGAATACTCTACGTCCATGAGTTCCCCCAGATCTGCTCCTTTACCTAAGGTTAATCTATTTACAAAAATGCTTGGCTAAATAAATAGGTTTTTAGACTAGACTTAAACACTGAGACTGTGTCTGAGTCCCGAACATTACTAGGAAGACTATTCCATAACTTTGGGGCTTTGTAAGAAAAAGCTCTGCCCCCTGCTGTAGTTTTAATAATACGTGGTACTGACAGGCAGCCTGCATTCTTTGATCGAAGTAGGCGTGGCAGATCGTAAGGACACTAGCAGTTCACTCAAATACTGTGGCGCGAGACCATTTAGTGCTTTAAATTTCAAAAGTAGTATCTTAAAATCGATGCGAAATTTCACAGGGAGCCAATGCAGTGTAGATAAGATAGGGGTGATGTGCTCGTATCTTCTGGTTTTAGTGAGGACTCTCGCTGCTGCATTCTGTACTAACTGAAGCTTGTTTATACACCTAGTTGAACAACCAGACAGTAAGGCGTTACAATAGTCCAACCTAGAGGTGATAAAAGCATGAACTAGTTTTTCTGCATCATTTAGTGACAATATGTTTCTTATCATGGCAATATTTCTAAGGTGAAAGAAAGCTATCCTGGTGATATTATCTACACAGTCTCAGTGTTTAAGTCTAGGCTAAAAACCTATTTATTTAGCCAAGCATTTTTGTAAATAGATTAACCTTAGGTAAAGGAGCAGATCTGGGGGACTCATGGACGTAGAGTATTCTGGTGAACTGGTATGTTTAGATGCTGTCCTCCCCACTCTCATTGATCAATGAGATTCACATATGCTTTAATAAAACGTACAGACAAAATGATACAGATATTCATTTTCTGCTTCATATTGATACTGATGTCAGTATCTTGTCATTCTTGCATAATCAGTGCTTGTGAGAAATTGTGAGTTTTTGTCTGTACACCTGGCTCTGGAGGATTGACCACAAGTTCACAGTGGGATTAAGGTCTGGGGAGTTTCCTGGCCATGGACACAAAATTTCTGTATTTTTCCACTTAGTTATCACTTATGGCGAGGTCCTCCATTATGCTGGACAAGACAAAACATTTCCAGCATAATGTAAACAAATGAAACGGTTTTTGGATTGTTCTGAGGTGAGGACATTTTTCTACCATTACTGTAGTGATATAAGCCTAAAGGTGTGGTGTCCTCGAAGAGCTGCTGTAGTTGTTAGAGCAGGCACAGTATACTGTATATGTTAACATGTGGAGCTAGAAAAAGCATGACAACAATGACTGTTAGAGTTAACAGTAAAGTCTAGTTAATAAAGAGCTTTCCTTTAAGTAAAATCTGTGTTTAATGAAGGACCCACAACACAAAACATGACATGGTGTCAGAAGGTGGTCTTGAAGAGAAAAGACAGACTTTGGAAGAAAAAATGTTACGTTGTTGTCGGAGCTAATTAGCAACAAGCTAATTCATCACAGCAACCCCGGAAGCCATAAAGGGAAGTGTTAGCCAACTTACTGGTAGAGTAAGCAGACACAATAAGATAACAAGGAAGGTGTATTTGCTGACACAAAGTTTTGTTTCGTTTCCACTAGATGGCGCTTGTGTACTTGAACACGTGTTTATTTCAATTAATGTTGATTGATTTAATTAGAATAATTTTATATTTTGATTATTTTATAATGTTACTTGTGGGTTTTATATTCAGTTATTGTTTGTTTGATTAAGATACAAGAACTTTGGTCATGTTTTATTTCTTTTCCCATATTGCATTTTGCATGCCACCTCCTGTTTTTCGTCGGCATGAGGAGACGAGCGATGCTGTGGTGTGCAGGTGTATAGAATTTTCTCTTGATGAATGTAAGCCATCCAGCCAAGAAAGTTTAAGATAAACCCCCTCTCTTAGTGCACAAGCGGGCAAAAGTGGTATGTAAAGATATTTTTGTTAATTTCTGAGTTTAATGTTGTATGCATGTTTTCTGTGTAATTTAATGTGATGTCTGTTATATTTGTCCTGTTTATTTAGTTCTACGGTGTCAATGAACATATTAAACATCTGTGAAAAGAACCTCAGCCTTCGCGTTGTGACTAAGGGCGGCATAGAAGGATTACAGCCTCCGCCCACCCTTCAGCTGACAGGTAATGTGGATGAAAATTGGGGAAAATTCATTTTGACTTGTATCTGGCTGCAATCGGTGCTTATGAGGGAAAAAATTAAAGTGTCCATGTTCCTGCATATAGTTGATGAGGAAGCACTGGAGGTTTACAAAAACTTTACATTTAAAATAATAATAATAATAATAATAATAATAGTAGGAAAATAATAGATACATTTGAAGGCTACTGTTGTGCAGAGCAGCATCAGTTAAAACACAAGCAAAAGCGATAAGCAATGTGGATATTGTGGAAAAGTATGATCACAAAGCAATAACAATTGCTACTGAGATAATAAGGGGCAGAAACAAGCTAAGAAAGAGTGACCCACCCCAAACTTAATACACCCAAGGTAAAGTAAGTGGATACTCGGGTGCACAACTGCCTGTAAAGAGTAAATGCATTGTGAATATGACACACAAGAACAGACAGCATGTACTAGCATTAATTGTAGTGACCAAAGATGGGCAGGCTATACTACCTGTCTGTATGAGACTTTACCTGGTAAGAATAGTATACATAGTTGACACTGAACAATAAACAGACTGTGAGAAACTCATGACAGAATACAGTGATCTCTTTCAAGGATTAGTCTTCCTGGAGAGCACACTTAAAGAGTTGATAAAAGTGTACCGCCTGTTATTCATTCTTGTAAAAAAATTCCAGCTCACCCTCCAAAGGTCACTGAAAGCAGAGCCAGACAGAATGGGAGGTCTGGTAGTGATCAAAAGAATCGATGAGCCGACTGAGTGGATCAGTTCTCTGGTCATTGAGGAGAAAAAGAACGGAAAACCCAGAGTCTGCATGGATCCACTTGATCTCAATAGAGCAATCAGGAGAGAACACTTTAAGTTACATACCAGAGAGGAAATAAAGTTGCAGTTTGCAAATGCACAATACTTCAGCAAGCTTGGTGCATCATCAGGATTCTGGCAAGTGAAGTTGGATGAAGTGAGTTCCAAGCTGTGCACGTTCAACACCTCATGAGGCAGGGACATATTTTGAAGCCATTTGGCATTGCTTCTGCCTCTGAAGTGCATCACAAGAAAATTCACATGACCTACGAACACTTAGATGGTGTACACACATTAATGGATGACATCATCAT